>OY755083.1:30467353-30840446 GCA_963576655.1 Gastrophysa polygoni
TCTGAGTGGCAGTTTTCATTCATCATTACTCATGATGTCAACGTCTCATGATCCATGATTTTCGTAAGTTCTATTTGTACTCGGAGTGTGAAATACAATCATAATTCTTCTATAGCTAGATAAAACATTGTTTTCGCAATAAAATTATTTTCCGACGCCACTGGTAAAATGGCTGCTGGAAAAAACGGCCGCTAGAAAGTGGCTGCTGAGTTCACACCGGTATATATCTAACCGTTTGGAAGCTATGCCGCTTCAATAAACTACTTCGAGATACCTTTTCTCCACTCAAAAAAAAACCGTAAAAGGATAATAGTTGAAAATAGACTCTCATCATGCTATATTGTTGAAATCCGCATCAAAAGATATCTTTGAAAGTATCATCAAATACAGGTGTTTTTTTTACTGTTTGGTGTAGTATTCTGTGAATATCCTGTATGAACTAAAAGATTTCAGAATATACCTGCCAGGTATCAAATAGTGAAACATGCATTTTGATACCTCAGCACACCCAAATTCTGACCATCTACACTAAGCAACTTCAACCTGACATTGAAATAGTCGTATCATTTGAAATCAGAATATTATCGAATGTAATGAGTAATGTATTCTATATTATTATTTTTCAAAGTCCGTAACATCGATAATTCAAATGTTGCATTCATAATGGCAAAATAACTCATACAACTTACTGCTCCCTGTCCAAAAGTACAGTCCTTGATCCAGTGACCACCTTGGTGACATTTGTAACATTTGTAAGTAGGGGGAACTGCTCCCATTTGATTGGCTCCTCTGATTTTCATGTAACTGAAAAAAAATATTATTCAGAATTTAATTAATGCAGTATACAGAATTTAAAAAAAAATAATTAGGTTTCATTCTCGATAATAATCAAATGATAGTAATTGAAACATGATTATTTCCTTCCATATATCTCAGATAAAAAAATGAATGGTTATTTTGAAATTCAGCTATGTTATAGTTTTTTATGCAACAAGTGCTTCATAGGGATACCAACGCCAGCCAACTGATGTACCAGCCAAAGGGGATGTCAACTAATGAGCGTAATCATCTGATATTGTTCATGGTGCATGCAAGATGTTGTTTTCGATCAAAAACAATTTTATTTTCTTCAATTAAGTAAGCAGACTCACAATTTGGCGGATTAGCCATTTGTTTCGATGGTTAAGGACATGGTTTCCTACGTAACATGGATCCCATATCTCGGAAACTGATGGAAATACAAAAAATATCAAATGAAGGAGTTGTTCACAGCTATATCAACTTTTTCATTCTGATATCATTGACTATACAGGGTAAACCAATTCTTCGTGGCATACGAACATACGTTTTTTTTAATGAATACCCTATATTCTGTCACATTTTTGATAGGGCTCCATAAGACCAGTCTCGGACGATATTCAATAATCAAACTCTAAAGCCCTCTAAAAATTTTGCTGGTCAACTTTTCGAAGTCCGGTTTGATGCTCTCTGATCTCTTTATATTCAGTCGAAAGTTATCGATTTAAAATTCGCAGAAAACGAGGCCCTACCTGTCTTGAGAATTGTAACATCTTGTATTTTGTCACATATTTTAACATGAGTGTATGATCGCCTATTTCGGACTTATCCACGACCTTCTAGAAATAATTGAAGTTCGAAGCCTTCTAAAAACTCTGGTGCTCAACTATTCGACGTATTATTTTTGTTATGAATTTCGAATTCGCAGATAGTGATGTATAATGTTTTGAAAACTGGTAGATAATTTAACGAAATTTTCAAATGGAACACCCTCTATTCTTCCACATATTTTCATGGAACTGTAAAAGATGAGGAGATGAGTGACAGTCACTGTTTAGAACTGTTTGTTAGTAAACTATTGCGAATATTACGGAGAATAACATTACTTTCATTGTGCTAATAACAGGACCAGATTCGTTCCCAAAACGCCAACAACATTAGGATAAGTAGAAATTTTGATATTTATTGAATATATTATTTGTCTTCCAATGTTTTTCGAATAAGTTGTTACTAACAAATAGAGAATGTCTCTTTGGTATTTGAAGGTTGAATTCTAAGCGCAGAGACATTTTGGGGCAGATCATAATTATTGCCTTTCCACAAATATATTGAAATGATTGAATTATAATTTTTATTTATATTCTTTAAAAACGAGAACGAGAGAATTTTTGAAAGAGAGAATACCAAAAAATATAGAAGAATTCATATACCACCTCCTCAATTAACTAGCAAATATTATTCAAAAATATCATTGAAGTCACCTGTTTAATTGAAAATGAAAACAGAGTATAATTCACAAAATCCAACACTAACTGAGAGAACAGCACCATACATTCTTCAATTTGACTTGCTGAATATGATATGAACAGACGTTCAACACAAGTTATATTTGTTATAGGACTGTTTCAATATGAAGCAGAAGTAAAATGGCATGCAGGACAGCAGAGAATATATTGAACTATTCCATAATATGGACAGCAGTAAAGACAGTTGAATCAATTTGTTAATGACTTTTAGACATTATACCAGCAACCTGATGAAGAATGTGGATGGATGGACCTTCAGATATTGCAAGGTACTGCCAAAGTGGCTGACACCATGCCATCTCCTACAGCTTCGTATGAAAGGAAATTTGTATTCATGAGACACATTTCATAGCAAAGCTAACAACTAGGCGATTTAGAAAACGGGTCTATGTAAGACAGATAATTAGGAGATTAAAAAAACTGTAGAAAATCGTATTCTAATACAACTGACGGGCAAGGTGAGCAACAGAAGCCCAAAAAAGATACCAAGTAACTTGTGAATAAATAGAGTTCTATTCCTTATCGATACCTGTAAAAAAGGACATAATAAAAACGAAGGCAAAAAAAATTGTTGATCGAGTCCGTGAATGAATCAGCGAACAAAATTAGTACGAAGTAAGCAATGTTGCTGGATCTTAAGTTTCTGAAATCTGAATCTAACAAGTGTTAGAATACGGGTTATTCAAGGATTTATTGGCAATCTATCTCGTGACAAGTACAATTCAATGACTAAATCAGTCTCCTATCTAAAAATGTTGACATACGCGTCAGGCTCGAAATCAATAATGATCCTATCCTCGTGACAACGTCAGCACGAAATGAATACACAAGGTGTTGGATTTGAAATAAGCTAACACCCGGCCAATCCTGACAATAATGATATCATCGATCATAATAAACCTCACAATCATAATCATAATAAACCTAATTTATTGAAAGATACAATATCAAATTCATGACAAAATGAAACTTCAAACAACAATCATAAATTGACAAAGTAAAAATTTGAACAATATTCATAGTGAAACGTGATCATCAAATCTCAAACACTCAATTTCACTTTACTATCACAATTTTCTGTATCGTCGTCTCCTGTAGAGGAATCCTTCGTCCTTCTGGTTCTCTTGTAGAAGTTCATCTTCGTTCTCGTCGGATTCTTCATCAGGTACATTTTTGTATGTCTTCAGTTGAGATACATGAGCAGTAGTTGTAAAGGAACGATGCGAGTCTAGGCTATACAATCTATAAGTGTCACTAGGTAGAATTTCCGAAATTACATAAGGTCCTTTATATTTCGGTTTGAGTTTCTTTGATTCTCCTGGCACTGATTTCACACCCGGTACGAATACAACTTCCCCAATGTCATGTGACTCATGTGACTCCTGTGAATCTCTTCCTGTCGTATTTGTCCTCATACTTCTTTTGCTCTTTGGCTATCCTACTACGAATCTCTTTCAAAATTCCATTTTTCTGTTCTCGGAAGGATAAATCAAGGTCGACACATAACTTTACTTTTTCATGAAAATATCCAGAAATACTTTCTCCAGGTTTCTGAGTTCTCTTACGCATTCTCTCCCACCGATCTACTGTAGTGATAGTAGCAGAAAAAGTTGATTTGAATTTTCTCTCAAAATCTTCCTAAGTCACTATTTCACGCCCAACTCTTTCAAACCATGATACAGCCGGACCCCTGAGATAAGCTCGTGCAGTATTGAGTTCTCCTCTTCCATTCAAACCCTGCATATTCCCTGTCAAATTTATAGATTGTAACCATTCATTCGCCCTCATTCTGTCTCTATCCCCATCAAAATACCATAACATCTGAGGTACATGTGGAAGCACCCTTGTTGAACTGTTGAAGTTCGAAATATTCAGTTGTGCAGACATCAATTCAGCTATTCTAGACATCATATTGAAATAATGTGTATCAGTTCTTTCACCATCATTACCCCGCTCAAATCCTCGGAACCCTTCACCTTGACCAAACCCTTGCAAATCTCTTGCCCCTTCTGGTTGGTCATTTCCTAAAGCTCCTTCCTGTCTATTAGCTTCTGACATTTTCTAAAGAAAATTTTCTAAAGAAAAATAGTTCCCTACCTACCCCTCTGCAAATGCGAAAAGCGTCTTCAACCAATCTGTTGATATTCGTTCCGCACCCTACGTATAAGGCAACCACAACTTCCAAATTTCCGGACGTGAATGTTCATCTCTCTTCTGAAGTGTTAGAATACGGGTTATTCAAGGATTTATTGGCAATCTATCTCGTGACAAGTACAATTCAATGACTAAATCAGGCCCAAAATCAATAATCATACTATCCTCGTGACAACGTCAGCAAGAAATGAATACATAAGGTGTTGGATTTGAAATAAGCTAACACAAGTATCTACAATGTTAGAAGTTGAAACGGCTCATAAATGTGAAGAATACATCCGTTTGGAAAATGATGAAACTGAAAAAAACAACGGTGGAACAAGATATATGACGAAAACCAACCATGTTCATTTATAAAAAGTACCAAAAGTTTACTGTCAAAAAACGAAGCGTTCCCGGACACAAGAATCTTAAAAGAACGGCAATATGGCTTTCGTCATCAGAGATCAACAGAAGACCAACTTGCACACAAAAATAGGGATATGAAAATCTAGTAGAGAATGCAACAAAAACTCAACTTGCATCTTCAGCAGGAAGGCAAATCACATTATGCCCAATATGATGATGTCAGGTACCAATGTTCTTATGAGGTTGTCAATATCCATGCTTCACCACCAACAGCCCTCCCTCATGGGACAATTATGTGAGGCCCATTGCGAGAACTGCTTCACAAAAACTTGTTTTTTTGTTCCGTGTGAAGAGATACTTTACACACCAGCAACTGTTCACTCTCTACCAAACGCAAAATCGACCTCCTGTTCGCATATTTACATATTTTGACAAGCTCACCAATCTTCGTTTCAAAGGTGCATACCTTTGATCAAACCAGTCAAATCAAAGATTCCGGTTGCGAAGGAATTCACCTCTATAAAGTTAGCAGAACCATTTGATGGAAAATCGATGAGACCAAGTTTATGGATTGTCGAATAATTGTCAAGAATTCGCCGTGAGAAAAAAAAATGTCGCGCTCTCAGTTTTTTTTTATATGGGGTGGCTTTGTTAACTTAACCTTAAGTTAGCAGCCACTACGATAAATCGACAATTGAACTTCAAATTGGATCGCCGCTGTGACCAAAATTTGTCGAGTAATTGTCAAAGTCCAGTAGAAGTGAAAGAATATATATAGAATTTTTTTGACGCCGATATTAGTAATTTTCATTGGATATCCTCGAATTTGCGAAAATTTAGAGTATTTCACCTCTATGAAACTTCTTGTGAAAGTAGAAATATTGATGTCGTGTTGCCAAATACTCGAAATTTTCGCAAACTTGAGAATATCCAATGAAAATTGCTAATATCTGCGTCAAAAAAATTGTTTTAAAATTTTTTTCACTTCTACTGGACTTCGACAAATTTTGGTCACAATGGCGATCCAATTTGAAGTTCAATTGTCGATTTATCGTAGTGACTCTGCTAACTTAATAGTAAGTTAGCAAAGCCACCCCATTAAAAAAAAACTAAGGGCGCGACAAATTACTTTCTTTGACGACAAATATGTTTTGTTCATTCGACAAATGTTTGGTAAATTTCAAAGCGAACGAAACAATATCAACCAAGTTACACGGATAATCATATTTATACAGGGTGTCCCATAAACATACCGACAAACTTTAAGGGATGGTAGAGGACATCAAAATAAACATTTTTGCTCGATAAACATAAGTCAGGAAACTCTTCATTTTCGAGATACAGGGTGTTAAATTATATTAAAAAATAGTATCGGTCTTAAAATTGGTATCTGTGGAATTTTATTGTAAAAACAATGTTTGTTCCCAACATCAAACGTAGTTAAATCAAAAAATGTAAACAAAAGTCAGTGGTGTTCAACTAAACTGAGAGTTGATTGAGTTATACTTATTTTATTCAAAACATTTTATTGCTTTAGCACCCTTTATTTGTCCGAAAGAGTATCCAAAACATACCAAGATATTAAAAATTACGAATATTTTCCTATTAAATACAAAACAAAAAATGATTGAAAGTCATTAATGATATAAGGGGTGGTCCTTTTGAGATATTAAAGTTGCTACTTCTTTTTGGTAGAAATGGCAACATTGCATTATTGAAATCATTTTAGAGAGATAGAGCAGATTTGCTTATGCAATCACCCGACTTTCTAAACGATCCCTTGTCTGGTTTGCCAGGAACATCTATTGAACTGTTTCAATCAATCACCTTGTAGATACAACTATTCAATTAATATGACCATTCAACAACAGAAAAATGTGACCAACTATCTTACTTGCTTGGGTCATAATCCTGAGTAGACTGGGACATCATTGCTCGAATTTTATCATCTTCTGGAGCATCTAAGCTAGAGAGATCTACAGCTTTTGCAATAGGTCCACCTTCATCTAATTTCACTGGTGGTGTATTATCACCCCCATAACCCTCCCACTGTTTTGTTTTCTGTGGAATGACTGGTATTCGTGCAATAAGAAGTGATGTATTTTTAGGAATCAATACATTTTCATCTTCATAGACTGCAAATAAAATATGGTCAGAAACAAATGCATATGAAAATATAACTAGAAACTCACCTTCTTTAGTTTGAGCATTAGTCACTTGTAAATCAAAATCGGTACTTTTTCCTATTCGTTTCTGTTGTATAATGGAGTTCTTCAAGTCTTTCACGGATATATGAAGTCCATCAAATGTGACTGTATCATATTCTAGTGCTGATTTGAATTTATAGTGAACAGACATGATTAGGACAAGTATTATTAAATTCTATAATTTGATCCACTAGCGTTCACCTGGGCATTGGGCTATAAAAGTAGGGTATACATGTAACCATGTATTGGAAAGAATATCATAAAGACATTTCCAAGTTCTACTTATTGATAGTCATATACCTTATAGATATTTCAATACATTTTCACCCTCGAACAGCTGGAACTAATAAAATAGTTATTAACACCAATTTCAACAAATATTCTGCAATGGCGAACCCGATGAGCAACTCGACAGTTGACGGTATGATGAATATGGATATTTTGATATAGATGCGGTTAGAAATATTGGGATGGGTGCTGGGAAAGATGCTTGGATGAATGATCTAAGGGAAGATGATACAGAGCTGAAATGGAACAAACACACTGTTACCACCATGAAGAAGTAAACTCAACGGAAGCCAGAATTCTATGGAAAAACAATCTCTTCATTGGCGATGTGATCAACCGATGAGGGCGCTGTTTTTTTATCAAAATGGCCAAATCGTGGAGTGATTTGTTCACATTAATTTCGAAGGTAATTTCGTGTGATTCTTCTCGAATCCGCTGAATCATCTTTCATTCTGTTCTGTTTGTGAGTTTTCACAAACTGTATTCATTTTGTGACTCATCTTTGATAAGCGTATGTCGAGGATTGTCCCTATGAATTATCGTTCTTATGGGTTTATTATCATTCATCCTGTTCTGAGTGCGGATTTCAAAATATGTTCACCCATGGAAGGAATATATCGATATAGATTTATATATATACATATATATGACACACACACACATACCTACATACACACATATATATATATATATATATATATGACACATCTCACTCACAAGCTTGACATCAATGAATTAACATTTTGCTCGGAAATTCTCATCCAATTGACATGATCAATGAAATTTCATTCAATTCAGAAAATAGAATCGCTGAATTCGATGTAGCTGCTGACAATAACCAACATAATCTTATTGCTCCTTCCACCAAACTTAGAATCTCCAATATACAAATCACTCCCATGCATTGAAAACTCAACTCCTGAATTATCCAACATTTTTGAAAACAAAAATTTGATAATTGCAAGAGAGACTATCAAAACAGTATCGGCTCTTTCCTCAAAATCCTCCTTCGATGAGTTAGAAAAGACTGAAATCATTTATAGAATTCTGAGATGGTTATAACCACCTCATAGAATTCCTTGCCGAGGTCAAACTCCCAGGAATCTGTCAGAACGGATAACTTCACGTAAAAGTGATAGCAACCTCCAGAAGAGAACGTGTGCATTAGCTGAGCACGTCATCGATAGAAATCACTAGATGCATTTCAATGAAGTCAAAATTTTAGCTCAGGAAAAAAAATATTGGAAACGTAATTTCTTGGAAATGGTGTTTATCAACAATGAATAAGCGATATGACACTGGCAATCTCAGTACTATTTATGACTTTCTACCGAAAATAGAACAAAATTATTGCATTCCCAATAATATTCCTAGAATTTCACAATAATTTTCCCCGCCACTGGTTTGACAATGGGTCGTGTTCATCGGTTTCGCTTCTTTTGAAACTACCAACCGTCCATTTTGTATATATATATATATGAATTAGATGAATTTTCCTGATATATATATATATATATATATATATATATATATATCTATATATTTGATTTTATATATATTTGATTAATCCTAGGACATCCCAATTCAGATAACTGAGAATATAACATGGTGGCAGCGGTGGGATTCAAGTAAAATGATATCTGGAGGAAACTTGATAAACCACACGAGAAAAGTAGGGTTAGAAGAAGACCTCGCCCCAACAGACCTCGCCTCTCGTCCACAAGCATTACCTGAAGAGGAAGAAAACTGAGATGTCTTCCAGACATCCGAACGAATTCAACCCAGGCGAGAATCCTGCTCAAAGCTGGGAAAATTGGAGACAATCATACCAACTCTACATGGAAGCTGAACAACTTGACAAGAAGCCGGTAGCGCAGCAGAGAGCAACACTTCTATACGTGCTAGGACAAGGTGCCTTAGAGATATACAACACATTTCAATATGTTGATGAGAAGATCAGGAACCCATATCAGGAGATAATCTCACTGCAAATCATTTTGGACTCATTTTCTAACCACTTCAGGCCCTACTTAAACACAACTTATGCCAGATATAAATTCTTCAGTAAAGAACAAAAACCTGAGCAATCTATTGATGAATATGTAACAACTTTACGCACACTTGCGAAAGATTGTGAGCTAGGCACACTTGCAAATGACTGATAACTCATTGCTTGATTGTTGGTGTAAATGAAGAGAAGCTGAAAGCAAAAATGCAAATTACAAATTTAACTCTAAAAGATGCCATAGATATGTGCAGAGCAGAAGAGTCATGTAAAAAGCAGATGAAACGCATGACTCAAATGGAAGGAAGCACATCCACAGAAGTCAACAGAGTGGCAGCAAGAAGCTGGGCAGATGAAGAAAACAACAGTTCCAAAACATACAGAACCTGCAACAGATGCCTCAAGAAACATAAACCCAGACAATGTCCAGCATGGGGAAAAACTTGCTCAAAATGAAATAAACCAAACCATTATTCCATAGCCAGCAGATCCAACATGAAAATAAGGGAAGTCCAGAATGCAAGTGATGAAGAAAGTTATTCGGATGATGAATACTACATTCATGAAGTAAAACGTGAAATGGAAAATGATTGGACTGAAACTTTAGAAGTAAATGAAATGAGAATAAAGTTCAAAATGGACAGTGGATCACAAGTGAACATAATATCCTTAGACATATTCAAAAAATTGAAGAACAAGCCAAAAATCATCCCGACAAAATAGGTATTTTCAAGTTACACCAATCACAAAATACCAGTTGAGGGCACTGTCATATTAGTCACAAAGTTGAATGACAAAACACTGTTTGAAGAATATTCTGTGACAACAAACGAGAGCACGCCTCTGATATCATTAAAAACAATGGAACGACTAGAATTGATTAGACGAAATGTCTCAGAAGTCACAAACATTGACCAAAGCAGATCTGAAGAAATAATCAAAAAACACAGTGATGTATTCACAGGACTTGGGAAGCTTAAATACACACACAAAATTAAACTGAAAGAAAATGCAGAACCAAGCATTAGTTGTGCCCGCAAAATACCTCTAGCATTGAGATCTCTTGTTAAAGATGAGATTGAATCCATGGTGAAAATGGGATTCTAAAAAAAGTCAATGAACCAACAGACTGGGTCTATCCAATAGCCATTGCAATGAAACCAAATGGAAAGATAAGATTATGCATGGACCCACGTACCCTCAACAAATACATAAAACGAGAGCATTACAAATTACCAGTACCTGAAGAAATATTCTCAGAGATACATAATGCTGAAGTGTTCACAGTGCTAGATGCCTCCACGCCGTTTTTATAAATTCCACTTGACAAAAACAGTACCAAGCTGTGCACCATAGCTACACCATTTGGAAGATACAGTTTCCAAAGGCTTCCTTATGGAATCAACAGCAGCTCAGAAGTATGGCAAAAAGTAATCAATGAAATTCTTGAAAACATAGAAGGAGTATATCCATACCTGGATGACATTTTAATCATGGGCTCCACAGTAAAGGAACATGACACAAGACTTGAACAAGTTGTCATGAAGGCAAGAAAATGCAACCTGAAGCTGAACAGAAAGAAGATACAAATGGCAGTGAGAAAAATTACATTCTTAGGCCATGATATAACCCCTGATGGTATGTCAATCACAAAAACAAAAATTGAAGCAGTAACCAGCATGAAACCACCCACTAAACTAGCAGAACTACAAAGCTTTCTAGGACTTGTCAAATATCTCAGCAAGTACATACCAAATATCTCAAATCGTAGTGAACCACTCAGGCAACTACTAAGAAAGGACACAGAATTCATGTGGGATGCAACTCAACAAAAATGTTCTGAAGACTTGCAAAAGAGTGTCACAAAGGCTCCAGTATTAGCACACTTCAATCCAAACAAACACAGCATCATATTGGTTGACGTCAGCCAATATGGGCTAGGATCTGTACTGTTACAAGACAAGAGACCTATAGCCTATGCATCAGCCACACTCACACCCACTCAAAGCAGGTGGGCACAAATTGAAAAAGAGCTTCTGGCAATTGTGAGCATTTCAAATTTTACATTTACATGCAAGACTTCACAGTTCAAACAGATCACAAACCGTTGATAGGGCTGCTGAACAAACCACTTGAAACGTTGACTCCAAGATTACATGCATCGACACTCAGATTACTAAGATACAACCCGACAATCGTATATATTCCAGGCAAACACCTCTATGTAGCTGACTTATTGTCAAGAAATCCACAAGACAAAAACGTCAATACAGACTACATAGAAGGAGCAGCAGTTAAAGTCCACACAGTCATGAGCTGTTCAGAAGAAAAAGCTAAACAATTTGCTGAAGCAACACACACAGATGAAGCCCTAAGTATTGTACTACAATACACAGAAAATGGATGGCTCAGAAATAAAGCTGCATGCTCTATACTGGCAAAAACCCTACTGGGACTTCAAAGAAGAGATTCTACAGCAAGAAGGACTCCTCTACAAAGGGAATCGCTCCATAGTTCCAAGAAAACTCAGACCAGAGTTCCTGAATCACATTCATAATGCTCACCAGGGCATTAATGCTTGCATCTACAAAGCTAGAAGGGCATTTTACTGGCCAGGAATGTACTATGACGTTACAAAAAATGTGGAAAACTGTTTACTTGTTTGAAATATTCAAAGGCAAATAACAAGGAACCCCTGAAGCCTCACAAAGTGGAAGAATTACCTTGGGCCAAAATAGGAATGGACTTTGCTCACATAAATGGTAGAGACTACTTAATAATAGTGGACTATCATTCTGAATTCATAATTGCAGGAAAAGTTCGATTAAAAACAGCCTCAGCAATAACAACACTGAAAAAGGTGTTCACCCATCATGGAATACCGCAGACAATTATGACAGACAATGGGCCCCCCTTCTGCTCTCAAGAATGGCTAAGTTTCACAAAAAGCCTGAACATTAAAACGGTAACATCAAGCCCCAACTTCCCAAGCTCAAATGGATTAGTGGAAAGAACAGTACAAACTGTAAAGGGCCTGATAATCAAAACCCACAACTCCAGCAGGGATCCATTCCTGGCCATACTGGAACACAACAACACTCCCAAACATGGAAAATCATCCCCAAGTGAGAAGCTCATGGGACGCCTACTAAATACCACTCAGCCTGTCCCAAAAAGCATTCTGACTCAAAAGTTTGATGTTGAACACAACATTGAAGACTTACACATGAAGCAATCCAAGATGCTCGATCAAGAAAAAGTTCAAGAGAAACCACTGTCTCAGCTCCACCCTGGACAAAACATACTTGTACAAAACAAGACACGGAACTGGAGCTGTGCCAAAGTCGTAGAACCATCAGCACAACCAAGATCCTACATAGTGGAAACAGAAGAGGGCAACATCCTGAGAAGAAACCGAAGACATTTGAAACCACTGGCAAAGCAGAACACCAAAGATCAAGGGGTCAACACAACAGAGCGCCAGTAAACAGAGAATTTCCAAAGTAGCACTGACTCTTCTTCAAATCAAGAATGTTTGAAAAGAAAAACTCAGAAACCAAGAAAACTGTCTGAATATGTGTGTGACTTTTTAAAAGCGGTGAATAAAAGTGATTGAGATTCGAATGTATGCTTGAATGTTGTAAAATATTGTTTAATGATTGTTTATCAAATGTCATCCATGATTGTTGTTGTAAAAAAGGGACTGTGATTGACTTGACAGAGGGTCAAGAAGGGAGATGCAGAAAAGGAGGTCAAATCAGTAAAACTCAAGACATGCTGAATAGTTATTGAATTAATCCTAGGACATCCCAATTCAGATAACTGAGAATATAACAAACAGTAGTTGTTGTTATCTATGAGGACGATACGAAATGGACGGTTGGTAGTTTCAAAAGAAGCAAAACGATTCGGAAAAGTTCAGAACCGATGAACACGACCCATTGTCAAACCAGTGGCGGTGAAAATTAATGTTTAGGAAATGATTGTGAAATGATTGGGAATGCAATTATTTTGTTCTATTTTCGGTAGATGTTGGAAGATGGTAGAATGTTGGATAATTCAGGAGTCAAGTTTTCAATGCATGGGAGTGATTTTGTTTTTTGGAGATTCTAAGTTTGGTCGAAGGAGCAATGAGATTTTGTTGGTTATTATTGTCAGCAGCTACATTGAATTCAGCGATTCTATTTCCTGAATTGAATGAAATTTCATGGATCATTTCGATTGGATAAGAATTTTCGAGCAAAATGTTCTTTAATTCATTCAATAATGTCAAGTTTGTAAGTGGGATGTGTCATATATATACATAAATGTGTGTGTGTGTGTGTGTGTGTGTGTGTCATATATATGTATATATACAAATATATATCGACATATTTCTTCCATGGGTGAACATATTTCGAAATTCACACTCAGAACAGGATGAATGATAATTAACCCACTGAAACGATAATTCATAAGGAACATACTCAACATTCGCTTATCAAAGATGAGTCACAAAATGAATACAGTTTGTGAAAACTCACAAACAGAACAGGATGAAAGATGATTCAAAGCACGATCAGTCGTTTAAGAAATCACTGAAACACTAACACTATCCAACGAACGGCAGGACGGTGAAAGCAATATGTGCTGAAAGACTCTCAGCGGATTAAAAAATAATCACAAGAAATTACCTTCCAAATTAATGTGAACAAACCACTCCACGATTTGGCCATTTCAATAAAAAAACAGCGCCCTCATCGGTTGATCACATCGCCAATGAAGAGATTGTTTTGCCCTAGAATTCTGGCTTCCGTTGAGTTTACTTCTTTATGCTGGTAACAGTGCTTTTGTTCCTTGTCAGCTCTGTATCATCTTTCCTTAGATCATTCATCCAAGCATCTTTCCCAGCACCCATCCCAATATTTCTATACTCATCCATATCAAAATATCCATATTCATACCGTCAGCTGTCGAGTTGCTCTTCGGGTTCGCCATTGCAGAATATCTGTTGGAATTGGTGTTGATTACTATTTTATTAGTTCCAGCTGTTTGAGAGTGAAAATGTATTGAAATATCTATAAGGTATATGACTATCAATAAGTAGAACTTGGAAATGTCTTTATGATATTCTTTCCAACACATGGTTACATGTATACCCTACTTTTATAGCCCAATGTCCAGGTGAACGCTAGTGGATCAAATTATAGAATTTAATTCTTGTCCTAATCATGTCTGTTCACTATAAATTCAAATCAGCATTAGAATATGATATATAGTCACATTTGATGGACTTCATATATCCGTGAAAGACTTGAAGAACTCCATTATACAACAGAGACGAATAGAAAAAAGTACCGATTTTGATTTACAAGTGACTAATGCTCAAACTGATTCCGACTGCATCCTCGCAAAGAAAACCTACATCAAGTTATATATATATATATATATATATATATATATATATATAACTCGATGTATATTTGTTTTATCTGTGGACAACACGAAAAGGAAACCTATAATGTTCGAGGAACATCGTGTTAGCCAGTGGTGGGATTTTGGGAGAGAAGGAAGGTGTTGGAATTTTTCTTGACAGTTTGGAGGTTGAAAGCATCAGGAAAGACTTCGCTAGGCAAAGAATTCCACAATTTTGCCGTTCTATTGATGAATGATGCTTGGTATAGCAATGTTCGACAGGTCTCGAGTCTGACAGTGTAGGGATGACCAGCTTGAGCTCGTCTGATTGTCTACTAGGAATCGCGCGTGTTGGCATAATAGATGATATTTCCGTTGAGCGCCGACCGTGAAAGTACCTATGAAAAAGGCATAGATCGCCGACCTTCCTACGATGATCTAGAGAGGTCAATGATTTGGTGATTGTTGTATCATCGACTAGGCGAATAGCTCTCTTCTGAATCGAATCTAAGAGTTTTAGCTGGGGGCTGAGCTCCAAGCATGTGAACAGTACTCCAGGACAGGTCGAATTTGTGATTTGTAGAATCATAAGCAGCTGCTGGGATGTGAAGTATCTCTTCGCACGGAATAGAAAACCAAGTTTTTGTGAAGCAGTTTTCGTAATGGACATGATCGTCCCATGAAAGAGCACTGTTAGTGGTGACACCCAGCATGGATATTGACGACCTCATAGGAACATTGGTACCCAACATCATCAAATTGGGCATTGTGTGATCAGCCTTCTTGGTGAACATACAATCTTGAGTTTTAGATGCATTGAACTGTACTAGATTCTCAGATCCCCATTTCAGAATTCTTGTCAGATCCTCATTTAAAGCATCAACCTGTCTTCATATAACTTCATATTGAGATGGTTATATATAACCACCTCACTTCATATATATATATATATATATATATATAAAATCTAAAATTTAGAAAACTAGATGAAGGTTTTCTTCGTGAGGGTGCAGTCAAAGTTTTTGGCATTGAATGAGTGGACTCTTTGTTAATAAGCCGAGCTTTCGGAAATGTTCATTTCCTTTATCAAGACAATCTATAAAAAGAAAGAAAAAATGGGTATATATAAAAACCATGTCAATTACACAAACAACAAACTACTTACTAACGTGATTGTCTTGATAAAGGAAATAAACATTTCCGAAAGCTCGGCTTATTAACGAAGAGTCCACTTATTCAATGCCAAAAACTTTGACTGCACCCTCACGAAGAAAACCTCCATCTAGTTTCCTAAATTTTAGATTTTTTACCTTAACTAGTCAGTCACGACTACCCGACTACCTCCTAAATATATATATATATATATATATATATATATATATATATATATATATATATGTATATATATTTGGTATGTTCACTTTAGCTATTTGAGGGCCAATTCCAATCGACAGGCTTAAAATTCAAGTGACACAAGTGGAACTTAGACGTTAAGGTCAGCTTGTTGCATTCCACCATCATCTAAACCTCACTTTTAGCTCCGCTTTGTAAATAGATGTGAGTGATTTGTGAGGATTGCCTGAAATGTAAGGATTTTGTGAGGATTTCATAATGATGCGACAGATGCCGTTCTCAGGCAACTTATAGATTGAGGTGGTTATAAGATGGTGTGATTACTGATGCGCTTTTGTTTCAGAAATTTTTCTAGAGATGAACAAATGAATGTGGGTTCGAGGACAATGTTTCAAAGATTATCTGAGAGAGGGCGAGTGTGATGGAGTCAGAATTATTTTGCGATCTGCGATCATGAAATAAGAAATACACAATGTGTATCGTGTTTTGTGTCATTTGTGCGATTGACAAATCTGTCAATCGATTTTCGAATTAATTGGCGCAAATCAAATTACAATTGAGAGATAAATAAGTAATAACATTATATTTCGCATTCAATCAGTTCCCATATTTTCTCGTTTCTGTTAGTTCTGATATCAGTACTTTTGATATGGATCCATATCGGTTCTGTCATTTGTGTGGTATTTCAAGGGCTCAAAACTCTAATCTACACATGTTTAAAGCACCAAAAGTGAGTATATGTGAAACATTTGATTCATTATGTTATATCTTTACTAGACATAATAACGATAATACATCAAAATCAATGATGATAGACGTGATAGAACATATGACATGATATCATGATTAACTGTCAAAACTGGAGAACTGGCATACAGTATGTTACAGTCTCCCACGCTATTAAAAACATAAAAAAGAAACTAAGCTCGGCTTAATTACAGACATAATCTCGCAAACGGGTACTTGATTGTCGAAGTCTTGAGGATCGACGGGGTAGATGTGATTCTGGATTATCATCATTCAAATCCTGATGTTCGGGAATGTCATATTCGGGTACATCGGGTTGTTCAGGCTCTATTATTCTTTGCTCTTCTCGTTCTTGTCTGCCAAGATGTTGTAACGGTACTTGTACAAATGGTGAATGGTGCTGAGGTTGTTCAATATTTGGATGAATATCTCCAATAATAATGGGTGGTTCGTTTGAAAAAGTAACAGTTTTCTTAGGCACCAGGGTTTTCTTGATTTGTTCGATATGACGTTTCAGGCAATAACCATCATCGAGTTGTACTTGATAATGAAGTAAACCATACTTTTTTATGATAGTTCCAAATTTCCATGAACATTTGTTGGCTTCGTAAAATCGCACTTGAACCCTATCTCCCACGCTTAGAATTCTTGTCCCTGGTTGATGATCTCTTGACTTGACGTGTTTGGGTGGTCGTAAAGCATCTAATCGAATCCTTAGGGTCCTGTTCAAATATAATTCTGCTGGTGATTTGCCGCAAGCTAGAGGAGTAGCTCGATATTTCAGGAGGATCTCTTGAACTTTTTTATTCATCGGAGAATGATCTTGAGACATAGCATTTAGTCTCATTTTCAATGTTTGAACATTCCTTTCTGCCAAGCCATTAGTGGCTGGGTGTCCTGGTGCAATGAATTTTTGAAATATGCCATGTTGTTTTGAATACGCCTTGAAATATTCACTCACGAATATTTTTGCATTGTCTGACACCATGACATGAGGAAACCCATGAAAAGAAAAAATTTCATTCAACAATTCGATAGTTTTTTCTGAAGTTGGTGCTTCTCGAATGATTTTGATATCAGCCCATCGGGATTTAGCGTCGACGACGACTAAAAAATTAAAACCTTGAAACGGTCCTGCATAGTCTATGTGTATCCGGTCCCAGTTTTCTTCTGGTAGCTCCCAATGATGCAGAGGTGCTTTCGTAGGAGATTTTCTTATTTCTGCACATGGTTGACCGGATTCAACCATCTTTTCAATATCTTTATCGATGTTTTTCCAATAACAGTATCGTCTTGCTAATTGTTTCATTTTTGTTATACCAACGTGGGTGCTATGCAATTCGGAAAGAACTAATGTTTGAAGTGATGCTGGAATTACAATTCTTTGACCTCTGAATAGAATTTCGTTCACTAAAGTGAATTCAGTTTCGGTTTCATTATTAGATTTCAGATCGGATTTAATTTTTGATAGTACTGGATCATCCCTTGTAGCGATTTGAATACTTTCATAGGTGAGATCGTAGGTTGAAATTTCTTTGATTGATGTAATACAGAGTTGATTTACTTCTTCATTAATGAATTCATCCATTGAAGTAAATGACTGGTTGATGGGAGCTCTCGAAGAACAATCAACATTCACATGATCAGAGCTTTTTCTGTATTCAACTTCGTAGTCGAATCCGGATAGAAATGAAGCATATCGAAGGAGTCTGGCTGAAGTCATTGATGGTAACTTAGCATTCTGATGGAAGATTCTAGTCAGCGGGCTATCATCCGTAATAAGTTTGAATTTACGACCATATAGATACATAAAAAAATGAGTGACAGAGAACATGATAGCAAGAGCTTCTCGATCTAGTTGGCTGTAGTTTTGCTCACTAACCGTTAGAAATCTTGATGCAAAAGCTATCGGTTTTTCAATTCCATCAACGATATGGGAAAGAACTCCTGCTACTCCTGTTGGACTAGCGTCACAGGCCAGTGTCAATGGCAAATCTGGATCGTAAGGGATCAGAACTTGATCACTTGCAATTTCTTGCTTCAGTGCTATAAAAGCAGATTCAGTAGCGCGGTTCCAATTGAATTTTGATTTCTTCTGCAATAATTTTCGTAATGGATAAGTTTTGGTTGAAGCATTCGGAATAAATCTAGTGTAGTACATGACCATGCCTAGAAACCTACGAACTCCATCAACATCAACTGGCCTTGGCATATCAAGGATCGCTTGAACTTTTTTAGGTGACTTCGAAATTTGATTGTGTACGATCAGATGTCCCAAATATTCGGCACTAGTTTCGAAAAATGCACATTTCTTGCGGTTCAAATGTAGGTCGAATTCTTTGAGTCGTTGTAGACATGCGTCGAGGTTTCTTTGACATTCTTCTTTGGTTGATCCATGGACAATGATGTCATGGAAATAAGAGTGTGTTTTTGATAAACCAGAAAGTATTTGATCTATGATTCTGTTGAATTCAGAGGGAGCAGTCTTGATACCAAAAGAAAGTCGATGCATTCGATAAGTTCCGCGATGGGTTGATATTGTTTGAATGTTGCTTCCTTCTTCGTCTACTGGTAAATGTAGGTAGGCTTTGTAGAGATCTAATCGACAGAAGTATTTGGAATCCTTCAGGCTGTTCAGAATATCTTCAATTCTTCTGATTGGATAATTCGCAGCCACGAGCTTGTCGTTAACACCAATTTTGTAGTCCACGCAGAGTCTCACGCTACCATCAGCTTTTGGAATAACAACTAATGGAGATCCCCAGTCACTATGATTCACCTTCGATATTATCCCTGCGGCTTCTGAATAATCCAGCTCTCTTTCTACTTTTTCTTTAAGAGCGTGTGGTACTTCTCTCTCTTTGAAATAAACTGGCTTAGCATTTGTACGGAGATGTAATGATATCTTGAAATTTGGCACTAATCCAATTCGTTCTTCGAAAATGTCCGGATATTTTTGCATGAATTCTTCTTCTGTAGTTGGTAGTGTTGGTATGATATTAAGTGCATCGATGTTCGATGGAGAGCTGGGAATGGAAACTTACATACCACATAGCACCAAATCACGAACCACTGGTGAACCATGGTTCAATAGAACCTGTTCTAGGGTTGTCGCACTGAAGCAAGCAGCATACCGTCGTTGGCGCAGAAACCCAAGCCCTCAAACTAGAGCTGAATATGTTGAAGCTAGGAATAAATGCAATCGAACGATAGATGAATCTAAAGAGGCATACAACACGAAAATAAGATCGAAGCTCATAGAGTGTCCAAATGGTTCCCGTTCATTTTGGACGTTTGCCAAGGCAATCGGAAGAAATTTCACTTTTAGCTCATTTCCTCCACTCACAAGGGATGATAATACATTGGCTATAACACCTCATGAAAAAGCCATTACCTTCGCCAAAATGTTTGCAGACAATTCTACCTTGGATCCACGAGGCCAGGAACTTCCGAAAGTCGCTACCATCGATAACCGTATGCCAGAAATTGTCTTCCGGCAACGCACCATCAGACACATTCTGCTTAGCCTCAACGTCAAGAAGGCTATGGAGCCTGACGGAATACCGCCTATTGTTCTCAAGAAATGTGCCCCGGAACTAACACCAGTTCTTTGCAGGTTGTTCACCCTTTCGTACAAACTCGGCGTATTTCCTTCTAACTGGAAGAAAGCTAGGGTCCAACCGATTCCAAAGAAGGGCAAGAAAACACTCCCTAACAACTATAGACCGATTGCACTACTATCTGTGATCTCTAAAGTAATGGAAAAAGCAATCAACATCGAGCTCATCCGATATCTAGAGAGCTCAAGAATCGTGAACGACCGGCAATATGGCTTTCGTCACCAGAGGTCAACTGGAGATCTGCTTGCCTATGTGACACATAAGTGGCAGGTGTCAATAGAGGAACATGGGGAGTCTCTGGCTGTAGCCTTGGATATCTCCAAAGCATTTGACCGAGTTTGGCACCAAGGCCTCCTAGCGAAACTTCCGTCATATGGTTTGCCGCCCCAACTGTGTCGAGTTTTCTTGCAGATAGATCACTCTACGTGGTGGTAGACGGGGTCTCGTCTAATACAATGACGATCAATGCTGGTGTTCCACAAGGCTCTGTCTTGGCACCAACTTTGTTTTTGCTCCACATCAATGATTTGTTGAATGTGACCTCCAGCCCAGTTCATAGCTTTGCGGATGATAGTACACTTCATTCCGCCTTTTCCTCTAGAGCCCCTATATCATCCAATGAGGCCAGAGGTGCAAGGCGAAGACAGGTTGATGCTTTAAATGAGGATCTGACAAGAATTCTGAAATGGGGATCTGAGAATCTAGTACAGTTCAATGCAACTAAAACTCAAGCTTGTATGTTCACCAAGAAGGCTGATCACACAATGCCCAATTTGATGATGTCGGGTACCACTGTTCCTATGAGGTCGTCAATATCCTTGCTGGGTGTCACCACCAACAGTGCTCTCTCATGGGACGATCATGTGAGGTCCATTGCGAGGACTGCTCCGCAAAAGCTCGGTTTTCTTTTCCGTGCGAAGAGATACTTCACATCCCAGCAACTGCTTATGATCTACAAAGCACAAATTCGACTCGTCCTGGAGTACTGCTCACATGTTTGGAGCTCAGCCCCCAAACATACGCTTAAGCTCTTAGATTCAATTCAGAAGAGAGCTATTCGCCTAGTCGATGACACAACACTCACCAAATCATTGACCTCTCTAGATCATCGTAGAAAGGTCGGCGATCTATGCATTTTTTATAGGTACTTTCATGGTCGGTGCTCAACGGAAATATCATCTATTATGCCACCACGCGCGATTCCTAGTAGACAAACCAGACGAGCTCAAGCTGGTCACCCCTACACTGTCAGGCTCGAGACCTGTCGAACATCGCTATACCAAGCATCATTCATCAATAGAACGGCAAAGTTGTGGAATTCTTTGCCTAGTGAAGTCTTTCCTGATGCTCACAACCTCCAAACATTCAAGAAAAATTCCAACACCTTCCTTCTTTCCCAAAATTCCACCGCTGGCTAACACGATGTTCCTCGAACATCATAGGTTTCCCTTTCGTGTTGTCCACAGATAAAAAAAAAAAAAGCTATCGATTTGCTGGAGATTGATGCCTAAATGCCTAATCCATACACGGCCTAATAAAGGATCTAAGTTATCTGGAACGACGTAAAATTCTTCTATTGATGATTTGTTCTGATACTGAACACACACTTTTCCAAGTGGATAAAACACATTTTTGGTGTATGATCTGAAGGCAATATCTGATTTTTTAAGTGCAATATTCAGATCTAAAGCTTGAAATTTTGATTCTGGTATAAGCGTGAATCCAGCTCCTGAGTCTACTTCAAATTTTTGAGATTTATTTTCGATGAATACAGTAGCGTAGAATTCCTCAATGTCTCTGTATGAGTGATTCTCGAAAATGTCAACAATCCTGTTGATGCCAAACACGTCATTATTGTCGGGTTCATGTTCTCCTTCGACCTGGTGAGTAGAAGGTCTAGTTATATTTTTCCTTGCTAGGAGAGTGGAAATGCATACAGATTTCACATGACCGTATTTTTGACATGCGGTACAGTATAGTTTTCTGGGATCGATTCTGCAGTCTTTGACAAGGTGTAATTTGCCACAGCGTATACATTGATTGTCTATTCCTAGTTCTCTATAATCGACATTCTGATGTCGTTGATCTGCCTCTGGATTGGTTAATTTTGTTGATACTCGATGATGTAGATGATAGCTCTTTACTATCTAATTTGGAAGATTCAATTGTTAACGCCTTTTCTACCAATTTATCAAACAACTGTTCTTTGGACTCGAGGATTTTTTCACGAATCGATGTATCCTTTACCCCTGATGAATTGCGCACGTAAAAAATTTTCAGATATATTGATTACATTTCCGCATTCACAAGATGTTATGAAGTCGCAATCGAGAGTAGAACTCCTCAAAATCGTAGAGAATTCAGAAACTGATTGGTTTTCTTGTTGAAATGTTGATAAAAACTTGTGTTGTGAAACTAAAACGTTTTTCTTCGGAGACAGATACTCTTCAAGTTTCCTGATTAACGTGTTGTAGTCAAATTCACTGGGTTTTCTAGGTGCTACAATTGCTGATAGGGTTGAAAATGTTGAGGAACCAATAGAATTCAATAATAATTCAGCAGCGAATTTTCTGTTGTCTACACTATTCTTGATTCTCAGGTAATTCTCGAACCGCTCTTTGTATATGCGGAAGTTTTCGATTTGTTGGTTGAAACTTTCAAATGGAGGTACAAATGCGGTGTTACCTGTGGTTGAATTGAGTTTGATTTGTTCAAGAAGAGCTTGATTTTGCTCGAGAACTCGTTGGTTTGTAACTTGCATTGCTTCCATGAGTCGATTGAACATCTCTGCATCCATGATATTCGTCTCCAAGTGAATTTCTGTGTTGATATAAATTGAATGATCGCCTTCAAAATTTTACTTTCGTCGCCAATTTGTTATATCTTTACTAGACATAATAACGATAATACATCAAAATCAATGATGATAGACGTGATAGAACATATGACATGATAACATGATTAACTGTCAAAACTGGAGAACTGGCATACAGTATGTTACACATTATCTCATACAATATACGAAACAAAATATCCGAAGACATTTTTTGCTCATTTTTGGATGAGATAATGCTTCAAAAGTGGATATCATCTACAAAAGAAATATACCACCTAACTTATATATTTGTTCCCAACATTTTCGCAAGAATCGTATTGGCTTGAAAAGATTGATGAAGGGGGCTCTTCCACTGCCCTACTGGTTAGTATAGTATATCATCTCAAACCTTGATATGATATAATTCATGGAAATATTTCTAAAAACATTATTGAATCACTTCTCACACCGTATTTGGAATTTGCAATGCATGAATTTGTAGTTATTTCGAATGAAAATATGAACGAAAATATCTGACCACCAGACCAGACCACCATTTTGTACTAATTTTCAACGGCTCAAGCAAACTTCTGTGGCACTCAAGGCTCAAGCGACAACTAGCGATTCTAGCGGAGGAGAGGTGATTGAACGTCTCGATCAGTAATCAAGTAGGCGAATTCGAGAGATTTTTCTTAAGTTATTAACACGGCAAAACCACAGAGTGCGTGCACCAGTCTTATAACCATCTCATTATAGATATAATATTATATATACAGGGTGTCCTTAAGAGGTCTTTACAAAAAGCTACCACATATTCTTCAGACCAAAACAATTCGATACAAGCAAACTTACCTCAGTAAAAAGTTGCTTAGTTTGGGCGCTAGACGGCTCTGAAGTTGAAATTTTCAAATCGATTTTGCTTCATAACTTTTGAACGGCTAATGAGATTTTTTTCAAATTTGGTACGTTGGCATAGACTCATCGGGCAATGAAACTCATATCATAATCATAATGAATATCATTCCATGGGCGTAGAACTTGATTTTTTCAGTAAATAAACATCTAAAACTCCTACGCCAATGGAAAAAAATTAGTTTCAATATGAAATCTAAATTATTCAACTCATTCACTACAAAAAAGGTACTCTTGACAAAAGTCGATTCCTCTCATGGTTTCGACAAAATTTTAATTTTAGTGATTTAGAGCATAATTAATAATAAAACGATTAACAGATATTTCATAAAAATTGTTCAAAATGTTCACCATTTTCACGTATACAAAGATTTATACGACGCAAAAAGTTGAAATGTACTCTTTGCATAACTTCTTCATCGCCTGTAAGATTATTCGTCGCCTGTTGGATACGTTGCCATAATTGTTCTACAGTATTCACAGGGGTCTTGTAAACCGTAGACTTGAGATAACCCCATACAAAATAATCCATCGGTGTTAAGTCTGGAGAACGTGGTGGCCAATTCACGGGTGCATCATTACCTCTACCTATCCATCTGTCTGGGTACTGTTGGTTCAAAAAATTCCTAACATCCACCGAAAAATGTGGTGGAGCTCCATCGTGCATAAACCACATATCTACCCGATGTTGGAGTGGTAAATCTTCCAACAAATTTGGCAACGTATTTCGTAGATGTTGTGAATACATGTCTCCTGTTAATCTTTGTGGAAGTATGACAGGACCAATTATAAAATTTCCTATTATTCCAGCCCAAACGTTGATTTTGAATTCGTGTTGAAAATGGTTTATTTTAATCGAATGAAGATTTTCAATTGCATAAACGTGTTCATTATGAAAATTAGTTATTCCTCTTCTCGTGAAACAGGCTTCATCAGTGAACAAAATATTCTTTCCAAAGTTCAGATTCATTTCTCTTTGCAAATTAATGAACCTACAAAACATCAGACGACTTTGTGAATCATGGATTAATAAATCTTGAACTGGCGTCTTGTGGTATGGGTATAATAATTGTTCTCTTAGTACTTCATGAACGGCATTCCTAGAAACTTCTAGTTCATTACTTATCCGTCTAGTACTCAATTCTGGATTTTCTTCAATACGGTCTAAAATTTCTACTTCGACTTCGGGAATCCTTACATAACGCTGTCTTCCATAATCACCAGTTCTAGGAGCAAAATGACCGGTCTCCTGAAGACGTCTCTCAACTGCAGCAAAGGTTGGGTGGCTTGGTACGCGACGATTTGGAAACCTTGCCGAATACACCCTCACACTCTCTCGACCATTTCCTTGACAATATCCGAATACCAATAACATATCGGTGTATTCTTCATTGGTGTATTGTACGGCCATGATAAATCAGAAAAGTCCGATATCAACAATCAACGTCAATAAAACTCGACAAATCAACACAGATGAAACTATGGAAACCAAGAATGTGAATATCACTGTTTTCGAGCAGATAATAATAGTCTTCAGAAAAAAAAACCAGTGCTACTTATTTTCAATAGAAATAACCTATGCAAAAAGTACATCTCAACTTTTTGCGTCGTATAAATCTTTGTATACGTGAAAATGGTGAACATTTTGAACAATTTTTATGAAATATCTGTTAATCGTTTTATTATTAATTATGCTCTAAATCACTAAAATTAAAATTTTGTCGAAACCATGAGAGGAATCGACTTTTGTCAAGAGTACCTTTTTTGTAGTGAATGAGTTGAATAATTTAGATTTCATATTGAAACTAATTTTTTTCCATTGGCGTAGGAGTTTTAGATGTTTATTTACTGAAAAAATCAAGTTCTACGCCCATGGAATGATATTCATTATGATTATGATATGAGTTTCATTGCCCGATGAGTCTATGCCAACGTACCAAATTTGAAAAAAATCTCATGAGCCGTTCAAAAGTTATGAAGCAAAATCGATTTGAAAATTTCAACTTCAGAGCCGTGTAGCGCCCAAACTAAGCAACTTTTTACTGAGGTAAGTTTGCTTGTATCGAATTGTTTTGGTCTGAAGAATATGTGGTAGCTTTTTGTAAAGACCTTTTAAGGACACCCTGTATACTCGAATAAGTAGAAACAATATGATTCCTTCGATAAGAGCCGAAGAGACTATTGCCTCTTGAAGAAGAAGAGTCACTCTTCACTCTGATAATAAAATCCAACATGACGCTAACACCAAATACTATCGAAGGTCAAACAATACCGTTACCGTTCTGTTTCATTTTTATGACATCTCGTGTGTGTCTGTGGCCTCTGGTCGTGTGACGTATGTTCGACTGAAAACCTGACAAGAGCGACAAGTGACAACTGACAATCAACGAAGACATAACTGATGTGATGTATTGGAAATGAAAATGAGGAAATTCTCAAGTTTTCTTCGATGTGAGGATCTACATGAAAAATGTGAGGATTACAGCTGCGCAATGTGAGGATTACAGCTGCGCAATATGAGGATTACAGCTGCGCAATATGAGTAGATTTCACATTGCATGTTGGAAAAGCTGTTAATATTTATGGATAACATCATGGAGACGATTGTAACCGTGTTTGTCATGTTTGAATGTTTGTTTGTTATTGATATTCTAGATTGGTTTTTAGATATTTTTGTCGTTTAATTATTGATAAACTTATGGTCCACAATATTGTATATTATGGATATAGAATTGGGTGGTTTTGTAGATGATCTGGAAAGAATGACAATTATCGAATTCCACGGTAAGTTCGACCAAGAATAGACTTTTTTCATTATTATGATGACTTATCCTTCTTCAGAAAATTTCGGTTGACAAAAGAAACAGTGCTTTAACTGCTGCCCTTGCTGGAACCATTTCTGGAATTTCCTCTTGATATGTAAGTAATCTGTAACCAATATCGATACAGTGATGAATACTACTTCACATTTGCTAGCAGTGAAAAATAATAATAATAAATGAGTAAATACTAATTTTATATTTTCCATAAGCCAGTCAACCAGGTACTGATAGCATTAATGTACTATTCTTCAAATAGTCATATGGTGATTGTTTCTGATGTTGCAAAAATTAGCAATTCATCCATGTGAATTATTTGGAAAAAAAATCAAATATTTTGTAAAAGCCAACATGGTTTCAGAAAAAATAAATCAATTGAAACTGCAACCAACTATCTAATCAACCATATTCACAGAGAAATTGATTCTAACAAATTCGTAATGTCATTATTCTTTGACTTGTCGAAAGCATTCGATACTGTCTCTTTGTCTCTGTTTGTAGATGACACCACCATTACGGTTACGAGTAGTGATATTGATGAATTGATCACAAGAGTGAATAACATTATTGATGATTTCAGTTCATGGTGTCAAAGGAACAGATTGATTATGAATTCTTCCAAAACAGTTATACTTAACTTTAATAATAGAAAGAATAATATTCCAGCTGATCTACAAATTATGGATGATATCAAACTGAGCGGTGGGGTAACATTTCTAGGAACTCAGTTAGATCAAAGACTGGACTGGAAAAAGCAGATAAATAGTGTCTGTAATAAATTGAACAAAGCATTCTTTGCGATAAAACAAATGAAATCTTGTTTAGATATTACTGAATATTTACTTTGCTATGGCATATTCCCACATATCTCTCAATATAATAGCATAGGGTTCTACCAGCGAATTTTCCAGAGTCTTTGTTGCACAAAAACGGATCATCAGACTGATTTTCAATATGAATCGCCTGGATAGTTGCAAATCAGTATTCATACGTGAAAATTTACTGACAGCTCACTCAGTATATATTTTGAAATGTATTAGATTCGCCAGAACTAATTTTCATGAACTGGAGATTAGTTCAAGTGTGCACAACTACAATACGCGACAGGGCAACCTATTACGGACTTCAAAACACAAATTTGCGAAATATGAGAATTCTCCGTTATATAATGTGATCAATTTTTACAATAAACTGCAATCCACTTCTGATAATATATTCGATAGAAGAGTGAAAGAATTGGTAATAAAAAAATGCTACTATAGTGTAAATGAATTCTTGGACGATACTCTAAATTGAACATTGAAAGTCAAATGTCTGATATAGATCCTGAATATATGTATGACATACGAATTCATGAGTGTAAAAGTGGCCTACTTTATTATTTTATTATTTAACCTGTATGTATTTATGTGAATAATAATTTGTTTGTTATTTATTGTGTGTATTCAGATGTTCTACTATTATGTGATATTTTTCATCTGCAGATATTTTATATTTCAGTTATTTTTTAGTCTTATATTTTTGTTTATAAGCTTATAACTTCAAGTTGACATACCATATGTACAATTGTACCACAGTGGCGAATAAACTTTCTATTCTATTCTATGTCGAATTGTGAAAAGGGTGTCAGAAGCAATAGCAAGATTTGCTCCACAATATATTAAATTCCCAATGAACTCAGTGGATATCAATGATGCAAAGAATGCATTTTATGATATAGCCTCTTTTCCTAATGTAATAGGAGCAATTGATGGAACTCATATCCACATTCAGTCACCATGTGAGGAGCAGCTAAGGATTATTTCATCAAAGTAATAATTTAATTCCTTTTTATTATTTTCAGGAGGAGATGATGCAGAGGTATATAGGAACAGAAAAACTCTATTTTCACTCAATGTTCAGGCAATTTATAATGCAAATCTACAAATTATTGACTTAGTAGCAAGATGGCCTGGCTCTGCCCATGATGCTACAATTTTCAATAATTCGAACATAAGAATTCGAAAATAATCTGCATAGAAATATGTTTCTTCTTGGTGAGTACCTACCTATCATTGTATAGTTTTCAAGTGTGTCTTGTTGACTTTTCATTGATGTATAAAACAATTGATCAGCTATTGTAGAATATCTACAACACTCAAGAAAAACTACAGTGAATAATTCTTCAACTTGCAGGTGATAGCGCTAATCCAGTCAGAGAATTTTTAATGATACCTCTACCAGAACCTAATACCAATGCATAACAGAGGTATAATGAGTCGCATATTAGAACACGAACTGTGGTGGAAAAAATATTTGGTGTCTGGAAAAAGAGATTCCCAATCTTAGCCTACGGAAGCCAATTGAAATTGACGAATACTCTTACAGTAGTTGTGGCTACTGCGATACTTCATAATATTGCCAGGAGAAGGAATGAACTGGAACCACCATTACCTGAACAAGTAGATGAACACTTATTTCAACAATTGATTAGAGAAGGAGATGTTCCTCATGTGCCTCATGCTGATCAACCCCAATTTTTAAGTCCAAGAGTCTGAAGAGACTCCATTGAGAACTATTTCCCAAGGTTATGATTTTGAATTCATTAAAATATCAAGAATGTACTATCTGTAGGTTGATCAAGGAGGTGGTATAATCATTTTCACAGATTCTTGGGATTTTCTCTCCTTGTTTCTAAAAATGAAAATTATAATAATTATTTCAATACATTTGTAGGGAGGACAGATTCATGATCTGCCCCAAAATGTCACTGCTTTTGGAATTTTACTTCCAGATACCTAAAAGAGAAATTCTCGTTTGTCAGTGACACCTTGTTTTTCAAACAATTTTCCGAAGACAAATATATTAAACGATTATTTTTCAGCTTTTCATGGGATTTTCTCTCCTCGTTTCTAAAAAATAGAGTAGAAGTTATTAAAAATTATTTCAATATATTTGTAGTAAGGACAGATTTGGGATCTGCCCCAAAATGTCACTGTGCTTGAAATTGAACCTTTAGATACCTGAAAGAGAAATTCTCTATTGGTCAGTGACACCTTGTTTTTGAAAAAATTTGTAAATACAAATATATTTAATAAGAATAAAACCTTCATTTATCTTGGTGGAAAATGTGGAACGCTTCACGATTTTGCGTTATATATAATATACATATAATATTTAATATACAGACGGTATATTAAACAATTACAAAATTTCTACTCATTTTAATGGTGGACGTTTCGGGAACAAATCTGCTCCCGTTATCAACACAATGCCTAAATTATTATTCTCTTCGTAAAAATCGGTATGTTCGTCTTCGACACTAGACAGTGACAGTTGTCAGATAGAAACATTTTTGGTTACCAGGTGTTTTTTCTCAATTGATCATAAATTTACTATTTTCATGTTCAGAAGAGTTGATAACCTACCTGCTGCAAATAAGTGAAATAAGTAAAAAGATTGTAATATAAAAGGATACAAAATGAAAATGAGTACTTTATAAACATGAAATATATTTCAAAAAATAAAACTTCAACTGAACTTTATTATTATTCCAACGAAAGAACAAAGTAAAACTATTTCACAATAATGTTGACTCAATAGATGACAGTGTTTACCAAAAACCAAATGTGCAAAATAATCCAGATGAAGATTGAATCTATTGTGTATCACAAAAACAATATAAATATTCAGTTACATTACTGATACATCACATAATCCAGATAAATAATCTCTCAATGATGGAATGTACAAAATCAACTAAATTTGCAAAATACTGTTCAGGTAAAAAGAAATCTCTTAATCTAGTTCAACAAAATAAAATATTGATATAGTATAACGTAGTAAAACAAAAGTATAGAAAAGTTCAAATCATAGAATCTATAGAGAATGAATTTTTGAAATCAGTCATTGAAAAAAGTATTCATACTCTCTGTAGATGATTTATTATTTTAGAAATGAAAGAAAATCCGAAGGATATGGGGAAGAAGCTATTTTTCCTAAAATAGCCTCTTTTATTTTAATATCTAGCTCTGAAGATTTTTTTTTTAAATTGAATTCAATTTCTTTCCTTTCTTCTTTCTTTCTCTTTCTTTTCCTTTCTTTTTCTGTTTCAAGCTGTTCCAATTCCTTCTTTACCAATTCTATCTTCAGATCTGCCAGAATCATATATTCTTTAGGAATAGCGGATGAGGATAACACAGTGGTGATGGGCCTTCTCTTAGCTGACCATGATGATGAAGGTTCCTGTTCAGGTATGCTTTCTTCTGACCTGATACTGGCTTTTGTTGGCTTTTGACGTGTAGAGCTTTTGGATCTGAGTTTCTTATTAACTGGTATCCGATGGTTTGAAGCTTTGAAATCACCCCAATCCATGCTCTCAATGGCAGAAGTGTCCTAGAAAAAAAAAAAAAATAATTATACATCATTTCCTCCTAGGTGACGAATCTTATTTATATACAAATTGTACTTGTAATAGAGGTGAATTTTCGTCCGAGGTATGAGAGTTATAGTTGATATTCGTACCAAATCATCTTCCATCTGAATTATCACAGTTTCTGAATCCTTCTCATTTTCATAAATATGTTGATCAACTGGTTGATCTTCTGGCACTTCAACAACTTCAGTATGCTCAGAATTATAACTGTCACTATCAAATTTGTTTAATATGCCAAAGACTGTTTTTGGGTTTATCACTTCTAGCGCTAAGTCTGAAGTAGGATCATTGTCACCAGTGCGTTTGACTGAGATCTTCTCATCTGCCACTGTTTTCTAACATTCTTCTTGATGTTATCATACACTTTTCTTAGTGAAACCATATCTCTATGTATTCCAGATGGTGATTGATAATTGAAAATATTGGCTATCTTCTTCCATGTAGAATTTTTTTCTTGCCAAGTCACTGAATCGGTTTTTTTCGACTCTATAACATGTTTGAATTTTAAAATGATATAGAGGAGCAAGTTTTTCTCCTGCGCGGTGTAATTGGATGATCTTGGTCTCTTTGGTGCTTTATTTTCCTCATTATCACTCATTTTTATCATCAACTACAACAATGATTACTATTGTTTTATTATAAGGCCGGGTCATGAACTAAAAATCAACGGATATTTATCATATTTATATGCCGGTTAAGTGAGGCTAGGAATATACGCATTCGTTAGAAACAACGGCACAAAACCATACAACATCAGAACAATATCATAGAAAGACAAATCTGCATAAGCGATGAAGTTAGCCACAGATAAAGGTAGTGGCCAACAAAATGTTGACTGCCACTAAGCTCAGGTCATGAATAATAGTGATGGTGGAATGTAAATTACATTTAAGTTGCACTCAACTTTGAGACGAGCTTTATTGAGTGGAGGTTTTAGGTGGAAGGTGTGGAATTACCCCTGAAGCACCCCGAAATTTAATTAAAAAAATGCCTCCAGTGACATCTGACGAGTGTCCAATCCGCGCATGTGCATATCAAATATATGATATTACATAATTATATTCTCTACTAGAGCTACTACCAGAGATAGGTTACCAGACAAGATACGCAAATCCCATGCTTTATCGAGCACTAATTTTTTTAGTTTCCCAGCTTTTCGTGAGATTTTCTCTCCTCGTTTCTAGAAGATAAAGTAGAAGTATATTTGTAGTGTGGGGGTTTTCCCCAGACATTGTAAATTTCATCCTCGTAGCTGTTGGAACTACCAATTTGAATTTTGGAAAAAACCCAAATGGTTTAGCCGCTCAGGGAACGTTCTAACGGTAGATTGATACCCTTCTTGCAAAACGGTTTTTAGTTCAGCTAGTCAGTAAAAACAACTCCGTGCACTTGAAAGCACACAGCTTCTCCGTGCGTCCTCGAGCAGTCTGTCTCAAAGACTCGCCTATTTCACTCCACGCTACAGACATCTCGATATACTTTAGTACATCGTGAATATACCAAAGAACTGAAACAACTCTACAGTGTTCGGCTTTGCCACAACAACCACAGAATACCTCACAGAAACAAATAATAGGTGTATGTGTATATTGGGCCATATACAGACCCATAAATATACACCAAAACACCAAAGTGGTGACCCCGACGTGATCGTTTTTTTGTGAGTGATATTCCCGTGAGATTAGTGACAATCAATCATGCCAAATATCGAAGCCAACCGTGTAGACGCAGACATGGTCAATCCAGTGACAATTTCAACGAGCAACACCTTGTGCGAATCAGCCGAAACAGCCGACCGCGTGTACGATATTTTGTCGTCACGTTCAACCATCGCTGTTGCATCCGCCCCAACCAACAATCAATCCAGTGACCTCCAAATGATTGATTGCTATTGACTTAGAGCGTGTGACAGTACGTGTAGATGCCATCGAAACGCGGTTGAGCGATTTGGAGCGAACGAGATCGCGATCCGGTTCCCGCCCGCGGCGCTCGCGTACACCAGGACGTTCTCAATCGGGACTGTGTTGGTACCATCAGACATTCGGCAATGGAGCAAAAAGTTGCAACTCACCATGCAATTGGGTTTCGGAAATCCAATCGGGCAATCGTCAGTATCGGGTAGCTATTGCCCTATTCAATCCCGCCGCCTGTTTGTTCGCGATCGCAACAAACTTACAGTTTTTGGTGGATACAGGAGCAGATCTTTGCGTTTACCCTCGTCGTCTACTCCAAGAGCCACGTGAAAGGTCATCGTACGTACTTTCCGCGGCCAATGGAACTGACATTGCGACATATGGTACCTGTACATTCACCCTGGACTTAGGCCTACGGAGGGACCTCACGTGGGGGTTTGTCATCGCAGACATTTCCAAACCCATCCTAGGAGCAGATTTCCTAGCGCACTTCGGACTGCTCCCAGATCTACATAAAAGCCGCCTGGTTGATTCTATCACTACACTCACCTTTCCAGGAGAAGTAGTGGATAGCGAAGTACCGTCAGTGAAGACTGTCGTTGGTTCTTCTCCATACCATGGCCTCGTTAGCCAGTTTCCAGACATCACACGGCCAGATGGAACTCCCAAAGAGATTCATCACGAAACAGTGCACCATATTGTGACCACTTCTGGACCACCAGTCGCTCAGAAACCGCGTCGTCTCGCTCCAGACAAATTCCGAGCTGCCAAGAAGGAATTCGACGCACTTCTCAAACTAGGAATTGCTCGACCTTCAGAAAGCTGTTGGGCAGCACATTACACTTGGTGCCCAAAAAGGGTGATGAGTGGAGACCGTGTGGCGATTATCGTATGCTTACTGCAAGGACAATTCCCGATTGCCATCCAGTCCGACACATTGAGGACTTTTCTCAGTGTCTCCGTGGTAAGACAATTTTTTCGACTGTGGACTTAGTGCGTGCATTCAATCAAATTCCAGTCGCAGAAGAGGACATTCTGAAAACCGCGATAACTACACCGTTCGGATTATTCGAATACCGGTTCATGACCTTCGGCTCAAACATTTCAACGTTTCATTGACGAAGTACTTCGTGGTCTAGATTTCTGCTACGCATGTATAGACGATATTCTAGTTGCCTCAGAATCCGCAGAAGAACACATGGATCATTTGAAAATTTTGTTTGAGCGATTAGCGAAGTACGGTGTCGTGATAAATCCCTCAAAGTGCTTCTTCGGTCAACCAGAAGTTACCTTCTTGGGCAAGCTGATATCCGAGGAAGGTACACGTCCTTTACCTCATGAAGTTGATGCAATTCGAACCTTTCCGCGGCCGGACACGGAGAAACAGCTACGACAGTTTCTTGGTATGATAAATTTCTACCGTAGATTTCTACCTAGAGCTGCCATCACGCAAGCCCCACTCAACGAGTTATTGAAAAATAACGTGAAAGGTAAAGCACCGGTGAACTGGACTCCTGTGACAACCGCGGTGTTTGAGTTGCAAAGAGAGCCTTGCTCAGGCGACTTTGTTGGCTCATCCGAAATTCGAAGCAAATCTCGCGATTTTTTGTGACGCATCAGATTTTTCGGTCGGTGCCGCGCTACAACAGTGGAACAATGATGCTTGGGAACCCCTCAGTTTTTTTTCCGAAAAAACTCAGCCCCGCGGAACGAAAGTACAGTGCGTTCGACCGCGAACTTTTGGCCATATATTTGGCTATTCGACACTTCCGTCATATGGTGGAGGCAAGGCAGTTCACAGTGTATACGGACCACAAGCCCATTACATTTGCCTTCCGCCAAAGAGCCAATCAGAGCTTGCCACGACAATTCCGATATTTAGATTTTATTGGACAATTTACAACGGACATTTACAACGTGGTAGCGGACGCTATGTCGCGCATCGAAGAATTAGAAGCCACTCTAGACTTCGAAGCCCCTGCTGCCGCGCAAGCAAATGACGTCGAACTCGCGAACCTTCAACAGGAGAACCATTCCCTGCAATTCGAACGCATGCAGATCCCTGGAACAAATTCTATGGTTGTATGCGATGTCTCAACTGCATCAGTCGACCGTTTATCACGCAAGCCTTCCGAAAAGCAGCATTCGACACAGTACACCGTCTTTCACATCCCGGAGCCAATGCAACGCTGAAGATGGTTACACAACGTTTCGTGTGGCCGTCAGTCAATAAGGATTCCAGAGCCTGGGCAAAGAGTTGCTTGGAGTGTCAACAATCGAAAGTGAGTCGACATGTCGCAACACCTGTCGGTTCGTTCGTGCCACCTTCATCCAGGTTCGAGCATGTGCACATGGATATTGTGATAATGCCATTGTGTAACGGGTATCGTTACTGCCTCACGATGATCGACCGATTCTCTCGCTGGCCCGAAGCAATACCTACGCAAAATCAAGAAGCAGCAACTGTGGCAGAAACATTTTATAGTAACTGGATTTGTCGGTTCGGCACGCCTCTCAGAGTTACAACTCACCAAGGCCGCCAATTTTAGTCTCACCTGTTCAAGCACTTGAACCGCTTGACTGGTACAACTCACTTACGAACCACGGCATACCACCTAGCAGCAAATGGCATGATTGAGAGATTCCATCGTCAGCTGAAGGCAGATATCAGATGCCACCACCGCAAGCAATGGATGGACACCCTACCAACAGTTCTCCTAGGCATTCGCTCTGCCTGGAAGGAAGACCTTCAGTCCACCGTTGCAGACATGCTATACGGACAGACGATCAGGATTCCAGGAGAATTCCTCAACGCCAGGAACTCTTCATCCAACAACAGCGTTCCTGAATTCATCGGAAGACTGCGAGAACACATGCAGGAGCTGCGACCAACACCGGGTACTCAGCACGGTTGTAAGAGGACTTTCATATACTAGGACCTTGCTACCACAGAGTACATGTTCCTGCGCCATGATGGCATAAAATCTCCGCTGCAACAGTCCTACGATGGCCCATTCAGAGTCGTGAGAAGGTCTGATGAAACGTTCGTGATACATATACGTGGACGCGACGTCACTGTCACAATAGATCGTCTCAAACCAGCATTTATGCTATCACCAGAACTTCAAGACGACGCTGAACCAGTGCAGATCCAAGAACAGAGGATCATCATGACACCACCCCACCGAACCGCCCCTACTGTAGACCCACCTACACCATGTACAGCAGGCCCCGACGTGGCGCCTCCCGGACCTAACAACGAACCACGGACCACCAGATCAGGAAGACGAGTTAGATTTCCTGATCGGTTGTGGGGGTTTTCCCCAGACATTGTAAATTTCATCCTCGTAGCTGTTGGAACCACCAATTTGGATTTGAGATGTATATTGTTGTAAAATTGATTTTCGCATCGTATACGAAATGTCTGTCTAGCAGTAAAACTCACCAATTGGGTCCGATAAAGTAAAATTATTTTCATTCATAGAGGCACGTTCAATATCCGAAGCAAGGTAACTTTTATCACCTAACAGTAAAAGTTCCCAAAAAACCCAAATGGTTTAGCCGCTCAGGGAACGTTCTAACGGTAGATTGATACCCTTCTTGCAAAACAGTTTTTAGTTCAGCTAGTCAGTAAAAACAACTCCGTGCACTCGAAAGCACACAGCTTCTCCGTGCGTCCTCGAGCAGTCAGTCTCAAAGACTTGCCTATTTCACTTCACGCTACAGACATCTCGATATACTTTAATTAAATACAATTTTTTGATGATTGTTCTTCATTTTTCGGTTTTGTATTCACAGTATACCATGTGTTTGTGGAAAATATTATACCGGTGAAACCAGCAGGCCTCTATCAGTAAGGATGAAAGAGCATAAGAACAATATAAAGAGAAGATATACTGACATATCAAAATTAGCTGAGCATATCCTTACTGAAAATGGACAACATATGGCCGATTGGGGTAATATTAAGATCATAGGAAAAGAAGACAACAACCAAAAACGGAAAATCAAAGAGTCTGCTTGCATTCTCCTGAACGGAGACAATAATATTGCTTCTTGTTCAGTTGATATAGATAGAACTTGGCATCCACTTCTGAAACTTGAATATGAAAATGGAAAATTTGATATCAATTAATGAAAACACCTTGTAACGAGAATTCCTCCGTCTGCCAAATTGTCACTTTTCAGTGTCAAAATCGGAAACATTGAAAAAAGTTCACGAAGAGAAGAATATTTCAATTGTGTTGAAAACGGGAGCAGATTCGTTCCCGAAAAGTCCACCAAGATAAGTATAGGTTTTATTCTTATTAAATATATTTGTATTTCCAAAATTTTTTCAAAAACAAGGTGTCACTGACCAATAGAGAATTTCTCTTTTAAAAGGTTTAATAATGTGAATTGTTGAATAACTGTTATATAAAGTTTTTATTTTTCGAACTGACTTGATTGATACGTGAAAAATATATAGTTATTTCAATACTGTCCAAAGTAAATAGAGGAGGTGTAATGTTCATTTTTCAGGGACAGAAAATATCATAAAAACTAGAAAATTGAATATGGGTTCATTTTTCAGCTTTTCATGGGATTTCCTCTCCTCGTTTCTAAAAAATAGAGTAGAAGTTATTAAAAATTATTTCAATATATTTGTAGTAAGGACAGATTTGTAATCTGCCCCAAAATGTCACTGCGCTTGAAATTAAACCTTTAGATACCTAAAAGAGAAATTCTCTATTGGTCAGTGACACCTTGTTTTTGAAAAAATTTGAAAATACAAATATATTTAATAGGAATAAAACCTCTACTTATCTTGGTGGACGTTTCGGGAACGAATCTGCTCCCGTTCTCAACACAATTGAAATATATTTCTCTTCGCAAAATTTTTCAATGTTTTGAATATGGGTATTCCAAGAAATGATATGTGGATATAAGAAGTTTGATAACATCGGGCGGTAAAATAGTACTTTACGGCCCGCTAAGCCGGGCGTTAAAGTGCACTTCACCGCCCGCTAGTGCATAAATATGTTTATTACGTTAAACCTTTCCTTCATTTCTTTCTTTTATGGGATACCTACATCTGAGATGATTTATTGAAATGAGAAAGTTGGAATGATGTCAATTCAAAACAAAAGATATGTGATGTCAGCTGAACTCGCAAGTTTATGTGTGTTATCTAATTAATGATTTATTTCCCTTCATAGAAAACATAGGTCACAGGAAATGGGGTGCCTGCTGTGATGTTCTAGTATTTGGAAAATACTCTGAAAAAGCAATGAAATGGTTCAATATTCAAAATACCTGATTGTGAATTATATTTCTTCGTTGAAATCCACAGGAATTGTTTGACTTATTTTACAGTACATTTTGCATTAAACCTTTCCCAGAACTATGTCTAGAGGAGTGCTTTATTCAACCTCATATTCAAGTAGGTAAAGTCATTTCCTTGCCTTTATACAGGCAATTCGCATCAATATCAAATTATTGTGCATTATTAATGCAATTGATTTTCTATCATTTGGTACAGTATGAAAAATCAAAACAATAACAGAGGTAGCCTATGTTGATTTTGTTTTTCAGTTCATTATTTTATTTATGCGTATGTAAGTATTGTATCCATAATCATATACATAAATAGTTCCACGTTATAAGGTTGAGTCTGTGTGTAATTGTCGTACTGAGTAGACGTTATTGCTGTAGTGCTACAAATAAATACAGAAAACATCAGAAAACGTGCAATAAAAAATTACGAATATTTCTGTAAGTGAAAACGCACTCATTTCCATCACCACTTTAATCGAAAATCGACTTTGTCTTCGAAATATTATATATTTTGATTGAAAATGACGACTCGATCTAAGCAAGGAAAGGGCGACGACGATTTGCACTCAATTGTCAAATCTCTTGTTATTAAACTGTGTACTTCGGACGACTTGTTACTTCCCCAAATGGGGTAGTAGTATCTCAAGGGGTGAAAGGTTCCCTTTTATTCAGGTGAGGGTATGAGTATTCAAGGTTCCTTGGTGATGTAATGAAACTCGGATTGGTGGTATCATTTACATATAATAATTATTCTGGGATATATTGACTGTGGTATATCGTGACCTGGTAAGAAATCTTACACCTACTCTAGTGTACTCGTATGTGCACCGAACAACAATGGAACGTAACTGAACGAGAAGTGTGAAGCGTGTGCAATGTGGGGTTAGGATATTTGGGGTATCGATACAACAACAAGATGATACGATTGCAATCAATGCTGGCTACAGTACCTATAAAGGGAAAATGCGAAATGCACGAGGGGTTTAGCCACTGATATCAATAAAGAGTTTAATAATACAGCAGGACTTACCTTGGGTATAGCTATACCCCCAGTATTAACAGGGGTCCGTGTACTTGATGTGAGTATTGAATCTATCTAATGTATATTCTTATATCTATGAAGTATTTCATTAATAGGAACCTGGTTATTAGTTTCAGCCACTGACTTTGCTTATACTAATTGAATGTATACAAGCACTTGAGGCAAATCTCGAAGTAGAATAATCCTTTTAACTTTTATGTACAATAATGAGAATCAACCGAAATCAGGTCTGTTTCAGATTACAAGTGAGCCCATCAACAATATACTGTAAGGGTCGAAAGGTGGTTCCAACTAATAAGTTAAATACCAGAACTGAGGAATGGCTTGTCGAAGAAGATAAGAATTCAGAGTGAACTCTTCATCACTATAGAAAATGATCCCACAATGTTATATGGCTCTGAGTTATTAAATAGATGAGAAAATAATGTGTCTGATATCTTATTCCTAGGCTTATCTGTTTATGCTGCTGGCCCCAAGAAGTCTCGAAGTCTGTCAGGAACGATGATTCTGGGACTAACTATACAGCTTGTCTGCACTATGTAACAAGCTCTAAGTTCTGAAGTCTATCGAACTACAGCCTACTGACTACTAAGCATTCTACTACTACAGCAAAGCATTTAAGCATTATTGAAGGAGTCATAAAGCTGAGGCAGAGCGGTGAAGGCCTGAAATCACATATGTCCAATGAGAATAAGATCTAAATCGAAATATGTAACAAGCTAGAGGTAGGTCTCATTAAGCATGATACGCTAAGCTTCTAAACATCTTACCTTGATGGTGTGAGGCCTAAAGAGTGATGTCCATGTCTGGACAGAGATTAGAGTTTCCCAATTAACCAATTGAATTCCAATAAGTACGTTGATTGTTATATCAGCATCCAAATGCCAGATAATAACTATTTTTTTTTCGATCTGTGGGGGCTTATCTCACTTACGAAAATCCGAAAAATCGTAGAGCGTCTTCTGAAATTCAGTAATCTCAAAATGGCTACCAAAAAGTGACAAAAAATTGTCAGAAGTCCACGACATGGATGAACATGATGTCAGATCACAAATCAGACACATGACCGGTGTCAATCATGCCATGCAAAAATGGGACCAAAGCGGAATAGTATAGAAGACCTAGTCGAATGGATTGAGGAAGCAGCAGATATTGGTGAGTTGGCATTTCAAGGATATAGTTAACCCTGGTGGAACTCATTTTAATTTTTCAGCTTGGAAGAGAAGATAAGTGCGAGAAGAAGAATAAGTAGATTTCACTGATAGAACTGTGATCAGCTGACTTACAGAGGGCCAGTGGCGGATCCAGAGGGGGATTCTTTATACTGTTGTTATTTATAAATTATAAAGTTTTATCATCCATGCATAATTTATTCTTGCCAAAATCAACCCGTAACAGACTTTATATCAACACTTACGAAAACTCTAACTGATACTATAAGTGAAAAATTGAATCAGAAAATTCTAAAGCTGGAAGAAAAAAATGAACGTATCCTTGGAAAAATGAAAAAGCAGGAAGGAATCATACAAGTGATGATACAAAAACAAGAAAATCAAGATCGAATGTTTAGAAATAGGAATATATGATTTTGTGGAGTTCAAGAAGGAAACGAGGAGGACTGAAAAGGGGTCATACTGGATGTCATTCGGAAAAATATGAATTTCAAGATAGAAACACATTGGGTTTAATCGTGTTTCCGAATGGGTAAAAAAATTGGCAATAAAAATAGGCTAATAATGGTGATATTTTCTACGAAAACTTTCAAAGACATCGTTTACAACAATAAGAAACTGTTGAAGAACAATATCATTGCTAGAAAGGACCTAACCCAGGAACAGTTCAAACTGGGGAGTCTCTGGCTGTAGCCTTGGATATCTCCAAAGCATTTGACCGAGTTTGGCACCAAGGCCTCCTAGCGAAACTTCCGTCATATGGTTTGCCGCCCCAACTGTGTCTTTTACTATCGAGTTTTCTTGCAGATAGATCACTCTACGTGGTGGTAGACGGGGTCTCGTCTGATACAATGACGATCAATGCTGGTGTTCCACAAGGCTCTGTCTTGGCACCAACTTTGTTTTTGCTCCACATCAATGATTTGTTGAATGTGACCTCCAGCCCAGTTCATAGCTTTGCGGATGATAGTACACTTCATTCCGCCTTTTCCTCTAGAGCCCCTATATCATCCAATGAGGTCAGAGGTGCAAGGCGAAGACAGGTTGATGCTTTAAATGATGATCTGACAAGAATTCTGAAATGGGGATCTGAGAATCTAGTACAGTTCAATGCAACTAAAACTCAAGCTTGTATGTTCACCAAGAAGGCTGACCACACAATGCCCAATTTGATGATGTCGGGTACCACTGTTCCTATGAGGTCGTCAATATCCATGCTGGGTGTCACCATCAACAGTTCTCTCTCATGGGACGATCATATGAGGTCCATTGCGAAAACTGCTTCACAAAAACTCGGTTTTCTTTTCCGTGCGAAGAGATACTTCACATCCCAGCAACTGCTTATGATCTACAAAGCACAAATTCGACCTGTCCTGGAGTACTGTTCACATGTTTGGAGCTCAGCCTCCAAACATACGCTTAAGCTCTTAGATTCAATTCAGAAGAGCTAGACTAGCTATTCGCCTAGTCGATGACACAACACTCACCAAATCATTGACCTCTCTAGATCATTGTAGAAAGGTCGGCGATCTTTGCCTTTTTTATAGGTACTTTCACGGTCGGTGCTCAACGGAAATATCATCTATTATGCCACCACGCGCGATTCCTAGTAGACAAACCAGACGAGCTCAAGCTGGTCACCCCTACACTGTCAGGCTCGAGACCTGTCGAACATCGCTATACCAAGCATCATTCATCAATAGAACGGCAAAGTTGTGGAATTCTTTGCCTACAACCTCCAAACATTCAAGAAAAATTCCAACACCTTTCTTCTTTCCCAAAATTCCACCGCTGGCTAACACGATGTTCCTCGATCATCATAGGTTTCCCTTTCGTGTTGTCCACAGATAAAAAAAAAAACTACTGAAATTATGCGTGAACAAGGTTGGAAACATTGGAAGAGTCTGGACAAATAACGGTAACATATTTCTCAAATCCAACGACAGAAATGAATTCATGAAAATTACAAACCGGGACGATGTCGACAGACTTTCAGTATAGAAACTGTTCTGATTATGTTCACAATTTTGCCTCTTTATTTGAAGCTTATTGTTATTATCATAAAGCAAACGTAATGGAAATATTCCGTTCTAGTTACTCTCATTGTTCTTTGTCTCATTTGTTTATATTTTTGCATGTTACCCATAATAAATCATTGAAATTACATTGGCAGCACTAGGTGCAATTGATACGCGCCTTCGTCTACTTCTGTGTTCATCCGATAACGGATGAAAAGGAGTATTTTTTTTCTGTAATTTCTTTCTCTCATTTACAGATAGGTATAGACGTCTTTGTTGTTGTTCGTTTTCAGTTTAACCACCCAAAAAGTACATAATTTATATTTCACTTGATAATGCATTCCCTGAAAGTCGGTTGTTTAAATGTGAGGACCTTATTGCCCTCTATGAAAGATGTGAAAAATATTATTTCAGATAATAATCTCGATATATTTTTGGTATGCGAATCATTGTTGAAAAGTGTCATTAGTGATGTAGTCTTGAATATTGACGGATATCGTTTAATCAGAGCTGACAGAGATACCAACGGTCGAGGTTTATGTATTCATTTCAGAGCTGGATTACATGGCGATAAAATAAGTGTTAGCTTTGATCATATACACTAATTATTTGAATACTCAAGGGTGTTAGACAAGAATATGTCTGGGAACAGTCTTGGTTGAAAGTTACGTTAAAAAAGAAAACGATTGGGATAGGTGTAATTTATAAGCCACATGAACAAAACACGAATAATTTTCTGGAAGATTTTAATGAAAGTCTGAGCTCGATATATCCTATGGTTGATGAGATAATTTGTATGGGCGATTTTGATTTGAATATGCTAAATTATGATGACATCTCAGTCAAAAAATTTCATTCTATGTTAGAATCTCTTAGACTGACTCAATTGATAGACGTACCTACTAGGATCACGGCAACATCTTCTACGTTACTGGACTATGTGATAGTTCAAGAGGAAGCTAGAGTTGAAAAAGGTGTTATGGATAATTCTGTGCCTGATCACTTCATTACTTTTTGTGAACTTTTGTTGGCTAATGAAAATGAGCGCCAAAAAATGAAAACATACAGAAATTTTGAAAATTTCAATCCCGATGCCTTTCAGCGTGATCTTTTCAATAAATCGTTTTTCAGAATCTATGATCAAGAAGGCATAGATGAAAAAATATCCTATCTAGTTAATTATCTGAACACTTTTTTCGATAGACATGCTCCGATAACAACTTCGAGAGTAACGAAGGCAAAAGCTCCCTGGCTAACATTTCCAATCAAGCAAATGATGAAAGAAAGAGACAAAGCGCTTAAACGGTTCAAACGAACGAAATCTAAGGACCATCTGCAAGCTCATAGGGAACTACGTAATTTCACAAATCAATCTATAAAGAGAGAAAAAAGAGCTTATTTTATATATAAAATTTTATATATAAAAATATCTTCAAGACAATCTTTGCATTCAATCGCTATATGACCCATATGATTAGCTGGGATTGTGGTCGCCTCACTAGCAGTTAGTGTAACTTTATTACTCACCAATAGTCGATCAATACCTTTATTCAGCCGTTTGGCAGGTGTAACATAACATCGGTCTGCCGTGTGTCCCAAATAATTGCACTTCGTACATGTGACACGTGGTTCTGGACACTTAGATTGGACATGACCTTTCTTCTTGCAGTTGAAACTCGTAATGTTGGGAACATCTTCAAAATTTGGTTCTTTTCGTTTGAATATTACGTTGCGCAGGTCCTTTCTATATTCCCTTGCACGGCGTGAGCTGACATCTGGTTTATACGTAGGGATTCTGTTGAGTATAGGGCCTTGACGTACGTTTGACAAATACTGTTCAAACAGGGCTTCTGGTGGCTCGTAGCGCCCTGCTTGGGCGGCACTCTGGATGGTTACGTCTGGAATACCGTCTATAATACCTGGAACTGCGTTTTTTTCAGTTATTTGAAGAGTCCTCAGCAGTTCCATTTTGCTAAAATAATATATAGCCATGGACTCGTCACACGATTTCTGCATGTTGAGCATTTTTCTCAAGGTTTTGGCAAGATCCATATGATCTGGAAGAAAAGTCCTTGTAATGATAGACTTCCATTCTTCCCAGGTAAGATTAACTAATGTCATACTGTGGTACCAAGCTTCGACCATAAAACAAATAGACCCGCTTATTTACATTCTTTCAAGATCCAAGACCTAGTGCTACAAGACCGAACTGGTTGATTGTGATAGGGCCGACTGATGTACTTGGTGCTGATGTGCCACTTGTTTCCTTCTGATGCCCAATTTTATTTGTTTTCAACAATAATTCGTGTTGAATTTTGTATTGATATCAAAGTTCGCCATGAAGAAAGCTTAGAACTTGGAGATTCCAACTCAATTCTCAGTTTTTTTTGTTTTTATTCCACGATTATCAGTCTATGAGTAACAACGACAACGCAGCATTTCATTGATGATTATCCGTCTCTTGCCAGTCACGTCATCAGCGTACTATTGCAGCGAACGCGTTGTTGCCGAGAATTTCGTTGTTCTTTCAAGTGTTTATATATCAATTTTGAAGTGTTTCATCAGTTTACAGACAAGTGAAGTTTTAGTGTTCGGTTGGAAAATATGGGCCGAAAATGTCATGTTTGTGGGAAATTGGGGTATTCTCACCCAGAATTATGCTTTCGCAGGAAAGTAAGTGAGGTTAGGTTTGATTTCCCTAATCATTGCCGTAGGTAGAATTTTCGAACAATGGTTCATGACTCGGTTCATGAGTATTTTCATTTGATTTGCTTCGATATGATGGTTACTTTACAAGCTGTTGGCAGCGTGAAGATTTTGGGTAGCACATTGAATGATTATGCAACAATTTGCTCTGGTATGAAATCGTAAAAAAAAAACATGAATGTTTTCATAAGAACAATAACAATAAGGTTTTGAATTCACACAAGTTTATTGTCAAGGTGAACAGAATGATGAGTACCCACTTATTTCGAGTAAATCAAATCAATGATGCATATCCTACAACCATGATGTAATGATTAAAACTTCGTGAGACTTTTAAGAATCTTATAACATTCAATGTATGCCTTTACTTGATTGTAGTGCCTTGGATATGGATACTATACACTCATAATGCCTTAGGGCGTTATGATCTATAACGCCCGGTCATATTGCCCGCTGATATACTATGCATTTCTGACATCATCTGACAATAATATTTCTGTAGCATGCAATTAATTAATTTCTTCAGATTTCCCGTTGACCCAGAGAAAAAGAAAAACTTGATTTTCCATTGTTGGTTTCAAGGAAGATCAGCTTTTGCCTAAGGATCCTGAAATATGTTCAGATCACTTTCATCCAAAAGATGTCATAGTGAGACCAGATGGTACTAAATTCATGCATCCATCAGCAGTTCCTATAATCATATTTTTATACAGTTTTTCAAATCTGTATTGTCAATGAGATTTTATTTATCGTGGACAATAAAGATTGTTTGATTTGATTTGTTTCAATATTTTATATTAACTATTCCTCATGAAATATGATAGGGAATCACCACCTCAAATTAATGACATCATTTGATTTACATCCTTTAAGTGAGTGTCTCAGGTTTAAATCGTTTAACGTCTAAGTTTCCTTGTTATAAAATAATAATAAATTGAGTAATAAATAATATTATACTATGCATAACAGTTTTTCAACTTGAATGTTTATCTTTCACCAAATTATCATTCGAAATGAATAATTAATGGTCCACGTACAAGAACAATTCATTTCAGAATTTCATACCTAGTAACTACTCCAGTTATTATTAATCATTTTCGATAAAAAATCTGATGGTATCCATGTCAGTGGGCTCGGAAAAGAATAACACCCAGTGTAGCTAAGGCTCCTCTATCGAAATGGACTGTTCATATTACCGATAGAAAAGTGTTCACCGAATTTCAAATCGCTAGGTTTTGTTTCAACAGAGAAACAGAATGAAAACCAAAAATTTATGCGAACTATAACACCCCGTATAATGAATACAAGTTTCTTCACGACAAAACAAAAAAAATACGTGTATAATATTTCAATTTTTGCTATCGATTGTCAAAGTTAGGTGAGTTGAACCTGAGACACCCTGTATATATCTATATTTGGAGAGAGAGCGATGAAAATAAAGCAACTAATAATATTAATACTTGAATTTTGAATCATGAATTTATTTATCATTTGAATATTATATTATTATGAATTTTTCACTGCATACATGTCATTGAGTTCAACCTGTTCATGATGGAGTATAAATAACATGATATAATTGAAAAACTGCTTCCTATAATGATTAGTTTATTCCTTGATGTGTTGAATTCGGTTCCTACGTAGGCGTATAAGGCACATGCATCCACTAATTTCGACTCAAAACTCGAAATCAGTACTAATTAAAAAAAAAGACTCAACTTTTTGTGAGTGAAATTTCAAACAAAGTAAATTTACACGCCACTGGCATCGATATCTGTAAACGGTGGCGCGCTGTTGCCATTTTGTCCACGTGGACAGACAGACAGACAGACAGACAGACAGACAGACAGACAGAAAAATTTTATTTCCCAAGAAACTACATACATTTATCAAAATACACATTTTAATTGAAGAAAATTTTACAAGTTTCGCTCATAGAGCGAAAGTGTTAGGCAATTTGTTTAGTATTCTTATTCCCATGTATAATGGTCCTTTTCGATTCACTTCGTAATTGAATGATGGTATCATGAAATTTTCTTTGTTACGGGTATTGTAATTGTGAATGTCAGATAATTTTGTAAAATTTCTTTTTCTTTTGAATGCCGCTATGGCAACTTTGGATATGTACATGTTAGTTAGTGTAAATATTTTCAAATTAAGAGAATGTTCTTTACATGACTGTGACCTTCGTAGTCCCAACAGAGCACGAATAGCTCTTTTCTGTAAAATAAGTGACGAGTTGCTTTCGACTGAATTTCCCCAGAATTCGATACCATAAGAAATTGTGCTCTGGAAATAACTGTAATATACAGTCTTCGCTACGTTGAAACTCACGTTGTTCTTAATAGTTTTTATTGCATATATAGCACTGGATATCTTTTCATTCATAGCTGATATATGCACCCTCCAGTCCAACTTCTCATCAAGAATATATCCTAAGAATTTGGTTTCCGTAGTTGGCTTCAATATTCCATCTTTTGTAACAATTTCAGGTTGATCGCAAGACTTATTTGGGTGAATGATCATACTATATGTTTTATTGAAATTGATTAGGAGTTTATTTGCTGAGAACCAGTCTAGAATGTCATTCATTGTATTTTCTGAGTTTGATACCAATTCATCAATATTTTTGTTTGAATTGAGAATGCTCGTATGATCAGCAAATAGAAAGAAAGATACTGATGAAAAGCTCTGTACCAGGTCATTTATATATATCAAAAATAGGGTAGGTCCCAATATTGACCCCTGAGGTACACCGTATTTCAAAATTCCGGAATCAGATAGAATATTTGAAAGAGAAGTATGATTCAGCGTTTGCATTTCTACGTACACTTTGCGATTTTTCAGATAGGATTTAATCCACTGGTATGGTATGCCCCGAATACCATAATGAAGTAATTTGTCCAAAAGAATTGCATGATCTACACAATCGAACGCTTTCGATAAATCGCAGAAAATGACAAGTGGTAATGATTTTTCTTCAATGATTATATTTATGTTGTTGAGTAGATCGAATGCAGCGTCGCCAGTGCTTTTATCTGTTCGAAAACCGTACTGTTTTCTCTCTATTATGTTGTGTAAGTCTAGAAATGTTGTTAATTGATCTTTCATTATGGATTCAAGAATTTTCGATAATACTGGTAATAATGGTTTTATACATAGACTTATTATCCTGAGGAGACGGAACATCTCATTCATAAAACTGCTTTTGTTTTGAAGCAATGATTGAAAATGAACTGCACAAGTATGAGAAAGACTACCGATCGAACCTCTTTGTCTTCACCAACTTGTTGGCAACGCTGTTATGTTTATGTGTCTTGTTTCCCTGATTTCAGCCAGTGGCGTACCGTCCTAATGGTTCCATGACTTGGAAATATATTTTATCTATAACTTTATTATTGAACATTGTTCTGTACGGAGTGGAAGCGTCGTGTTTGTTAGTTAGGAAGACAAACAAATTCCTTTTGATTATTAACAAGCTACGAATGTACTCTCAATGGAAACATGTAATTTCTCTCTGTATTTGTCAATCAACATTCTGAAGAATGAAACATCGTTGGAAATATATAACCAGATTCTTGTCAGTACCTGTAATTCCCGATATAATGTTCAACTGAAACAAGTGCAATTGCATTCAGACAGTTGTATAAAATTGAATTTCCTTATAATTTGCACACAGATTTCTCCGCTTTGATAAAAACAAAAAACACAGCTTTCGTACTTTTAATATTCATATAATACAACAAATTTATTCGGATAATGATGACACATTTTGATTCATTACTGGAAAGAAGGTGTTGGTTCAAATTGAACTGCAAATAATTTTTGGATTTTTATACAAAACAATATATCATTAAATACAATGACAATAATTCACAAAGAAAATAAATGATGTCGCTCGTGAAAATAGTTTGTTGTTTTTCTGTACTGTATTGGAAAAATGTGATGTTGAAACAATGGAGTATTAACTGCAAATTACCTATCAGATGCGGACTGAAACGCTGAATGGCATGGTAGTGGATTTGCATCTGGCCTCAAGTATTTGTTACCACTTTTCTTTGTTATGACATCCTCGAATCGAGATGATCAGAACATACATAAAGATGTTTGCTCAGACGATTCTCCTGCCAGCCAAGAAGAGATGCCCAAATTTTCCTTTTTCCACTATCAGCGGGAAACCTGAAGTAATAGAGAAATAGGTTAACAGGAATAAGTTGCTTAGAATTTTTGATGCAATGAACAAGAAAGTCTATGCCATGGAAACATGAACACTACCTAAATCATTAACAATCATGAATAAACAGTACCTAATCATATATTCATATATTCATATATTCACGCCACTGGAATAACAAACAAATTTGGAGGTTAGGTATTCCAACTTACTTGTGAAAAGAAACATCAGGGCTGGAAATGTCAAGTTTTTTGCACGCTCGGCAGTGACGGACCATATTGTCCAAAAATTCACTCTGAATTCCACAATATCTATTCAAAGTCACTAAAAACAACACTTCAAAACACAAGATCACTCGTCTACAACACCGCAACGAGAAATAGGCAGATCGTAGTTTCGTAGTAAAAATCATTCATACAATAGGCGTGGTCTGGACGCGCCGATGTCGCTTTGCGGGTAACAAATCCTATGATGCTACAATGTGATAGTTCACAAAATGAATATTCGGTAATTCCAACGTGTACATTTCAGGTTTTCATTATGTATAAAAATACCGTTCAGAAAAATGTTCCATCGAGACTGTATTACTTGCAATACAATGAAAAAATGATATGAACGTGTCAATAATTATTGCAAATCTCGTTCTCAATCTGGAAATATGGCAACGACACTTTCCAATCGGTCACAATAGTATCCTACAGTGGACCAGATATTGGCAATGTCTGATCTTCTTTAAATGTAAATAGTTCCGTCTCCTCAGGATAATAAGTCTATGGTTTTATAATACCTATTTTTAGACTATCTGGAAAGATACCGCTTGCCAAAGACAAATTAACCAGGTGGGTGAGGACAGTTTTTAGTATTTCGATACATCTTTTAAACAATGTGATCGGAATTTCATCATATCCCGAAGATTTCTTATTTTTCAATCTCTTAACTACGACTGCCACGTCTGATTCACAAACAGGTTTCAAAAAAAGGGAACTATTATGGGGGACGCGTATATTTTTCATATAGTGGGATGGAGTATAAATACAGTTTCGATTTTGGTTCATTTCACTTGCCGCATTGAGAAAAAAAGAATTGAAGTGATTGGCAACCTCGTAGGGTTGATCGATTATTTGTTCATTCATCTTTAGTGATATTGGGTCTGGAATTTTTATATCATTTTTTGGTTTGAGATTGTTATTTATAATATTCCATGTTGTTTTTATTTTATTATCGGATTTATTCATCAGACTCATATAGTGCATTTCTTTAGATTTTTTTATAACATTCGTCAATGTTCTACAATAACCTGAGATATATTTCAAGATATTTTCATTTTTAGTGAACCTCTTGATATACAAAAGACTACGCTTATTTCTGCAAGAGTTTTTTATAGCTGCAGAGAGCCATCCGGTATTGTTGGTGTTATTTTTCAATTTAATTGTTTTCAACGGAAATGATTTTTCGAAACAATCATTGAATATTTCGTGGAATTTATCAAAAGCGCTGTCTGTATTCGATTCCATTAAACATGGGATCCAATAAGCTTGTGAAAGCAAAGTTTTAAAATGTTCGGTACTTTTTTCATTGATTATTCTTTTACTTTCATAAACTGACTGTTGGGTCCGACTAGAGTGTTGAATGAAGGATACTATTTGTCCATTATGATCTCCAAATCCAAAATATTCATTTTCAATGCTTGAGATGTACTTTGAATCGATATCTGTAAAAACGTTATCTAGAATTGATGCACTGTCTTGAGTAACTCTGGTGGGAGTATTTATTGTGGGATACATGTTGAAAATGTTCAGTAAGTTGCTCAGATTGTCTTTAATGTTGTTTTGTTGCTCTAAATGAATGTTTACATCCCCACATAAAATTATGTTGTAGCCTTTGTTCATTTGGGTTAATTCAACGAGTAATTCATAAATAGAGTTGAGAAAACTATCTACTTTACCTGTTGGAGATCTATAGGTACAAATAACAATGATTTTTTTCGATTTGCTCTTCGCTGTACAATATTCAAATTCTTTTTCAATATTTCCTACCTTCAAGTTTTCAACTTCAACAAAGTCTAATGTTGTTCTGCTGTATATCATAACTCCACCATGAATTCCTATTCTTCTACAGTAATTTGAAACTAACTTAAAATTATTCACATTTAAACTAGACACTTCATTTCCATTAGCCCAGCTCTCCGTAATGCACAAAACATCAATATTTTTTTTATTATAGTCACAATCATCTATGAAGGCGTTGATGTAATCAGTTTTATTCCTAATACATTGTATATTTTGGTGCATTATGGTTAAGTTGTCCTCTGCTTGCCCTAGCTATTTACTCTTCTGACTTCTTAGAAAACGGGATGCATTTTGTTCAGATTGTTGTTGTTGATCTTGCTTGTTTGCATCAGTTTTAGATTTCGATTCCTTGTTCTCTTTCACCTTATCTGTCCCAAAAAATAGTTCACATTCTTCCATTGTGTACGCTTTTTTGTCAACATAGAGTTTGTTGTGCTTGATTTGCACTTTATTACCAACTTCCTTCGCTTGCTTCAAAAATTTTTTAAATCCTGCACGTTGTTGCACCTCTTTCCTAGTATAGTATGGTGATACAGAGAAACCTGTATTTTTGAAATGAACTGCTTTTTTCATTATTATCTCTCTATGTTTGACATTCGTGAATTTTATAACCACCGGCCGATTGGTAGTATTTCCTAATCTGAAAACTCTCTCGACTGATTCTGGTGGAATAACAAGATCTAATTTATTTGCCAATATATTCAAAATATGTTGTTCTAATTCATTGGGATTTTCTTCAGTGTCTTCTGAAACTCCATAAAAAACTAGCCAGTTTTGTTTGGACTGTGATTCCAAAATATCCAGTCGTTTTTCGAGGGTGTCTACTTTATTGTTGAGCAGTTTATTTTCTTCTCTTAAGTATTTTACTTCTGCTGATAAATTATCCATATCGTTCGCAGTTTTTACGACAGTATTTAAGATAACGTCTACTTTTTGCTCCAAGGAGAGTGAACGAATATTTTCTAGTGATATTTTCGTTGTGGTTTATTATCAAATATATGTTGAGTTAGATAATTTCACCGTTTGAAAACTTATTTGGAGGTGTCCTTGTCACGTTCCAGAACTTCGAGTGTAAAATTAACTTTAGATTTTACTGTTCACAGTGGTTTTTAAGCAACTTTGATGGAGCTCTCACAAACACACGTCTTTCTTCTACCGCACTCATGATAACAATATGGACACCCCTCTCGCTGCACTCTCCCCGAACGACCTAGTGATGTCTGCAACATGTTTCCGAGCGTTTTATGAATGAGTTGCCGGGTCTATTTGTTTTATGGTCCAAGGTACCAAGTGCGAGCCATGCCAGCTAAGCGTGCCTGCATATGATATATTGTAGTTATGTCATCTCTACAATTTACATTCTTGAGTTGCTCGATCTTCTGGAGCCAGTGACTAGCAGTAATAGTATAATTTTCTGGATAAAATTGTGGAATGCATTCTGCGTTCTTTGGTTAGGCATATTTCTTATTATATTTTCCAATCGTTGAATTCGTTTCTCGTATGAAGATCTTATATTTTCGGATTCCGTCGTATCTGACGGAGTTACACGAGGGGTGACATCATTGGAAATATGAACCAGTAGTTGTTCATTTCTGTTTGGATAAGAGTCACCTTCACTAACATCTCTGGACTGTTGCAAATCTCTGTTCTCCTTGAAGTCGAAGAATTATCAGGTGCCTTTCTTTTTCGTCTCCCTTCGTGAGAGAGTGTTTTTTCGACAGATCTTTTATCAGAGTCCCTCTCTGGTGCAGTTTTGCGATACCTTGAGCGTCTCGTTCAACGGAACTAGTGCTGCTGCTGGTACCACTACTACTACTGCTACTAGATCTATCACGACGCTTCTTTTACTTTCCCATGTCCGCAAATTCCAAAATGTATTCTTCCTGAAAGAATATATATACAAATAATAATGTAACAAGTTGATTAAAGAAGCAAATGAATCAACTTTGGAACTTACGTAGAAAATTCCAAATTATCCAAACGATTGCTCCGTGAAAGCAAGGGTTGCTTCAATAACAGGTAACCATATAACTTATATATTTCAACACGACATGTGCCAAAAATGAGTCCGAATTCACGTAACACTACGTAGGAAATTATAAGCAATGTCTAGTCGAACATAATTCAACTCAACACTACACTTGGGACTCAAAACCCAAAAAAAAAACCTTTCAGATTCACTCAACACCTGAACTGTAAACTTGATTATTAACGTAAAAATGAATCAATAATCGTATTATTAGAAACGCGTATATTCATGCAAAAGAACAAGAACAACACTGACTCAGCCTCTTCATCGGCATTCATGATACTATAACTGAGAAGGTTAACCCACGCGCATGTTTTATTTGTCTCTCTTGCACAGTATACGTCACTCCGTGACAAATTTCTGTTGGTGCTCTGAGGTTGAGCGAACATTCCAGTGCGTTAATCGTTTTAAATTGTGTTTTTTTTTCAGTAGTGTCGGTTCAAATGATTTTGCTTACTTCATCTATTTGTTTATTTATATGCCATACTAAGAAACTATGGTTCATTGTGCTGTGGTGGGTTGTTCCAGTAACAATAATGAAAGATGTAAAACTGCATCGACATGTCGTTACTTCACTTTTCCTTCATCGAAGGAAACTTGCAGTTTGTAGGTGAAAAATTGCTTTCAGAAGAACAAGTTCAATGTAAAAACAGCCAGAATATGTTCGAAGCATTTCTCAGACGAAGACTATAAATTGCAAGAAAAACTGTTAGAATTCCCTATTCAGAAATGGAAATTGAAAGTTGATGCCATTCCTGCCTTAAACATTCCAATACCATAGGTATATTCAAATATTCATCATATTTCCTATTTTTATTTTTAGAAACGAAAAAAAATTATCTAGAGAAATGAACATATCACACCTCGGTCAACCTACACACAGTATTTTTTTCAATTTATTCAATTCGATTTATCCAATTTGATTCAATTTCTTTCATGGTACCTATCTGAAATGTAATTTGTTGAAAAATTTTAAACCCAAATGTACAAATGTATTTACCTTCATGGTTTGATGATTATTTTGTGAATTATCTGAATACTTGAAAATAAGTGCAGTTATTATGATTATTCAGTGTTTTTATTTTCAATACAAATATTTATATTGAATACAACTTCATCTACTTGTGTTTTATTGGACTCATGCCCCAAATGTTCATAATTGTGGCCAATATAATTACCACTATTGTAAATGCACTTGATAGTATTCACTTCACTTGAAATGATTGATGAAGTCAGTCACGGAATATATGTTTATCAACTAGTGGTAATTTCATTATTATAATTTATTTCTGAATAAATGCTCACGAATAAAACAATTATTCACATACAAAGAATAGTTCTCAATAATCTTTCTGTTTTGAAGAACGTCATGAATGTTACTCCTTCAATACCTACAAATGAATTATTTGAAACTCAGAAGATATCCAGGGAAATAACACATTTTGTTTCGTTCATTTTTTTATATATTTCGATGATTAGAATATTCGACTGACATCAAAGATTTTGGATATATATATATATATATATATATATATATATCTATCCTGTACTTCCCAATTTTAGTATTATGCCATTTCATGCATAGATGAATATGTTTGTTATTTGTTTTTGATTTTCATTTTATTTTATAGTAAGCGAACGTATACAATTAATTCTTCTCAGTGTAGGATTTGAAGGAACTGGACTGAATCTTTTTTAAATTGGTTTCAGCTTCTTTTTCGCATAAGTTTTATTACCGATATAGAAATGTTATTCGACCATGTATGCAAAATAAACGATATTATTATTATTATTATTATTATCATTATTATTATTATTATTATCATTATTATTATTATTATTATCATTATTATTATTATTATTATTATTATTATTATTATTATTATTATTATATCGAATTCTATCGAATGAGCCCTGAACGTAATATGTTTGGTTACAGCGAACAATAATTTCTAGTACGGAATCAAGTCGAATAGTAGATCCAGATGATAAGTTGAAAGAGTTGATTAAAATGCTGATGGATCACCTACTTCACCGTGAACTCTATACTCTCCAACGTAGGTTCACTTCATCTATGCATAAATACCGATAAATACCTTTTTAATTTGCATTGCCTTGTGAATTTGAAATTATTATGAATATCTACGAGAGAGGAAATAAATATCTTTCAAACACATTTCTGCGTTTTATTTGCTATCATATGTGTATGGAAGACCCTCAGAAATAGAGTACCATTCCCCCACAATATCGTTGAATACATCAACCTTGAAGAATGAGGTGTGTTTATGTGTGTGTGTTATGATATTCAGCCACTCGCAGCCATTCGCAGACTTCGTAGACCACCACCCCTGAAATAAACACGTCCTCGTCAAACAACTTCCACTTGTACAAAGTGGTGGAAATACGGGTTAGAACTATTGTATACGACCAGGTCCGTACCTCGAACCTTGAAGAAAGAGGGATGTTCTGGCATTGGCAGAATTCATAGACCCGCCCTCAAAATGAACACGTGGTTTGCTCAAGTGGTGGGGATATGAGCTTTTAACTATATTAATATTTATTGTATTTCATCTATATTTTATACATGCCTTTATTGAACAATATCTCTTTATGATACTTTTCAGTTGACTTGTCCAACACCATGTAATTATGGTATTTTATGGATTAATAAAGTTCTATTCTATTCTATTCTATGGGTGGGAACTACTGTATACAACCAGCTCCGTACCTCGACCTTGAAGGAAAGAGGGCTCTCATGATATTCAGCCATTGGCAGAAATCGCCCTTGAAATGAACACGCCGTTTGTTCAAGTGATGGGAATATTGGTGAGAACTATTGTATAAAACCATTCTGTTAGCAGATATTGCTCGCTCACTCACACACCACTGTACGATCTATCTATAATATATATAGTTTGCACCAGCTCTTTTTCTCTTCGACTACAGTTCCCGAAGGAAATATATTGCAAAAGTAGGTACACATTCATTCGATTCCTGATGACATCGCAGGGAAAACTGGAAGATTTTTGCGTTTATATGAGTGCACAATATGAAATGTTACTGTTATATATATGGATAGAGTCAACGGTTTCGGTGAGGAGATGGGATCTGCCACCAAAGCTAATATTGTTGAAGAAGCTGACCCTACTCAAACATCGTCATCGACCTCCTTACCTCAGTTAGAAATCATCTCTTACGATGATGATTTCGCACCACCACCGCCTAAGGAGGCGGTAGGGAAATGGTTGGGAAACCTGTACCAGCGAGGTGAGGAGAGACCTAGCTTGTACGAAGCCCTCGAATCCGAATCCTCGCCATCTGGATCGAAACAGCATTCGAAGCGATCTGAAGGCAGGGTTGAACTCATTCGAGTAGATATAGTGGACCCAATCATCAAGGGTGCCGGAGATGATGCGAATGTTGTTAACAATGATGTTGGCGAAGACCTTTCTATAAATTTTGATGAAGTTATGAAATTATGAAGTATGCTTTGTTACCCTTCAACTGCCGCAATTGCAAGATGTCTTATCAATCAAGATGTATATCGATGAATTTGGTCGTAAAAGAAGCAAATCTTCGAGTTTTCTTCAAGATGGTCCAGATATTGGTTTCGAACTCGATGAGAAATGGAGACCATAATATTCAGGGTGAGTTTTTGACAAACGTTGGACACCATAGATAGATGGCAATCGTACTGTATTGGATTTTCAGAACTCCAAAAAATTTCAATATCTTATGTTCTATACTATTCCAAGTTTCATAGTTCTTCACTGATTTCAATCAAGACTCCAATTCTCGTTCAACATGATACCCAGTTGTAACCAGAATTTTTCTTCAATAAATTCTTGACAATAATATGAACAATAGAATAATAATTTAATACCAATGTATCCTGTGATTGTATGTATATCGATTGATGTATTTTTTGGTTGAAATGACTAGCTTCCTGATAACCTGTAAGTTCCATGTTGTGCTTATCAGTTATCACATACCAATCGTTTCAATATTATCATAGAGTTCCTGATGAAGAGATAATGAATTCTCAAAACCTTGAACAGAAACAAGAGTGCACTATCTTTTGTTTTTTCCTAAGACTGCATACTCAGAGGGAACAAGTTTTCTTCTTAACTCAGATAGTCATCTAATACTCCACTCAATATGTTGTTATGATATGGAATATGATGGGTGAATATGGAATGACGAAGAATGGAGGATTGATCACAATGCATCACACAAGTTCCATGTTGGATTGTTTTTGCTGTGTTGCTGGTTTGTTCGCTTCGCAATCTGCAACCTCTTTCAGCTTTGATCGGTTTTCCAGGGCTCAGAAGGAAGTCAGCGTGGCGTGTTCATGTTCAGCATGACATTTCAGGAGATGTTGAACTCCGTCTCAACCTAGAAATTTTCAAAATTCATTTTAGAACCATCATTCGAAATTCCATCACAAAATCTATTTATTTGAAATAAAGAAACATCCTGTTTATGATTTCGGACACAAACTTAGAAATGACAGATCAATGTCAGCTGTCAGTGAATTTTGGGATTCGAATCGGGTTGGAATAATAAGGGGCAACAAGAATATGCCTATAATGACTATTTTTCATTGTAAATATATTTCCATCATTCATCAATTTGGAAATAGAAAATAAAATGAGAAGTGTTGAATAAAACGAGGAAATCAAGTGATAAACCATCTTAAAATGAAGTGATTCAAGGAAATGTGCCCAAGAAAAAAAAGAAAAATTGTTGAGAAGTAGAAACATTTTGAAAAGAGTTTTGGTTGTTAAAATTTGGAAAAGGAAAAGAAGTTTATCCTGGAAAATTATAAAATAAAATAACAAAAGTTAGTAAGAAGAGGAAGAAAAGTAAATTCCATTGTCTAGAAAGAAAAATCGAGCAAGAAAATTACCTTACCTCGAGTTCTCCCATAACAATCCAGAACGTGGCAGTCAGAGGCAGTAAAAGAGCCAAGGAAATCTGTTCCTGAAGGAAGAAAGGACGCAAAGGGAACATTCAAGTCAAAGTTGTCTTTTGGAAGCTCCCAGTTCATAGTACAAGGGTAATATTCACTTCAAGAAAGGAGACTCAAGGTATTCCTCGTCCTTTTCACAATCAAAATTGAATGAACTCTATTCTTATTTGCACTGAACTTTATTTGGAACAATAACTTTCACATAACCTCATCCACTGTTGTCTGTATTACCATTTTATTTCCATTCCATCATAGCAAGTAAGTTGTCGCAGGTTTTTAGACTCGTTACCTGTTATTGTGGGTGTTTTCTGTTGCCATTTGTAATGATTGGGATTGCTGTGAGGGTTTAGGAGGTGATTTGTTTTGTTTTGTTTGTTTTGGATACTTGGTATTTTTGGAGGATGACATGAAAACGTCATGTTCTTCCTTTTTTGAAAACCTCTGAAATAATTCGAAATTGTAAGAGGTATTCGAACTGTACTTCAATAAAAGTAGATGAGAAGGAGCTGTTTTGATTACCCAAGAACCCGGACTAAAGACACATCACATATTTGGCGCACCAACTAGTGGCTGGGTGAGAAAAAAACGGCGAGAGAAAGGCAAAACGTGCAAGAATAGAAACTGGAGAGCAGAGAGACGAAAGCAGCGACATTTAGATAACTACGACGACAAACTAGGAGAGTCAAGCAACGAGTATAGCTGAGAAAAAGGAACGACTATAGCAGTCACTGGTTTACTCAAGAGGAAGAATTGCTGAGTGGAATCGTTGGAGCGACAACGAAGGAGCGGAAAAACGTTGAACGAGTACCTATTGAGTTATTAAGAGATATATTTTATATTCAAAATTTCATCAAAGGTAGGCACTGTAGTATTATATAATGTCGCGAAAAGGGAAGAGTAAGGGAAAGGATATGGAAGGCGATAGAGCAGATGGGATTTCTAATGAAAGTATGTCAGTAGAGAATGAAAGTGAGGCGACAGGGATGCTTGATCAGAATACGAATGAATTACTCAAAAAACTCGCTTTGGATATGATAGAGCTGAAGCAAACTGTTGGAAATTTGTCAGAAAAGGTAAATAATAATATTAATGCTAATGAGGTAGGGTCTGGCTACTCTAGACAAGCAATGAGTCAGTGTCAAATAGAGAATCATTTACAGAGGGGTATAAATAATTCCCAAGCAACTAATAATGAAATACAAGATCGATCATACATTCTGAATTGGAGAGAATTGGGTGGTTCAGCTTTAACTTTTCATCCAAATGGAAAGTTGCATCCAATTATTTTTTTAAAAAAATTAAAGAAAATGTTATCTGATGCGGGAGTACCAGAAAATAAGAAAGCAAGTTTAGCAATGAATAATTTACGTGGGTCAGCTGCAGATTGGGCATGCATGAAAGAGGATAATTTGATTGATTTTGAGGATTTTGAGAGAGCCTTTAAAGAAAGCTTCTGGGGTATAGATATGCAAAGAGATTTATTTTTGAAAATTAATTACGGAAAATTTCAAGCACTGGGTCCTTCAGAGAAAATGGCAGATTATTTTTTGAATTTGGTATCTCAAGCTAATTGTTTATCTCAACTCATACCAACAGAAGCATTAGTAGAAATGATTGCGAAACATTTCAACCATGAAATTCAGAGAGGCATCATCACACAGGGATTGAAAACAATTGAAGAGGTAGAAAGTTTTTTTAGGAAAATTGATGAAACTTTTACTACTAATAATCCTAATATGGATAGTAATAGCTCGAGTAATAGTTCACATCGATGGCGTAGTCAAAATCAGAGGAGCTATAATAGGGAAGATCAGAATCGTGGTAATTATAGTAATGCCAGGCGCGTAGAAATGTCAGGGAATCCCAGTAATAATTTGCGGAATCCGGGACCTTCCAGTGCGGAGGGTAATAATATGTATATCATAACAGCTTTCAATGAAGATCCGGAAGATTATTTGCTAAGCGATGATGAGGATAATGAAAAAGTAGATTCAAAAAATAATATTAAGTCACCGGTGGTAGAAGTAGATATAGGCGAATACAGGGTAGAGGCTTTATTAGATAGCGGTAGTGAAATTTCAGCAATTTCGGAAGAGTTTTTTTGTCGTTTGGAAAAGAATATAGGTAATATACCGGTTATTCCTGTAACCAATACTTTTATTATCATCGCAGTAGGGGCGAAATCACAAAAAGTTAGGAGACAAGCTCTGCTGTCAGTTTGTCTGGGCAAAGCTGAATGTGAGCTGGTATGTTTAATTATTCCAAAATTGAATGCAAATTTGATAATCGGAGCTGATTGGATGAAAGATTTCAAGGCGGAACTTAATTTTGATGGAATGATTTTGAATTTCACTAGCAAAGATTTGAAATACCAGTTGCATTTTTTGTGTAAACAGAATGATATATTTTCACTTTCGAAAAGTATCGCTGAAAATGATCTGATAGTTAATAGTATTGAAAGGTCGAATTGTCATATCCAGAAACATAAATATCAGGAGACGGATTTCCAAAACGCTGTTGAATTTTCAAATCTCTCGTCAGTCTCACAAAAGAAAAAATTATATGAATTGCTGAAAAGGTATGATAATTTATTCTCTGAAAGTCCCGGATTATGTAATCACTACGAGCACACTATTGAAATGAAGGATACAAGTTCCTTCTGTTGTCCTTCTTATCCAGTTCCTTTTATATTTCGGAAAGAAGTACGTAAACAAATCAAAGAAATGCTGGAAAATGACATCATCAAACCAGAGAAAACTGAATTCATTTCACCACTTGTGACCGTACGAAAAAGAGATGATACCATAAGAATTTGCCTAGACGCTAGATATTTGAATGAACGTATAGGTAAAGATTTCATTGCACCACCCAATCCACACGAGCTTTTATTGAATTTCAAACGGGGACAAGTCATGAGTACTATTGATCTTACAGCTGCATATTGGCAGATGCCAATAAAAGCAACTGATCAAAAGTATATAGGGTTTATGTTCGAAGGAATGTCGTATACATTCAACAGGGTGCCGTTTGGATTATCTACATCAATGGCTAGTTTGATTAGATGTTTAAAATTGATTCTGGGAGAACAAGATTTCGTATTTGTTTATGTAGATGATTTACTCATCTTCTCGGATAACTGTGACCAGCATCATCAACACTTGAATGATGTTTTCTCGAAATTGATATCAGCTGGATTTACAGTAAAACTCAGAAAATCTCAATTCTTCAGGAATGAGGTTAAGTTTTTGGGACATTTGATCACATCCGAAGGAGTTACGGTAGATAATCAAAAAATCGATGCAATTGATAAATTTCCTACGCCAAGAAATGTAAAGGGTCTCAGGGGATTTTTAGGTTTGGTTAATTATGATAACCGTTTCTGTAGGAATTATTCACAATTGACTCTTCCATTATTGGAATTATTGAAGAAAGGTACACTATGGCGATGGACCGATCAAGAGCAAAAAGCATTCTCGGAAATCAAAAAAGCTTTTTTGGCTGTTACCATGGTTTCACATCCTGATCATGATCGTACTTTTTTTATAGAGTGTGATAGTTCTCACTTTGCGGTAGGAGGTAGTTTGTATCAAATTGATAGTAAAACATCTGAGAAACGGGTTATCGCGTATACTAGTAAAACATTGAAGTCAAGCCAGTTGCGGTATACGGTAACAGAAAAAGAATTATGGAGGGTGGTGTGTTGTTTAAAGCAATGGCGAGTGTTGATTCTTGGCCGACCTTTGGTCATATACAGTGATCATAAATCATTACAGTTTTTGATGAAGAGTCAATTCAGAAGTGCTCGTTTAACTAGATGGATTTTATATATCCAAGAATTCAATTTCGAAATACGTCATTGTAAAGGTACCGAAAATGTGGTAGCAGATGTATTATCACGTAATCCCGTTGGGAAAAGCCCGTTGGGAAAAGCAGAACCGAGTTCTAATACTGAAAGTATTCAAATATTCTTTGCAAAGTTGAGTATTGATAATGAGGTTAAGAATAGAATAGTAGATGATTTGAAGATAGATCAATTGAAAGAAGAATGGATTAGAGAAAAAATAGAGTTTCTAGAAAAATATGACGGAAGATATAACACTCACTCAATCACTAAAAAGCAACAGAAAATTATGAAGTGGTATATTGTGTATGAGGGAATGTTGTTTCGCAGAGGAAATTTAGGAAGTAGTTCTTGTAAGTTATGTGTGCCCCGAAATCAAATAGTCGAACTAGTGAACTTTCAACATGGATCTATTGGTCATTTTGGTGCTACTAAAACTTACAACAACATGAGAACACATTTTTATTGGCCAAAAATGCAAAGAAATATTCGACAAATTGTAGCCTGCTGTGATTTATGTCAGAGAACCAAGATATCACCAGTTAGTCAGGGTTTGAGACAGGCTGTTTTAACAGAAAAACCAGGGGATTTAGTTTGTATCGACCTAATGGGGCCACTTCCACGAAGTAGGGGAGGGGTTATGCAACTATTAGTTATCGTAGATAGTTTCAGCAAGTTCATTAAGTTATATGCTTTGAAACGAGCGTCTACAAGAATTATTTTGAACAAATTATTGAAAGATTATATACTTAAAATACAGGTACCAAAATGTGTTCTTACTGATAATGCTACACAGTTCACTTCAAAACTCTGGGCCAGAAAATTGAATGAAGCTGATATCAAATTCAAACATATATCGATATATTTTCCTCAAGGAAATCCTACCGAACGCTATAATCGGGAAATTGGACGTTTGCTGAGGGCCTATTGCTTCGAAAAACATACCAAATGGGCGACTTTATTGCCATGGGTTGAAAATTGTCTCAACAATGTGATCAATGAAAGTACAGGTTTCACAGCAAGTTTTCTACAGTATGGAAGAGTTGAGCCTAGCTTCATTGAGGGTGTTGTAAAATTCCCAGAAATCGCAGCAAATGGAAGTAAATCATTGGAGCAGTATTGGATTCTCGCATCAAATAAATTGCAGTCAAAAGCAAAACAACGGGCTATAAGACACAAGTTGAAGGTGAAACCTATTTCATTTGATGTTGGAGACAAAGTACTTGTTCGTCAACATGCACATTCTTCAGCTGAAGATCGCGTCATTAAAAAATTTGTATGGTTGTATGAAGGGCCTTTCTTCATTGCACGATTGATGGGTCCTAATTCATATATGGTGAGTGATATGAATGGGGTAGAAATCGCAAAGCATAATATTATAAACTTGAAGTTATACAATGAATTATCTGTGTTGTCCAATTAGACATGGGGAGAAAAAAAAATGCAGGAATTATGAAATGTTGAGTTGTCTGTTGTATGTTCCTTTTCCATTATTCTTCACTTAAATTTGCCGGTACAATAATAATAATTATTGTACTTCACTTCAAGTGGGGGGGTAATGTAATGATTGGGATTGCTGTGAGGGTTTAGGAGGTGATTCGTTTTGTTTTTTTGTTTTGGATACTTGGTATTTTTGGAGGATGACATGAAAACGTCATGTTCTTCCTTTTTTGAAAACCTCTGAAATAGTTCGAAATTGTAAGAGGTATTCGAACTGTACTTCAATAAAAGTAGATGAGAAGGAGCTGTTTTGATTACCCAAGAACCCGGACTAAAGACACATCACACATTATACAGGGTGAGTCAAAAATGTGTATCGAGCTTTCTGGGGGTGATAGACCATTGAAAAATAAGTGTAGATTGATGATTAAACTCATGGCCCAAAATGCATATTAAGGGAGATATAGTTGATGAAATTAAAATAATTTCTCCGCATAACTTCTGAACGATGAAAGCCACCTGATTGAAATTTTGTGCATGAATGTATGTTGTCAAAATACATTTTTTCGACACACTTCCACATTTCTGATATTGTTATAAAGGGTGTTTTCAGAGGGTGAGTCATGATTTTTTGTAGAAAACTTTTTTCCCTGTATTATTTCCGGTGAAAAAACAGGAGCATTCGATGGAGCGAAAAAAATTACATGAAAAAGGTACTCTTATTCAAATACAAAAAATTGAGCCGTTCGTGAGATATTTGAGTTTTTGTAGTTACATGATATGAGCAGATTGATTTTATTCATCGCAAGATTCATTAGTATAACGATATTCCAGCAGCATTTGCATTTCCGAAGCACTCGCCAAGCATTAGAAGCATATCAGTTTGTTCAGAGAACGAATAACCTGCCATATTTCTTAAAATCTCAGTTGATAATCGCAGTGATAAATGACACAGAAAAACCACACGAACAAATCGACTACAACAATGTTGACTCGAATGTTCATGACATGAACGTCAAAATTGAGAACAAAATTATTCATCATGGCCTGCTAAAATATTGTATATTGTGTTGATTTCATCTGTATTCCATTTATTCTTCATTTGATATTTTTTTTTCATTACATATCGTAACAAGATGCAAAATAGATTTATATAAAATATACAATGTAGCAAATATTACAATTCGAAAGATTTTTTTTTCATCTGTGGACAACACGAAAGGGAAACCTATAATGTTCGAGGAACATCGGGTTAGCCAGCGGTGGAATTTTGGGAGAGTAGGAAGGTGTTGGAATTTTTCTCGAAAGTTTGGAGGTTGTAAGCATTAGGAAAGACTTCACTAGGCAAAGAATTCCATAACTTTGCCGTTCTATTGATAATGATGCTTGGTATAGCGATGTTCGACAGGTCTATAACCTGACAGTGTAGGGGTGACCAGCCTGAGCTCGTCTGGTTTGTCTACTAGGAATCGCGCGTGGTGGCATAATAGATGATATTTCCGTTGAGCACCGACCGTGAAAGTACCTATAAAAAATGCATAGATCGCCGACCTTTCTACGATGATCTAGAGATGTCAATGATTTGGTGAGTGTTGTATCATCGACTAGGCGAATAGCTCTCTTCTGAATTGAATCTAAGAGCTTTAACGTATGTTCAGGGGCTGAGCTCCAAACATGTGAACAGTACTCCAGGACAGGTCGAATTTGTGCTTTGTAGATCATAAGCAGTTGCTGAGATGTGAAGTATCTCTTCGCACGGAATAGAAAACCAAGTTTTTGTGAAGCAGTTTTCGCAATGGACCTCACATGATCGTCCCATGAGAGAGCACTGTTGGTGGTGACACCTAGCATGGATATTGACGACCTCATAGGAACAGTGGTACCCGACATCATCAAATTTAGCATTGTGTGATCAGCCTTCTTGGTGAACATACAAGCTTGAGTTTTAGTTGCATCGAACTGTACTAGATTACCAGATCCCCATTTCAGAATTCTTGTCAGATCCTCATTTAAAGCATCAACCTGTCTTCGCCTTGCACCTCTGGCCTCATTGGATGATATAGGGGCTCTAGAGGAAAAGGCGGAATGAAGTGTACTATCATCCGCAAAGCTATGAACTGGGCTAGAGGTCACATTCAACAAATCATTGATGTGGAGCAAAAACAAAGTTGGTGCCAAGACAGAGCCTTGTGGAACACCAGCATTGATCGTCATTGTATCAGACGAGACCCCGTCTACCACCACGTAGAGTGATCTATCTGCAAGAAAACTCGATAGTAAGAGACACAGTTGGGGCGGCAAACCATATGACGGAAGTTTCGCTAGGAGGCCTTGGTGCCAAACTCGGTCAAATGCTTTGTAGATATCCAAGGCTACAGCCAGAGACTCCCCATGTTTCTCTATTGACACCTGCCACTTATGTGTCACATAGGCAAGCAGATCTCCAGTTAATCTCTGGTGACGAAAGCCATATCTCCGGTCGTTCACGATTCTTGAGCTCTCTAGATTCCGAATGAGCTCGATATTGATTGCTTCTTCCATTACTTTAGAGATCACAGATAGTAGTGCAATCGGCCTATAGTTGTTAGGGAGGGTTTTCTTGCCCTTCTTTGGAATCGGTTGGACCCTAGCTTTCTTCCAGTTAGAAGGAAATACACCGAGTTTGTACGAAAGGGTGAATAACCTGCAAAGAACTGGTGTTAGTTCTGGGGCACATTTTTCGAGAACAATAGGCGGTATTCCGTCAGGCCCCATAGCCTTCTTGACGTTGAGGCTAAGCAGAATGTGTCTGATTGTGCGGTGCCGTAAGACAATTTCTGGCATACGGTTATCGATGGTAGCGATTTTGGGAAGTTCCTGGCCTCGTTGATCCAAGGTAGAATTGTCTGCAAACATTTTGGCGAATGTGTTGGCTTTTTCATGAGGTGTTATAGCCAATGTATTATCATCCTTTGTGAGGGGAAGAAATGAGCTAGAAGTGAAATTTCTCCCGATTGCCTTGGCAAAGGTCCAAAATGAACGGGAACCATTTGGACACTCTATGAGCTTTGATCTTATTTTCGTGTTGTATGCCTCTTTAGACACATTTATTCCCAGCTTCAACATATTCAGCTCTAGTTTGCGGGCTTGGGTTTCTGCGCCAACGACGGTTGATCATTTCAATACAATATATATATATATTCATATATATATATATATATATATATATATATAAATTAATATATATATATTATATAATATATATATATATAATATATATTGAGTGGAGTATTAGACGACTGTCTAAGTTAAGAAGAAAACTTGTTTCCTTTGAGTATGCAGTCTTAGGAAAAAACAAAAGAGAGTGCACTTTTGTTTCTGTTCAAGCTTTCGGGAATTCATTATCTCTTCAGGAACTCTATAATAATATTGAAACAATTGGTATATTATAACGGATAAGCACAACATGGAACTTAGAGGTTATCATAAAACTAGTCATTCCAACCAAAAAATACATCAATCGATATATAAACAATCACAGGATACATAGGTATTAAATTATTCTATTGATTACATTATTGTCAAGAATTTATTGAAGAAAAATTCTGGTTACAACTGGGTATCATGTTGAACGAGAATTGGAGTCTGAATTGAAATAAGTGAGGAACCATGAAACAGTGAGTGCAATGTCATCTGTCATTTGTCTAAGGAGATTTGGAATAATATAGAACATAGGATAGTGAAATTTTTCGAAGATAAATTCTGTGGAATGACTGCCAATTTGAGGATGGTAAGATAGAATTCATCGTCAATTGTGGATGTATTGTTGAAATCATCAGGGAGGTTTAGTGGATAGGAGTAGATAATATATGTCCTAGTGTCGATGGAATTAAGTGTTTTGTAGATGTGTGTCATCTCTAAGGAAAGTCTTCTCTCCAAATCAGACTCATGTTCCAGTATCATCACATTATCATAATCTGGACAGTGATCATATGTTGTTACGTGCTTCCTCATTAGCTAAGCATCAGTTTCTGCAGTAAGCTCGCGTTTGAGATGGATTTGAGAGGCTATTTCTCTCATTTTCTCGTTAGATGTGCTCATTGCGGTATCTGAGGATTGATTGAATCATATATCAACATCATATCAAGTATATGTGCAATTGTCAAATCCTTTCCTATATCGATCTTCATGAATTTCACTATCCTTATCGATAACTACAAATCCATATGCATCTGTCTAACTCTGCGCACACATAGCTTGGAATTGTTTGAAACCCATATCAGGGGATACATGATCGGTGAAAATATGATGTAGATTGGTGTCATCCTGTTTGAACATTACTCTGAAAATGGAGTTATCGCGAATCAATTGTTTGGGGACTCTGGAACATGTCTGAGCTAGATAGAAACAATCCACATTCTAATGACGCCCCATAGAGAAATAAGATCTGATCAAATATGAAGATGCTATCTTCATATAGATGGTTTCGCGTCCACTGGTTCCACTATGAATACATTCTCATCATACGTATGAAATCCTAATCCTTTCATTGGTTCCAACACCTTTCGCAGATACTCATACTTCGGTTGATATGATGATCTTGAGTATAGGTAAATATTAGCGGAACGTAAGCCATTCTCGATGATGAAGAGCGATATCATTACGTTCGTTTTTCCACGATTGGAGGGTCCTATTATGAGACCGCGAATGGTGTTTGAAAATAGAGCTCCATGATGGCGATCTGCACCAGTTCGATTCCCTAACCCCACTTCCTCATTGAAATTGTCTACATCGAATGTTTCTTTCTGCTGACCAATCCGCATTGTATGATGGTTGGATGATATATAATAAACAACGAGAAATTTTCTGCTCATTTATATTAGGAAAGTGAAACGTTACACATCGAAAAATACTAGGGACGAGAGCGCTCGAAGAAATGAAAGTGGTGAAGGAATTTTTAACACTTCAGTCAATGAATTACCCGTCGAATTACACATCACGCTGCCTGGACACCAGCTAAATCGCGAGGGAAAAGGGCTGCACCTCGATTAGTAACAGCATACTGAAAAGGAAAGGCGCCTAGGCATGGGATTCAGTGAGAATGGAAGAACAAAGAAACGTCGAGATTCTAGAAAAAAGAAATCAACTGCGTATGGAAAAAAAACTGCTTTCGATTCGGGAATAGTACACAAAGTCCGTAATGTGCTACGCCGAATGGATAAAAATAAGGAACTCGTCAAAAATTCAACCAAAACCTCTCTCATGGCAATCGGTGCAGTTCGAAAATTTGTAAGGATGGCTGGTGGCAAGAACAATATCCAACACTTCGAAAGATACCAATTCCTAAGGTCGGTGGGAACTGCATCCACTGGTTACACATAATAAAAACTCTGATGCTCACAATTTACAATGTTAATATCACATTGATATCAAATATTCAATACCTGAAGATAAAACAAAAATAAATTCCGAATTTAGATCGATCGAACAAAAATATGATTTCTAATAAGTGTCCTGAACTGACTCAATGATGTACAATGTATATCTACGTTGTTACAATATTTATTAAAATTATAACTCATTCTATTCATTGGCGAGTTCAGTCCCAAATTGGTATGGAAAAAATTGACATTCAAAAATATTTTAAGTCTTGTGGGTCTTGACGGTACATGGAATGATATGAAAGATAACAACATAGAAGAACTAAAATGATTCCTCATTATTCTATAGATGAATAATAGATCTGACATGATTCTATGTTGCTCCAAGGTTATAAGTCCAAAAGAACGTCTGGTTTGGTTAATACTCTCTACAACCAATGAATTGTTCACTCTGAAGGTCAGAAATCTCACAAAATTATTTTGAACTCTCTCCAATCGAACTTTGTGGTTGATATAATAAGGACTCCAAATGACACTTGCAAAACATAATCGGCTATATACGTAGGCATAATATAATGTTTTGATGGAATTTTGAGACTGAAAATATTTGCAAGTTCTTTTGATAAAATCCAACATTCTATTGCATTTGTTAGTGACATAATCAATATGCATTGCAAAACTCAATTTGGAATCGAAAATAACTCCAAGGTCTTTAATATGAGAAACTTCTTCCAAATGAGAATTATTCAAATTGTAATCAAATGTAATAGGGTTGTGAGTCCTAGTAAAGCTCATACTGTAACATTTCCTTGAGTTCAAAAATAATCTATATTCTTTTTACAATACACGTCTAACCTATCGAGATCGTTCTGGAGTTTCATACAATCGTCCAACGACACAATTCTTGTGAAAAGTTTCAGATCATCGGCATATAATAAAAATTCAGAATCATGGAAGCATTGGTCGATGTCAATAATGAAAATTATGAATAATAAAGGTCCAAGATTTGACCCTTGGGGCACCCCCGAAGTAACTATAATTGGGTTAGAGTTAAATCCATCAATACTTGTGATCTGAGACCTATTGAATATGTAAGATGAGAACCATCGTAATATATCACCATGCATACCAATTTCCGCTATTTTCATTAACAAAATATTATGATCAATCTTGTCAAATGCCTTGCTGAAATCTTCATTGATGGAGTCAGTTTGAATACGATTATCGAGTGAATCTGATATAAACTGATTATAAATCATGAGATTGGTTTCTATGGATCTTTCAGAAAATAATCCATGTTGTTCTTCCAGAATTATGTGTTTGAGGCTGTCGAAAATTAAATCATATAATATGCTCTCGAGTATTTTACTAAAAATACAGAGTTCACTGATACCTCTATAATTAGTGACATCTCTTTTGTCTCCAGAATTCTTGTATATTGGCACAAGAAGCGCAGTTTTCCATAGATCTGGGAATTCACCATCACAAATAGATTTATTATATATTAGTGTAAGAGGAGTGCGAAGACTATATGAGCATTGCTTTACAAAATAAGCTGGAATATTGTCAAAACCACATCCCATAATATCATCTATGGATTTCAATTTGTTGAAAACTGTTTCCTCAGTGAGTTCTACTTTATCCAATAATGTGGAGTTGGGAGTATTATTATATGGTAAGCGGGTTTGTTTGACAGGTTCATAAACGCTTTTGAAATATTTCGAGAATATGTTAGTGATCCCAGAACCACCTGACGCTTCCTCACCCTCAAAAACGAAAGAGGAAGGTATGCCAATATTATGCAAATTTACGCAAATTGCCAAAACTTCTTGACGTCAACTAGTATTGCATTTTCGATTTGAGTAAGGTAGTTTTGATAATCTTGGAAAATTAGTCGTTTACTTCGTTGTCTCAACATTCTAAATTCAATATAATCATTGTAATTCAAGAAACTTTTCTATTTTTTATGTATTTTGACCTCTCTGACGCAATCGATGGTTGTATTTGAAAAATAAATTGGAAATTTGTAACGTCTCCTCCTTCTTGGGGGGATGTTACTAGAGTGGTGCTCAACGGGGTATGTCTATATCTAGGATAGACCGGGGTTGCCTCGAGCGCCAGTTGGATTATAGTGGTGAACTCCACTTTCTCCCAACCAGGATTTGTTGGGAGGCCTAGGTAGCAACACAGTCGAAGCGACGGTATGCCAGCGGTCGAAGGCCTTCTGGACTATGAAAAGATCACAAGGGGGTGAGGGCTTTAAGTTCACCCACTTGGTTTCACCCTGGTATACGGGTTGCTGCGTTACCTCGACCGTTACAAGGGTTGTTTTCCTGATGAAACTCTTTACGTTAGTATTTCAAACCACAGAACTTATCCTGCAGGTCATTACAAATGATACCTATATATGCAACAGGGCAGTTCCAATGCTTACTCTGTGCTGGATTCTGAATTTCACTGGCCGCTGTCAACCGTCACGACAAATGTCACAACAACTGGATTTATACTGGAAAATTATTTGATCTATAAAGTTAAGCTGCAGTTTGATAGAACTATGAGAAAATGCAGTGAAATCAAAATGCACTTAACTCACACTTGACTGGTAATATACTTCACGGGTGAATCGTCGGCAGAAAAAGCTCTGGCTCACTTTTTCAACTTTGTGTAACACAAAAACGGGATGTCAATACAGGAAAAACTTCGAGCACCTTGATCACTTTTTATAACGGTTATACGAACTGAATCAAACGGTAAGAATCGGACTGAATCAGAATAATCACTGCCAAATGGAATCTATCTAACTATCTATCTCTCTATAACTGTGGAACTATATCTGTGGATCTGTATCCGTCTCCGGGCCTCTGGATTTTGCTACTTATACTCTTTCCAGGTTTGGCAAAAAACAGAGCGAGGTCGGGATTCTGATTGGTCGGGCTGGCCTGGCCTCGAGCTGACCATGATTTGTTTTCTCAAGGAAAAAGTGAACACTACTTGACCTTGGGTCTGGAAACTTGCGGTGGAAATCATTTTTCCTCAAAACCAGTAGTATCAAAGTGCTTGGCATTCCATGTTTGTGCTACTGAGCGAATTTGATTGCAAAATTACGAAGGATAACAAAGTTATGACCTAAACAATATCACATGGCCCTGAGATGTCTTTCCAGGTATGAAAACCATTCTAACTCTTTCCAAAATCATAAATACACTCTCCATAGGCAATAAGAAGTCTTAGTCTCTGGGTTGATCAGGATTTCCGGATGCAAAAATCATTGCAAGATGAATAAAGCAAGTAAACGGATAGCAAACTGGACTTCTTATTTCCCAGGGCTCTGGACGGTCATTATGCAATCAAATCCTACCAATACTAATATCAAGAGTCTGAAACTGATATGTATGAAATCATTAGCCTGGTAGTGCTTTCAAAACGGAGGCAGGGGTGTCATGAAGTTGATTACCCTCAGCAGGGTGCAACGGGGCTAAACAAGGTTAGTCTGGGGTAGGGCTCCCTGGGTGACTCAAAATACTAGCCAAAGGGGCTCCTTGATTCATGAATTTGTCAATCAGGTATACAGGGTGACTCTAAAATGGCCTTAACCTCATTTCCCGTATGAGGCTCGTACACCGAAGCCTAGTAATGAAGCTGGTGAGAAAACACTTCATTACAAATTTCCTGTTTTTTGAAACTACTTTCGGAACAAAAGCCTGTATGCATTTCCTCAGAACTTCGTAAAATTTATCGATAGCACAGTTTAAAGATATGTTAGCAAGAATATCATTCCAAATTATATCATTCAAGTGATTGTTGATCTCTACATAATTATTTTTCATCTTTTAATGGGATTTTCTCTCCTCGTTTCTAAAAAATAGAGTAGAAGTTATTAAAAATTATCGCAATATATTTTTAGTAAGGACAGATTTAGGATCTGTCCCAAAATATCACTGCGCTCGAAATTAAACCTTCAGATACCTAGAAGAGAAATTCTCTATTGGTCAGTGATACCTTGTTTTTGAAAAAATTCGGAAATACAAATATATTTAATAAGAATAAAACCTCTACTTATCTTGGTGGACGTTTCGGGAACGAATCTGCTCCCGTTCTCAACACAATTGAAATATTTGACAATAAGTGACAATAAGAAATAAGTGACAATTGTCACTTTTCAGTGTCAAAATCGAAAACATTGAAAAAATTGAGTGTTGAGAACGGGAGCAGATTCGTTCCCGAAACGTCCACCAAGATAAGTAGAGGTTTTATTCTTATTAAATATATTTGTATTTTCAAATTTTTTCAAAAACAAGGTGTCACTGACCAATAGAGAATTTCTCTTTTAGGTATCTTAAGGTTTAATTTCAAGCGCAGTGACATTTTGGGACAGATCCTAAATCTGTCCTTACTACAAATATATTGCAATAATTTTCAATTACTTCTACTCTATTTTTTAGAAACGAGGAGAGAAAATCCCATTGAAAGATGAAAAATGAATGTACCACCTCCTCGAAGAACTTACAGACAGTTTTCTTCATAATTAGCTCTTTTAAAATTGTAAAATTCATTTTCATTTCTTCATAATGCATTGATTCGTGAAAACTCGATATGAAACTCAATAGGTGGGTGATGAAGGTCTGGTTCCACTAAAGGCAGGTCACTTTCAATCAGATTAGAAACTCCATTATCCAAATTGCAAAAAACGAAATCTTATAGTCTTTCCTTATGATTTTTCACTGAGTTGAACTGAAGCAACTCTCCAGAAGAAAGCATGTCAATTAAACTCGAACTTTTTACATCAACATTAGTAGGTAAGTAAGATAAATTATTCCCTCTATTAGCCCAGTTAATGTGGGGCATGTTGAAATCGCCATTAATCAAAATTTGATCTCCCGAAACTCTTTCAAGAATAAACTGAAGCTCAGTTGTGAAACAAGCCCTAGCATAATCGTCTCGAGGTAGAAGATATACACAATATAAATGTAGTTTTTCGTTCCGAGCATCAGAATACAGGGTAATCCAAGTGTCTTCAGCATCACTCTGCCAATCTGAACGCTCCACGACATTAAATTTCGTGCTAACGGCAATAAGCGATCCCCCTTCCATCTGACTTGTTGCTTGATGATGATTCACGATCACGACGAAACACATTGTATTGATCTTGAGAAAAAACTTCACCGTCCAGAATACTATCGTTCAGGAATGTTTCAGTTAGCATATAGACATCGGCGTGTATTACTGTAGAATTCAATTAACATTCTTGAGTTTTAGTTCTGAGTCCTCGTACATTCTGACAATATACTAATATGTCCATAGCGAACTTGATAACTTTCATGTATTTTGCACTGGTGTAATCCTTACAAAGTAAGTGAGACTTGAGAATCCCGAATAGCTTTAACACGAGATCTCTCGTCCTTCCTCATGAAAATGTTTCCGTTTTCACCCAAACAAACTTGAAATTTTTCGTTCTGGCTGCCTCTTTCGCTTCCCTCAGAAGAGACTGATTATTCGAGGTCAGGTGCTCATTTATGTAAACAGATTCGATATTCTCGTTAATTTTAATTCCATTTTTGGGATTAGAGCTATTTTTCCGTTTCTGTTTAGCTAGAGCCATAACTTGAAGAGATTTTTGAAGCAAACCCAACTACAATTGTTACTTCCCCAAATGGGGTCGTAGTATCTCAAGGGGTGAAAGGTTCCCTTTTATTCAGGTGAGGGTATTAGTATTCAAGGTTCCTTGGTGATGTAATGAAACTCGGATTGGTGGTATCATTTACATATAATAATTATTCATATATTCATATATACATATAATAATTATTGACTGTGGTATATCGTGACCTGGTAAGAAATCTTACACCTACTCTAGTGTACTCGTATGTGCACCGAACAACAATGGAACGCAACTGAACGAGAAGTGTGAAGCGTGTGCAATGTGGGGTTAGGATATTTGGGGTATCGATACAACAACAAGATGATACGATTGCAATCGATGCTGGCTACAGTACCTATAAGGGGAAAATGCGAAGTGCACGAGGGGTTTAGCCACTAATATCAATAAAGAGTTCAATCATACAGCAGGACTTACCTTGGGTATAGCTATACCGCCAGTATTAACAGGGGTCCGTGTACTTGATGTGAGTATTGAATCTTTCTAATGTACATTCTTATATCTATGAAGTATTTCATTTATAGGAACCTGGTTATTAGTTTCAGCCACTGACTTTGCTCATACTTATTGAATGTATACGATCACTTGAGGCAAATCTTGAAGTAGAATAATCCTTTTAACTTTTATGTACAATAATGAGAATCAACCAAAGTCATGTCTGTTTCAGATTACAAGTGAGCCTATCAACAATATACCGTAAGGGTCGAAAGGTGGCTCCAACTAATAAGTTAAATACCAGAACTGAGGAATGGCTTGTCAAAGAAGATAAGAATTCAGAGTGAACTCTTCATCACTAAAAAAAAATGTTCCCACAATGTTATATGGCTCTGAGTTATTAAATAGATGAGAAAATAATGTGTCTGATATCTTATTCCTAGGCTTATCTGTTTATGCTGCTGGCCCCAAGAAGTCTCGAAGTCTGTCAGGGACGATGGTTCCGGGACTTAATACAGTCTACACTACGTAACAAGCTCTAAGTTCTGGAGTATACGAACTACAGCCTACTGACTACTAAGCATTCTACTACTACAGCAAAGCATTTAAGCATTATTGAAGGAGTCATAAAGCTGAGGCAGAGCGGTGAAGGCCTGAAAGCACATATGTCCAATGAGAATAAGATCTAAATCGAAATATGTAACAAGCTAGAGGTAGGTGTCATTAAGCATGATACGCTGAGCTTCTAAACATCTTACCTTGATGGTGTGAGGCCTAAAGAGTGATGTCCATGTCTGGACAGAGATTAGTGAGTTAGGTTTTCCCAATTAACCAATTGAATTCCAACAAGTACGTTGATTGTTATATCAGCATCCAAATGCCAGATAATAACTATTTTCTTTGATCTGTAGGGGATTATCTCACTTACGAAAATCCGAAAAATCGGAGAGCGTCTTCTGAAATTCAGTAATCTCAAAATGGCTACCAAAAAGTGACAAAAAAAAATTGTCAGAAGTCCACGACATGGATGAACATTGTGTCAGATCACAAGTCAGACACATGACCGGTGTCAATCATGCCATGCAAAAATGGGACCAAAGCGGAATAGTATAGAAGACCTAGTCGAATGGATTGAGGAAGCAGCAGATATTGGTGAGTTGGCATTTCAAGGATATAGTTAACCCTGGTGGAACTCATTTCAATTTTTCAGCTTGGAAGAGAAGATAAGTGCGAGAAGAAGAATAAATAGATTTCACTGATAGAACTGTGATCAGCTGACTTACAGAGGGCCAGTGGCGGATCCAGAGGGGGGATTCTTTATACTGTTGTTATTTATAAATTATAAAGTTTCATCATCCATGCATAATTTATTCTTGCCAAAATCAACCCGTAACAACACCACCCTTCCCTGGAGAAAGTTCCGAAGGTACTTTTCAAGTCATTTATTCACAGGAGAGAAAACAATGAAACTGAAAGAAGAAATAGCTTTAGAATTGTTATCAGGTTAATCCGGAGGATGTGACTTGAGATCTTTAGCGTTCTACACGCCTACCGACTTATGTTTTTCATCCTCAAGTTCGTACAACCAAGGTGACACAACACGAATTATCTTTAAGGGGCCTGTAAATTTGCGTGCTAGTTTTGAAGTCAAATTTTTCGACGCGTCCGATAATGTGTGATTCCTTTTCCAAACCACTTGACCGAGAGAAAACTTCTCATCCCTATGCCGTAAGTTGTAGGTTTTCTTACTCTTTTCATAAGCATTCATTAACCGTTGCCGGACATCTTGAACTAACTTACTCAACGCCTCTCTTCTCTGATCCATGTCGAATGGGGTCGTCGTGGTAATGTTAGTATCCTCCACATTATTAAGATGGACTTCCCTCCCAAAATTAATCAGGTTGGGGGTCACACCCGTCACCTCGTGTTTTGCTGAACGTAAGGCGTAAGCTACTTTAGCTAGGTATTTATCCCAGTCTTTCTGGTTGTCAGCTACATAGGCTGTCAACATGGTCTTGAGAACTCTATGAACCCTTTCGACAGGGTTCGCCTGAGGGTGGTAATTGGCGGTGAATTTTATGCGGAAACGATACCTCTCCATGGTGTTCTTGAAAATAGTACTCCTAAATTGTGCGCCATTATCCACGATTATGCTTTTAGGAGCACCGTGAATGAGAATTACGTGGTCTTCTAACCACTTGACGACATTTGCTGCCGTGGCAGTTCTGATTGGGAAGAGCAATACATTGCTCAAACAGTCCATCACCGAGAAAATGTATGAAAACCCCGAAGAAGAGCGAGGAAGTGGTCCCACTGAATCGGCACTGATTAGTTCCCATGGTTTAGTTGCTACCACTTGAGCAGAGAGCATCTGCCCCCTAGGAGGTTTTTGTTCAGGCTTTGTTTCAATACACGTAGAGCATTTTCATATATATCTGCTGACATCTACTCGCATCTTGGGCCAGTAATAAGTTTGTGCTATACGTCCAACTGTTTTCGACACACCAAGGTGTCCACTGGTGGGTGGGTTATGATGGTCTTTGATGAGGCCTCCTCGGCTATCACGAGGCACAACTATAAGCCACTCAGATACGGCCAAACCTGGGTACCGGATCTTTGTTTTTCGAAATAATTTTCCATCCTGTATTCTCCAGAGAGGATACTTGGCTGGCAGGGTTGATACCTTCTCACACATCCTTGAGTACCATTTATCTAATGAGGCCTTGGGGTCGTCAACAACCGTATCATTAAGGAGATCAATCACAGGAACAGCCCTTGACAGTGTGTCTGGCACAAGGTGTTCTTTTCCTTTTCTATGACAAACCTCAAAATCGTACTGTTGGAGCCGAAGGGCCCAGCGAGCGATACGTCCCGTAGGCTCTTTGATATTAAAACTCCATTTGAGTGCCCAATGATCGGTGATCACAGTGAATTTTGTGGCTTCTAGATAGAGTCTCAATTTTTCCACTGCGAAGAGTACCGCCAAGCACTCTTTCTCTGTGGTGGAGAACTTCCGCTCATTTTTCAAGAGAGATCTGCTCAAATAGCAAATAACTCTCTCTCCATCGGGATGCTGTTGGGATAGGATAGCCCCCAAACCATAATCCGAAGCATCTGTTTCTACATAAAAGTGAAGATTGAAATCTGGGCAGGCCAGGATCGGCGCTGACACCAGATGTTGTTTCACAGCGTTGAGAGCTTCCTCACAGTCTTTGTCCCATACAAAAGTTCGATTCTTCTGAGTAAGACGGGTCAATGGAGCAACCACGGTTGAAGAGGAAGGAATGAACCGCCTATACCAAGAAGCGAGGCCAACTAATCTTCTCACTTCTGAAACTGTCCGAGGCTTCCACCTTGTCCGGATACACTAAAAGACCAGAAGAGTTTACCACGTACCCTAAGTATCTGAGTTCGGGACGGCAGAAAATACATTTATCTTTATTGAGGGTGAGGCTCGCATTCCTCAATCGCTCAAATACTATTCTCAGAACTTGAAGATGCTTATCGAAGTCGGGAGTACAAATCATGAGGTCGTCCAAATAGACGAAGACAAAATTTTCCAAATCGGCACCTATAACCCGATCGATCAAACGCTGCCACGTGGCAGGCGCTGAGTGGAGGCCGAATGGCATCCTTTTGAATTGATATGTTGGGACAAGGTGACGATAAATAAATGTTCGACAGGCACCGAATTAAAAACTTTATTTAATAAAAACACTCGAGGAGACAATCGCGGGAACACCCCAAAGTGCGTGTCTCCGTTAGAAACTCCAAAAACCGACTGCCTCGACCCAGCGGAATTTGATACCTCTGTGTCATAAAAATGGGCCATCAAAATTCCATCGACCGAAACTGTCCGTCTGTTTGAAGGGAAAAACCCAGATTTGAAAACACTCAAGAGTCGCAAATCTACCTGCGATAAGAAAAACCCGAGAAGACATTAAGCATGGGTAACTTGATGAAATTCCAAACAGATGGATGGTTCGGTCGATTGCACTTTAAAACCTATTACAAAGGAACTCGAAAAAGACCCAAGACTGAAAATAATCTGAATTTTAACAAGAATGAAATCAAAATTAACTACGGGGAAAATCCCCACAGATACAATCCTCTATTTGGGACCGTGAAAGCTGTTAAAGGGCGTGAACTCTCAGCGACAGGGAACTGCCAATAAGCAGGCTTAATGTCCAATGTTGACAGATATCTGGCATCACGGAGCTTGTCCAGGATGGCACTCACATAAGGTATTGGGTATGCGTCTGGAACACTTACGGCATTCAACTTCTTATAGTTGACACAAAACCTCCACCCACCATCTCGCTTTCTCACCATTACAATGGGAGACGACCATGGCGACGTTGATGGCTCGATTATACCCTTCGACAACATCTCATCCAACTCTATATTCACTATCTTCTGAAGCGCGGGCGAAATTGGATAGTACCGTTGCTTTATAGGTGGTGAGGTCGTACGGATCTCGTGCTCAACGAGATGTGCGCAGCCGAGTACAGTTTTCATCGAGTTGAAAGCTTCATCAACTATACGACCCAGTTTCTCCCGCTGTTCACCCGACAAAGAATCAGAGTCATGAATTCCATCCAAATGAATGTTAGTTCTCGTTTCCTCTGACCTGAAGTGCCAATCACCAGTCCTAAGGTCCGGAATGACTTCCATACCAATCCAGAAATCAACTCCTAAGATTAGACTATGTGGAATATCTGGAACAACTAACACATCGAGAACCCGTGTATGATCCCTGAGTTGGATAGGAAGGGAAAGGGAACCGATAATCTTACAACTTTGCCCATTTGCTACCGTACAATTTTGCAGATCACTGACTTCCAATCGACAAAGACTAGATAAAATTTTCCAACCTCGCCCTCCCAATACCGTTCGCGAGGCGCCACTGTCTAAGAGCCCCAGCAAGTTCTGTCCAAAAACTGACACGTTGAGATAGGGACGTTCGTCGTTCCTAGCATGTGCTAGTACATAATTCAAAATAATCTTATTACTAGTATTATTGGCCATTGATTCCTGAGTGACAGTCAAGGGAGACAGTTGGCCTACTGCTCCGCTCGCCTGACGTTTTTTGAACAATTTGAACACGTTGAGCTGGTAGCGTTTTGAAGACCGCATTTGAAACAGAAAATGTTCCGCGGTGCTTTGCAACGTTTGAACCTGTGACCGCGTTCTCGACAATTCCAACATAAAACTGGACTTCGCTCCACATGTGACTGACCATTCCTACTTTCTGCTCTATTCGCGTTAACGACAGCATTTACTTCAAGATCCAACAGGCTTTCTCTATTGGAAGAGACGACTGATACTCCAGCACCCCGACGATAAGCTAAGTCTGGTTCAAACTTCGCAAATTGGTTGGTGGTGGACAAAACCTTTGGACTCTCCATTCGGTCTCCTCGATTGCCCTTGCCAACCGGATTAGGGAAGATATTGAATCCAGATTATGGATCGACAATTGCGTTTGTATGTGAGGCAGTAAATTCCTCCTGATTATCTGAACCCGAGTTTCTTCTGAAGGTAGGTTCCCCAACTTCCTAAACAAGTTTTCCATCACCGAGACATAGTTTATGATCCGTTCTTGAGAGCCTTGAGTCCGTCGACGAATTTCATCCCAAAGCGTTTGCTCATAATCATGAGGCTGGAATGAATCTCGAAGTTTGTTAATCAAGTCCTCCCAAGAAGTAAACCGATTCATTCTATACCATAGGAGAGCATCCTTCTTGAATAATTCCGGTGCGGATTGTAATAATCTATCTTTCGAAATACCCCTAGACATTCTCAACTCTTCTAAACGTTCTAAGAAATTTGTCACGCTTGATACGCCATCGTATTGCAAATTCCATTTAGTTATGTCTAAATAGTTAGAGTTCCCAAAAGTGGAAGTTTTTGGTTTCACTAAATCAGAAAAATCGTTGCTACGGTGTGGAATAGGATTCGAGAAGTTGTCATGAGATGGGGATAACTGAAGATTCCTCAATCGAGTGGAAAAATCAAGTGATGAATTAGCACGATTGGTGATATCATATCGTCTATCATCAAAGTCATTCAGTCCTGATACGTCATCGCGAAATCGTACGCTACTAGATCGTCGGAGTAAAGTCGGTGCTTCCCTCGAAATAGTTTCCCTACTCATCGTATAACAGTGGTCAGTAGACGGTCTAGACTCTTCGCGTGAACTAGGAATTCCTAAGCAAAATTCGTCACGTGTATCCGCATCTCGACCTGCCTGGTCGCTAGATGTCGCTGTCGTTGAAGAGCATTGTTTAGGTGGATCAGTGAATGGGATTCGAATCCCCTAGTCTTTGATGGTTCATTATGAACTACTTCAGGTATGGGTGGTACGGGTTCACCAGACATTGACTGATTCAGTACTGGTTGAGTGGATACTTGTTGTGGGACCGTTCCCTCTAGTGCAAGAGTTGCTTCCGCAATCAATTGTTTACACCAAGACAACATCGAGTCACGTTTCATTGCCTGAGGGGCACTGCACTGTAATCTACTCAACCGAGAATTCAAATGCAGAAGTCGAGAATATATTCTTTTAAATTCGTTATCTCTATTACCCAAATCGAAATTTTGTGTGAGATCAGCCAGGTCTCCTAATTTCCCTTCACAAATCGATAGCTCATAATCAGAATGCAAATTAACTACTTGCGGTGGGCTCATGTCACCTGCACGTTCCATTCGAAGTACTTCCCGAAATTGAGCACGTTTTTCGTTAACTGTACCTGTAGAAGCTAAACCCCTAATTTGCAATTCATAGGTGATTTCATCACCCAGAAGTTTATTCACTTCCATAACTGACCGAGTTATCTTGACTTATCTATATTATAATGATAAACTTATATATATTATCTTCTGAAACTTTCAGACGTATTCAATACTAAACTAAAACTATATATTCGGCACTTTTACTATACACCGATAAATTGCGGAACCTGTGTCTCCAACACAGATCCCACCCCTACCACGAGAAGAAAAAAAAACAAACCCCAAAGGCCGAAACAAAGTCGACAATATATACAATAATCACGAAAAAGTAAGGCCTCAACCTAAGACAGAAGCTTATCAAGTAAACAATCAGCTACGAAATTGGATATCACCTACCCTGTATAGACAAGCCATTCACCATCTAACCATACTTGAAAAAAAACCTCTAAATGCAATTTTCAACGATTGTCAATTATTTGGTGTAAAGCGTTACCCTTCCGAGAGAGTATGATTCAGTATCCGGATCGACTTCAAGAAATAAATTCGAAAAACTTCCTAAAGTTCCGTATATAAATCTGATGAGAGTTACCCTTGAAAAAAATGCGATTCTGTGCCTACTTGAATATTACCAACGAGAGTCTCAGCCAAACCAAAAAAACTTGAACACACCCTGTACACTGATTAAACACGTTGAAGGCGCCACTTTGTTACTTCCCCAAATGGGGTAGTAGTATCTCAAGGGGTGAAAGGTTCCCTCTTATTCAGGTGAGGGTATTAGTATTCAAGGTTCCTTGGTGATGTAATGAAACTCGGATTGGTGGTATCATTTACATATAATAATTATTCATATATTCATATATACATATAATAATTATTGACTGTGGTATATCGTGACCTGGTAAGAAATCTTACACCTACTCTAGTGTACTCGTATGTGCACCGAACAACAATGGAACGCAACTGAACGAGAAGTGTGAAGCGTGTGCAATGTGGGGTTAGGATATTTGGGGTATCGATACAACAACAAGATGATACGATTGCAATCGATGCTGGCTACAGTACCTATAAGGGGAAAATGCGAAGTGCACGAGGGGTTTAGCCACTAATATCAATAAAGAGTTCAATCATACAGCAGGACTTACCTTGGGTATAGCTATACCGCCAGTATTAACAGGGGTCCGTGTACTTGATGTGAGTATTGAATCTTTCTAATGTACATTCTTATATCTATGAAGTATTTCATTTATAGGAACCTGGTTATTAGTTTCAGCCACTGACTTTGCTCATACTTATTGAATGTATACGATCACTTGAGGCAAATCTTGAAGTAGAATAATCCTTTTAACTTTTATGTACAATAATGAGAATCAACCAAAGTCATGTCTGTTTCAGATTACAAGTGAGCCTATCAACAATATACCGTAAGGGTCGAAAGGTGGCTCCAACTAATAAGTTAAATACCAGAACTGAGGAATGGCTTGTCAAAGAAGATAAGAATTCAGAGTGAACTCTTCATCACTAAAAAAAAATGTTCCCACAATGTTATATGGCTCTGAGTTATTAAATAGATGAGAAAATAATGTGTCTGATATCTTATTCCTAGGCTTATCTGTTTATGCTGCTGGCCCCAAGAAGTCTCGAAGTCTGTCAGGGACGATGGTTCCGGGACTTAATACAGTCTACACTACGTAACAAGCTCTAAGTTCTGGAGTATACGAACTACAGCCTACTGACTACTAAGCATTCTACTACTACAGCAAAGCATTTAAGCATTATTGAAGGAGTCATAAAGCTGAGGCAGAGCGGTGAAGGCCTGAAAGCACATATGTCCAATGAGAATAAGATCTAAATCGAAATATGTAACAAGCTAGAGGTAGGTGTCATTAAGCATGATACGCTGAGCTTCTAAACATCTTACCTTGATGGTGTGAGGCCTAAAGAGTGATGTCCATGTCTGGACAGAGATTAGTGAGTTAGGTTTTCCCAATTAACCAATTGAATTCCAACAAGTACGTTGATTGTTATATCAGCATCCAAATGCCAGATAATAACTATTTTCTTTGATCTGTAGGGGATTATCTCACTTACGAAAATCCGAAAAATCGGAGAGCGTCTTCTGAAATTCAGTAATCTCAAAATGGCTACCAAAAAGTGACAAAAAAAATTGTCAGAAGTCCACGACATGGATGAACATGGTGTCAGATCACAAGTCAGACACATGACCGGTGTCAATCATGCCATGCAAAAATGGGACCAAAGCGGAATAGTATAGAAGACCTAGTCGAATGGATTGAGGAAGCAGCAGATATTGGTGAGTTGGCATTTCAAGGATATAGTTAACCCTGGTGGAACTCATTTTAATTTTTCAGCTTGGAAGAGAAGATAAGTGCGAGAAGAAGAATAAATAGATTTCACTGATAGAACTGTGATCAGCTGACTTACAGAGGGCCAGTGGCGGATCCAGAGGGGGGATTCTTTATACTGTTGTTATTTATAAATTATAAAGTTTTATCATCCATGCATAATTTATTCTTGCCAAAATCAACCCGTAACACAATGTTTTTCGGCTTTCCAGGAACAGGCTTCATAGACTGTACTCGATTAGCGAATTCGACGTTGTCTTTCACCTCGACTCCGAGGAAGTTCGATATTTGTTCGACGATAGAAATAAGGTTTTCATTGTTATGTTCAGGATTTCCTTGTATCACAATGTTCATCGATGTAGAGTGCTGCTCTAGTTCATTAACTCTTGAATTGAGATTAGAAATTTCTTTTTTTATGCTATCGTTATCACGCTTCAATTCGTCAAATTTTCTCATTAAGACTAACTCCATCCAAAGATTTTTCAAAATCAGATATTTTATCAGAACAAAATGCAACTGATTTTACTAATTCATCTTGTTGCATTCTGAACGATGCGATTTCATTTTTGAATTCCATGAGCGCCGTTGATATATCGATGCCTGGACCAATGTGAGCCCTCCCAGGGCAATGATTATCGACAAAGACATCCAAAAGGGGGAAGAAACACTCTGTATATCACTTGACTGTGACCGCTGCATGAATTCAACAGTCGGCGGCGAGTGACACGTCGGGCACTTCCACATCGAGCCGGGAATTGATTTTATCAATTTAACCTGTTCGATGCTTAGATTCACACATCGATAATGATAAGAGCCATGGCAAAGACCAGCGCATTGAAGGCCAGGCGATTTTTTGTTCATGTTCTGCACACATACCTTGCAAATTGATGACATATCAACCATAACATTGATAAAGTATTCACTATTACAGATAGACAGCTCACATTATTGTGATTACGTTGATGTAAGATTTTTGTATTAATGATACTTTGAAACTACACAAAATTTGCTGTAAACCCGGAGCTTTAAAATAAACGCCTCACACCACGATGCGTAGACTTGATTGGGGAGTATGGCCGCAGGTAGCGCTGGTATATAGCGCACCATAAGTTCGGCTAGAGAAAGTGAGGGGCAACTCTATGAAGCAAACCGCCACAATAAACACATGGGAGCTGATGCTCTTGGGAAGGTTGGAAAAGGAGAATGGAGTTACCACACTTCCGAGGTATACTCATGAGAGATACTTCACCTAATTCCGGCCCAAATCACATAGAATCTGCCATGATAAATCTCGATAGTATTGAAGGAGATCGCACAATCATTGGGTTGCATATAAAAAGTGTGGTGGAGTAGTAGAATATTATGATAGTTATGGAGATTTTCACCACCACCCCAGAGGTTGGTTAAATATTCGTAGAAGGGGGTGAAGTTGTCGAACGACCTCAAAATAATGAATGATTATGAACGAACAACAAGCTCACGGCACAGTCTGGTGTGGACATTTGTGTTTGAAATTTCCCTCAACAAGAAGTAAATGATGGATAGGCAGAGTATCAAACGTATGGGGCACTCATTTCGAGCCTAGTCAAGATTACGCAAGTTGTTGAAGATGAGTGGGAAACAACTTGCAGATATGTCGGAAGAAGTTCTAATTGGGTGCGCCTCACATGAAACAGCTCTTGTATGGGACAAGTTATCAGATGAATTACGAATCGACCCCGGTATATCGCAAAATAAGTTATGTCATTAACTTCGAGGTGGAGAGGATGCTCAAAAAATCGATGATGTCGATGATCGGCCTATCGGCCTATGGGCCTATCGACTGTTTCTGTCAGTTGAATGATTTCAATATCAGTAATATACGTACCGAGAACCGGAGCAGTCTGCATTGCTGCAAGCAGCAATAAGGTTGGTACAGGAACAGTCGTTCATTCCATCGAAAAAACATGTCACAAACGTTCACCATCTCTGGAGATGATAGTATTTTGAGTGTCGACTTCTATACATCCATAAAGCTCGATGCGAAGAAGAACTACGGATTAAGATTGCAAGGTTTCTATTCATACAATTCCATACCCAATATAGATGAGGCGAATAACACATTTGGTTATTGGGTCGAGTGAGAATCTGGTAACGAGTTGATAATGACTACTATACCACCAGGTGTGTACGAGATAGAAGAAATAAATGAAGCTATACAGAAAGCGATAGCTCGTAGAACACCACCGGCTGACGGGGAGAGTATGGATAATATGTTCCTCCAGTGTTTGCTATAAACTTCTTCGAACCGAATCACATTACCAGTTTATTTGGGTTTGAAATAGCCGGTGGATGTACTATACGAGTTCGATGTTGATGTGGAGCAAAGGTATAAGCTTTAAAAAGAGCCAAAAAATATCATATATCTACCAATCAGTCCGACTGGACGTCAGTATATCGACAACATCACGATAAGAATTTTGGATGATAACGGTCTGCTAGTTGATTTTCGAAGGAAAAAAATTATAGTGAATCTAGAACTCAGGACGCTCACATGAACCTATATCAAAAATGAGTTTCTGCTTTGAGTACCAATCAAAGCGTGAGACACTAGCTGAAACCAATACCAGCAACCAGAATATCGAACATAATCGAATTTGAACAGAACTAACTATTCAGACAATATAGACGTAGATTATTAAATCAATTGGTCTGAAGTTGCGATGATAAAGCAAAATCTTGAAAAATTATAGTTGCTTCAACATCGATGAGCTTACAACTGGAAGTATTTGATGAACCAATTTTCGATCAGTCCCTGATGAATCTACATGAGCATACTTTCAGGATCTGATTCTCGATATTGCCGAAAGCTATATTTATATCGAGGGAAAATTCATTCCCAATGATGTGACTGAAGAATGTTATCTATCCAATAATGCTTCGGCATTTCTGTTCGATAAAATTTGTTATGAAATGGGTGGAGAACAAGTATGTATGGTTCAAAATCCTGGCATCACTACTACCATGAAAAGTATGATCTCTTATGGCGAAGCAAATGCCTAATTTCTAGAAACAGTTGGATGGGGCCTCAGTAGTGAGAAACAGATGACTCTGGATGAAAATAGTCACATATTCTGCGGCAAACTCCCTCTCAAATATTCTATGGGATCTGCTGAAGATTATGATAGAGGTATTCTGAACATAAAACAAGAGTTGATACTTATTATATCTCGATCATTTATATGGGATAAGTTGATGCCAATGTAGGAATAAACAAACTCGAGTAGGAGATTAGACACGTTATACCGCCAGATCAATAGAAACTAAAACTTTTGAATCGTGTGAATCGGAGTGCAGCAGCAAGAGTGAAAATTTCATACAGGGTGTGGGATCTGTATGAATTACGAACCATTCGTGAAATGGCTTCCGATATTTGGGCTGTCAAAGCTACAAATAGTCTTGAACGCCCTCATTACATCGTGAGAGGCTTTCAGAGATCCGATATTGTGGATAATAGATCTGAGGATGTCACACAATTCATCGATGCAGGAGTCAACAATATACGTCTATATTCAAATACGGAACTTTATCCACACGAACGTTGGACATTGGATTGCGATAAGAAGTTTGATGCAGTAGCATTTTATGCATATGATAATTTCCAACGCAGCTATTATGACAGAGATATGAGTGAATCAATGATGAGTATTGAGAAGTTTCGATAAAATCCGCCTTCCATCATCGACTGTTGCCACCAACCAGATGCTGTGGAATCCTCAACTGTTGAGTTCAAAACTAGCCGAACCAAGTTCCTATCGAACACGAAGGTCTACGCCCGTTTTCTCCATGTTGCCTATCTAACATATAGAGCATTTGATGGTTCCATACATATGGGAGCTATATGAACGCCATAGATGCGACTTCAATTTACACCACTACAGTAATACATTATTCGATCTATAATTATCATCATTATTGAGTGTAGTAGTTGTTTCATAATAAATGAAAGATATTATATACTTCTATTGTATCATTATTATTATTTCTACTTCATAGAAGTTATTAAAAATTATTGCAATATATTTGTAGTAAGGACAGATTTAGGATCTGTCCCAAAATGTCACTGCGCTTGAAATTAAACCTTTAGATACCTAAAAGAGAAATTCTCTATTGGTCAGTGACACCTTGTTTTTGAAAAAATTTGGAAATACAAATATATTTAATAAGAATAAAACCTCTACTTATCTTGGTGGACGTTTCGGGAACGAATCTGCTCCCGTTCTCAACACAATTGAAATATTTTTCTCTTCGTAAAATTTTTTTCAATGTTTTCGATTTTGACACTGAAAAGTGACAATTTGGCAGACGGAGGAATTCTGGTTACAAGGTGTTTTCATTAGTTGATATCCAATTTTCCATTTTCATATTCAAGTTTCAGAAGTGGATGCCAAGTTCTATCTATATCAACTGAACAAGAAGCAATATTATTGTCTCCGTTCAAGAGAATGCAAGCAGACTCTTCGATTTTCCGTTTTTGGTTGTTGCCTTCTTTTCCTATGATCTTAATATTACCCCAATCGGCCATATGTTGTCCATTTTCAGTGACATTTTGGGACAGATCCTAAATCTGTCCTTACTACAAATATATTGCAATGATTTTTAATAACTTCTACTCTATTTTTTAGAAACGAGGAGAGAAAATCCCATTAAAAGCTGAAAAATGAATTGATTATTGTTGTTCATTAGAATGAAATTTTCGAGTAAGTGATATATATGGATAGTTTTCTAACCTCTCTCACCATTGGAATCTGGTAACTTCTAGAGATACAGTGTTCGTCAAATTAGAGTTTCTGGTTGTGATGCTAAAGTCAATGACAAAGTTTCATGGTCTAGAAATATGACCAAAACATTGACAACCAACTCCATTTAATGAACAGGTGATGCGGTGAACTACTTTTCAGATACAGTGCCCAACATAACTCCTTCCCATGGTGTACATATGGAATAATAGTGCGATTGAAAAGAGCGAGAAATATATCACTCAACATATTCATTATGGATGATGACAGAAAAATTCAAGAATTTCATTGATTTTTTTGTCAAGTATCAGAAATGCGACAAAACAAAGAATAATCGACTTGAGTGTGTGATTACAGTTTATTTACATAATATGTTCCACATGACCATCGAAAAAACACGAAATGCATGTCGGTTTTTTCATCGTTATACAATTGCATTTCTTGAGTACCCACAAAAAATCATAACACGAGCTCTGAATTCTACATCACACCTCTGATCATCACTCAAATCAGCCAGTTCACTTCATATCCAACATTTTGCTAATCCTACTTTTCCCTGTTCATCATATCGGTATTTCATCAAGGTTTCGCTTCATCATCTGTTCATCAAATGGATTCAAGATGGAAAGGAAAACTTGGTTTTCATTTTCTCGTCATATTTTGAGATATTTTTTCTTATAAAATTCCATTTTAAATCTATTGAGTGAATCTGTTTCTCTACCACTTCACGAAATCACAGTGGTAAGAGAGGTGAGAAAATGTTATGTATGATACACAAAAGTTTCGTTTATCATGTATAAACACCTCCTCAGTGTGGTTATAAGACTTCAAAAATAATTAAAAGATGTATCGTCTGAATCTGAATCGTTTTAGCACATATTATCAGAACAATGGATTCATTACAGAGATTTCAAGTAGGCATATCGTGTTCATTTCCAACTGAAATTTCAGCAAAATTTCACTGAATACGTGCCTGATTGTCTCCACTACTCGAATGTGTGTTTCTATGGTGTCTCTGCATCCCCCACCTCATGGCTTCCGGCTGCGCGGGATGTTATGTGCGTACTTGAGAATTCGGGGAGTGTGATGCTGCTGTATAATCCTCATGCTGTGGTATCGGTATGTATTTTTCAGCTCCACAAAACATATTGTGCATTACAATGTTGCCAGTTGTTCCGATATAATCGTAAGAAATGTGTGACCCAGACCCAGTATGTTGAACACGGATGTCGAATTTTTTTTACTGAGCAAACCTAAAAAAAAAACCTTAACCAGAAAAAAATATCATGTATTACCATCAATGTACTGTCATTTATAATAACTTTATTATTGATTTCATTAATGATATGACTATTGATGCAATTCTATCATTTTATAGGTACTTTTTCAATTTTTATATCATATTTTAACTTGTTAAATATTTGACACTTAAATGTGCTGTCACTCAATTGCTCTGTTCTGACCTGCCGTAAACGTACTTGTATAATATGTAACATGGTTAAATAAAGTCTATCTATCTATCTAACTCATTTTGCCGAGTTTTACGAATCCCAGCAACGGAGACAACTATTTTCGGAATACTTTGTATACCTACAACAACTGTTCAACTCACTTCGTATATATCGATTTGGAGAGCTGAATGTTGACATAAGTAATATGTCATCAGATTGAATGATATATAACATAAACGTATTGACAGCATCGCAAGATTGTCAACATGGTTCGTAAAAAGAGAAATACTAGTGAATGTTCCACACAAACATCACCAATAATGAGTTTCTGGAACCCGTCTGTATTGGTACAAAAATTAAATATAGATAATACAAAGACTCATAAATCAGCATTAGCTGAGCCTCCATCTGAACTCAGGATCAATAATCCTTCCTCGATATCAGCCAATAGGAAGCCAAGTATCATATCTAAAGCACCAAAAACGTACAAGTATTTCGTGAGGCCCATAACAAATAATGCGAGAGTCAACTCAACTTTGGAAAATCTATCAGAATCTAATGAATGCACTAAGAGATATTGTACCAGAAGATCAACAGAACATAAAAACGTAAGTTCGATTAGACCTGGCCCCATGTGCTACAAAAGGAAAGTTTTAGAAGCACTGAATGACGATATGGATGTGCCCATTATGTTGGGACATGATGAACGGCCATCAAGTTCACTAATTGATAAACTGCCCGTCAGTCTGCCTCTACATAACGTGAATCTTGACACTATTTTGGAGAATACCAATGAAAATTCCACAATCCCCGAGTTGGAAATGAATTTTGATTTCGAAAATTTGGACGAGATTGATTCGAATAATATTGAATCTCAAACAGAAGTTATTGAAGATATCTCCATTCCTCTTGTCACAGAAAATCTCACAGAAAAGGAACAGCAAGACGCCGAAGTGAATGGAGAAAGTAACTCTGAACTAGCTGATGAACAACCTCAGGAGGTCAATATAAATTTCAAAGGTGTAACAACCATGATTTCTCGTGCTTCTACACAGGATTCGTCGGTTAATTCTTCTTCGGATTGTTCAACTGATGACGGAATTAAGTCGGCTGGCGATAAAGCCATCAATTTCGAGAACAAGGAACAGAGATTCTTGAAGATAAAAGCACATACGGTTCATATTCATAATCACTTCTATAAGCCCTAAATTATATCTCACTACCGCTCAAATGATGAATGTTTAGTTTTATTTCTGCAGCCTAATGAACATCAACAAGAGATATGTTCCTTATGATATCCAATCATTGGAAAATACACTTGAGATCTGAGTGACACAATATTGTAATCATCTATTCGATCAGCAGACCACCTTCAGTTTCACGAATACAGCTCAATCTCTAGTCATAGATCTAGATACCAAACTGTTTCATAGACACGTTCGAAAGACTAGAATCATGAAGGTGGTCTGAAGGAATATTTTCCTTTTGTTGAAGAAGAAGGTTGAACAGTTGTATGGCTTTTCAGTTGTTGGCAGCTCCTTGTTCAGGACGAGACATATATTTGTTCCTCAATTCTTCTGCGAATAATGATTTCGGATTATTTTAATATTCCTGCACCTCTCTGATTACCTTTCTTTAATTCCTCACATCAGATGCTGCTCGTTGCAGTGAAAAGATGATTTATATATCTGCGACCAACAAGAACTTTTTTATAATTCCACACCGTGTGTCCGAATCGTCCCTTGAAATTATGAAATTTCAGTCATATCATCAAGCCGCAATCAGCCGCAGTCTCTGAAGTCACCACGATTCAGGACTGCTAATTCCTATGAAGTCCTCAATATCCATGCTCGTCATCACCACCAACAGTTGTTAGGTTCTTCCCAGGTTTCGATAGAAGGGTGAATAGACTTGCACAATTAGGTTTTATTCGATATAAATGTTTGATGGATTTGGTATGATGCAATAATAAGTTTTTGTAGAGATGTTTATTCAATGTAGGTTGGAATGTTCATCCTCGAATATCGGTGCACGGAATATCTTCGTTGCATTTTTGCTTCATCAGCGTTACATTGGATATGCTCTTGTATGCATCTCCAGTGGCGTGGTATTGGTGGAACATATCATCCCTCGCTCCTTAATTGATTTCCTCTCTTGAAACAGACCTGCGACCTTGTATGGATTGATATGGATTTCTGTAGGATCGCGTGTCTTCTTCTTCTTCCGGTATCGGCATGGATTTCAACTGTGGGGTTGATGTTGTTCGATTTAGTGGTTGAAGTTACTGTTCATCGGATGCTCGAATTGTTCTTTCGTTTCCTCTCGAATGCGTGTAGACTTGGCTGTTCGTGATGGAATGGTTGTCATAGGAAATTTGTATGCATGAATGTTCCTTTTTCCTTGGCATGAATCTTCCGATGAATGGAATCCATTGACAATTACAGCAATAGTGGCAACAGCAACAGCATATTGCTGAGGTGATTATCAGCATGACTATCACTGATGGCATGATGTTGAATGGTGTATGGTGTTCACCAAGAAATGGCTTGTTGATTTCTTCCTGCAGAGTTTCATCGAACATTTCTAACTTGTGTTTAGCATTTCGTAGTTCATCTAGATTAATACTACTCAGCTGTAGATGATCCATGGATATTTGTTGGATTTTCCTCATTTCGTCTACACAACAATAGTCGGTGTTGATGTTAACTCGTGGGAAATAGTGAGTACGGTTCTTCGAGTAATTAGATGAAGCTGTCAGGATGGAAGACATCGTGAAACATTTGCATTTTGGCTGGAGTCTGAGGAGTCCTGATTTTTCAATCGTCAGATCAGTGAATTTTTCAGGGTTTGTTTCACAACTGATCGTTGATGATATCGGATTGGTAACAATATATAGCCACTCATTTGGAGATAACTTATGATGAATTTCTAAATCAGCTTTGATTGTTTTGGTTGGACAATCATCTGGAATCATGCTAATATGACTGAGTTTCAGCTTGACTTCACAGGTTGGATTCTGAGCTGTGAGGTTGTAACCTACTTTAGACAAGTTTTCTTAGATGGTACAAAAAAATAGAAATATCAAAAAGTTAGATTAGCAAGGCACAGGCAGCTTTTCGTCTGGCGAGCGATGATCATGGATTCGAACTTTGTATCAGAATAAAAAACCAAGAAAATACATGAGATATCAAATTCAACAACTTTCCTGAAAGAGGAAATAATTGAAACACTGTGCGAACTCAATGGTGGTTAAATGATATTTTGTAAAACCCATCTTGACATTTACATGGAGCACTCATGACACTCAATATTTCCAATTGTAAGAAGTATTTAAAACCACATTTACAATTACCTATGTATGAATTTTATGTGGATTCCCTTTTATAGATCTATATTGGGGCGAACATTTGGTATTATCATATGCATGGTGAATTTCAAGAAATGGTAAATGTAAACTGGTAAGAAATTGGTAAAAAAATTGTGGAAATCATATGACTTATATCTGGTGCTGATAAATGGTAACTTCATAGGAAACCGGAAAAAAAAACTTCAACTTTAGCTCTTACTCAGGTTTGAACCAAACCAAAATACCATGTCTGCAGAACCAGGACAGGAACAGACAGCAGAAAGGGGCCCCTCAGCCACGATGAAGAACATCTGCTACTAGCAGACCTTGACGATAAAGCTGGCGCTGCAGAGAATACTGGAGAGAAGACGGCAGAGATGTTACCAAAGCAGTCAGTAAATAATCAAGAGGGTTTCTAAGTAATTTTGGCACATGGCCCACCTAATGGTATCATCTATTATTAAGTTGAATGTCTCGTTCAAGTTAAATGTCTCGTTCACTCAATTAAAAAAAAAAAAAAATTCTTCGTGGGATTTGAACCCGGGACCTGTGGGAATGAAAAGATTTGGTGGTCCATTACTCATGATAAATTTGGTATTTCGGTTTGTGTTAGCAGATCACTGTTTGAAAAAAATATCGATTTCTCCGTGAGATTTGAACCCGGGACCTGTGTGTTGGCAAGCCAAAGCTTTGGCTCATCGCTAGCGAGTCCGTTGGATATCTTTGTCTTAACAAAGTTACTGTTGCTCCCCGTTCTCTTTCTCTCATCAGTGCTATATTATTATTTGGAATGAAAATATTTGGTGGTAGTTCATCACTCATAATGAAGTTGGTATTTCGGTTTGTGTGCTAGCAGATGACAGCCCCCCCCGCTCAATTCTCTCAGTGGGGTAATTGAATAGATATCATATGTAATCGCATAGGTGGAATAATCAATAGTATCTGAAATAGATGTTAGATTTCGAGAGTGAGTTCATCATTGTTGATGATAAAAATGTAATAAATTGAATATTTCTGATCGTGTGTTAACAGATGACAGCCACTGTTCCATTTTGTCAGTGGGCGATCAATGTTCTATCGCTTATGCTAGACAAAAATATGGGTATTTGTTGAATGAATTGATACGCTATTCAAGAAATTGGGAGGTGCATCGTATGCATCAGTCATCATTTTTCGAAAACAAGTATGTGTGACATTTTCGAAAGATGAATAAAAAATAGGTGGATGATGGAATGATAAATTTATTACATCATCCGAGTGAATGGCAAAAGAGAATGTTCAAGTGGTGGATGTCTTGGTCAGTTCGGATGAGGTGATGGTAGTATCAATAGTATATATACGAACAAATTTTGTTCACAGATCGAAAGTATCTGACTGTTCATTTACGTATATTGTTCCAGCAGTAGTAGTTGTTGTACCAAGAAGCAACGGTGAGCTGATTTTTGTTGATATTATATTCCCATGTCCGTTCCCTTCAATCCACTGTTCCTAGACGAAAATGTTTGTTTTTCATATTTTAACAATAATAATCATTCATTGCAGATAATGAGCTCTCAGTATGAAAAAAATGTTATTCCGTAAGTAATTCCTAATTTTGGTATCATATGTAAATTCAAAAATGACTTGTAGAAATTCAAATGAAGATTATTGGGGACTCATTCTTGATGTAGGTGATGATTATGATGATTATGATGAAGAAGATTTTTTGTGAGTTCAGAAGATACATATACTTTATTCAAATTCATGGAAAAATATTTGCAGGAACAACGTCAGGTGTAGATATTGTCCAGAACACTGGGATTTCTGTGCCTGCACGGGTCAAGAAGATTATACTCCTCCTCCTCCTCCAGAAAATTATAAAAATCAATCGATAAATCCTTCCTCTACCCCCACCACTAGCAATGAAATAACAAACTCGGAATCCCCAGAGCCATCTTCCAAGAAATTGAAGCTTGAGAAATAAAAAATATGAATCCTATATTGCGTTTTTTTTTTTAGATGGATCTTAAACAGATAAACCAGTAATCAAACTACAGGATTCAGTTGCGAATAAACCATACAACATATACTGTCTGTAAGTTCTTCGAGGAGGTGGTACATTCATTTTTCAGCTTTTGATGGGATTTTCTCTCCTCGTTTCTAAAAAATAGAGTAGAAGTTATTAAAAATTATTGCAATATATTTGTAGTAAGGACAGATTTAGGATCTGTCCCAAAATGTCACTGCGCTTGAAATTAAACCTTTAGATACCTAAAAGAGAAATTCTCTATTGGTCAGTGACACCTTGTTTTTGAAAAAAATTTTGGAAATACAAATATATTTAATAATAATAAAACCTCTACTTATCTTGGTGGACGTTTCGGGAACGAATCTGCTCCCGTTCTCAACACAATTGAAATATTTTTCTTCGTAAACTTTTTTCGATGTTTCCGATTTTGACACTGAAAAGTGACAATTTGGCTGACGGAGGAATTCTGGTTACAAGGTGTTTTCATTAATTGATATCGAATTTTCCATTTTCATATTCAAGTTTCAGAAGTGGATGCCAAGTTCTATCTATATCAACTGAACAAGAAGCAATATTATTGTCTCCGTTCAGGATAATGCAAGCAGACTCTTTGATTTTCCGTTTTTGGTTGTTGTCTTCTTTTCCTATGATCTTAATATTACTCCAATCGGCCTTATGTTGTCCATTCTCAGTAAGGATAGGCTCAGCTAATTTTGACTTGTCAGTATATCTTCTCATTATATTGTTCTTATGCTCTTTCATCCTTACTGATAGAGGCCTGCTGGTTTCACCGGTATAATATTTTCCACAAACACATGGTATACTGTATATACAATTTTTTGATGACTGTTCTTCATTTCTCGGTTTTGTATTCACATGGAAGATTTTGAAGAGAATATTGTGAAAAAATTCAGTAAACAACCAAAGACTTGGTGGAGATATGTGGATGATATTTTCATTATTTGGCCACATAACCGTATGGAACTAGATAATTTTCTAAATTATATAAACAATATCGAACAAATAATCAAATTCACTTTAGAAATCGAATGTAATAATCAATTACCATTCTTAGATGTCCTCATTAAAAAATCAGATAACAATTTGATAACAAGTGTATATCGTAAAAATACACACACCGACAGATACCTCAATTTTCAATCGAATCATCATACAAGTATAAAGAAAGGAGTAATCAAATCACTTCATGATAGAGCCAAATCCATATCATCGAACCACCAAATTTTCAATGCCGAAATGAACCATATAAAAGATGTTCTACAACTCAACACTTATCCGAAATATTTCATTGACAAAACAATACACCAAATTGAGAACAGACAGAATATACAACAAACACAAAGACAACCAACACTAATAACAAATGTAATCCCATACATTCCCGGAATATCTGAAAAAATTAAACGTGTTGGTGACAAGTTTCGAGTGAAAACAGTGTTCAAGACAGAAAATACAATGAGATCGATTTTGACTCATACAAAACCGAGAAATGAAGAACAGTCATCAAAAAATTGTATATACAGTATACCATGTGTTTGTGGAAAATATTATACCGGTGAAACCAGCAGGCCTCTATCAGTAAGGATGAAAGAGCATAAGAACAATATAAAGAGAATATATACTGACAAGTCAAAATTAGCTGAGCATATCCTTACTGAGAATGGACAACATATGGCCGATTGGAGTAATATTAAGATCATAGGAAAAGAAGACAACAACCAAAAACGGAAAATCAAAGAGTCTGCTTGCATTATCCTGAACGGAGACAATAATATTGCTTCTTGTTCAGTTGATATAGATAGAACTTGGCATCCACTTCTGAAACTTGAATATGAAAATGGAAAATTCGATATCAATTAATGAAAACACCTTGTAACCAGAATTCCTACGTCTGCCAAATTGTCACTTTTCAGTGTCAAAATCGGAAACATCGAAAAAAGTTTACGAAGAAAAATATTTCAATTGTGTTGAGAACGGGAGCAGATTCGTTCCCGAAACGTCCACCAAGATAAGTAGAGGTTTTATTATTATTAAATATATTTGTATTTCCAAAAATTTTTTCAAAAACAAGGTGTCACTGACCAATAGAGAATTTCTCTTTTAGGTATCTAAAGGTTTAATTTCAAGCGCAGTGACATTTTGGGACAGATCCTAAATCTGTCCTTACCACAAATATATTGCAATAATTTTTAATAACTTCTACTCTATTTTTTAGAAACGAGGAGAGAAAATCCCATCAAAAGCTGAAAAATGAACATACAAAATATATTCGGCAAGATTGGTAAAGGCGAAGTTTGGAGAGACAGTCCTGCTGGAATTCGAGAACAACGTTGTGTTCCTGCCTCAGAGAGTTACCAACGACTATAGGCCCAACATACAACATTTTGTAGCAGAAAAGTACGGAATAATATTTAGAGGGACCAAAGACGTTGGAAAACCTCATCCTGCAGCATACTTTGAAATCGTTGAATTGAAATAGATTGTTCTGGTGAGTACATTTTTCATATAAATAATTGGTGGTACATGATGGATGAATTCAGAGGAACATTATCAAAAATTGATAAAACGCTAAAATTAATCAAAGAAAATTCCGCTGAGAAAAATGGAATCAAATTAATCAATAGACACATTGGAAAGTGTAATAAAGCTTTAGACAAATCAAATCTCACTGTGGGACAGAAAAGTAAAATTATTACGAAAATTGGTCAACTGAAACGATTACGGTATTTACTTAAAAGTAAAAATGGGGGTTCGAGACGAAAAGTGCGTAAGGTTAATTGGGAAAATGTCAATTCTTGTTTCAAAAACAGAGTAAAGACAGGAGTCATCATCAATGTGAAGCATAAAGAAATAAAAGCATTCTTTGCCGACAGCTTCCATTTGTTCAGACAAATCATAAACAGAATCCTAAAGGAAATGCCTGATCTGAAAGTGAATACCACTCTTTGGGGTGATTTTGTGAAACAATCAAATGATGAGGAAATAATTAGTCAAAAATATTTTGTATCACCAAATGCAATTTTGGATCAAGGAACGGATATTGTAGTGTTGTATCGAGAACATGTTGTTGATTACATCTTGAATAAATTGTCAGAGTTTTCGGAAGAATCAAGTGGTTGGGCATTACAAAAAATTCTATTGTTGGAAGTTGCAATTAACAAATATGAAATTGGTAATGGAACATCTTTCATCAAAATACCTCCACAAATTTCAAGAAAAAAAGCATGCATCAACATTCAAAATTATAATGATGAAGCATGCTTCTTCTGGAGTATAGTTAGTGCCTTATATCCCCCCACAGGAGACAACCGATATACAACATCCTATCCGCATTACAGTCTCGTCTTGAATACTGAAGGTTCAGAAATGCCTATGAAACTGAATCATATCAATAAATTCGAAAGATTGAATAATATTTCCGTAAACGTTTATGCGTTGGCATTGAGTCTCACCAGCGAAGGTTCATCTTATGAAGTAGTGCCCGTAAGGCTTGCTAAAAATAAATTAGAACGTCATATGTTAATCTGCTATTGCTTCAAAATCATTACTTTCCCAAACTGAATGATTACACTGCACCGATACCAGATAATGATGATGATGACGATAAAGATTCAGAATTGAAGTTTCACTATTGTTGGATCAAAAATATGTCACATCTAATATCGATGCAAGTTAGCAGAAGAAAACAAAAAATTATTTTCATAGTGAGGAGAAATTAGAAGAGCATTACGTGTTGTGTGAAAAGGAGAACGATTGCAGAATATCATTTCCAGAATATGACTTTGTAGAATTCAAAAATTATATTTATAAACAGAAAGTACCTTTTGTAATCCATTTTAGAACCGTGTAATTCAAAATTATCCCAAACAACAACAAAATACCAACTTCACAAAGCATTTTCGGTGGGATATTACCTGAAGTGTTGTTATGACGATTCCATTTCTCGTTTCAATAGTTATGAAGGTGAAAATTGTATGGCATGGTTTTCGACTGGAATGGAAAATATTCCCCAATTCGTAGAGAACAAATTAACCAATATTGTACCGATGATAGAAAACCCCAGAAGAACGACAAATTTTGGAGCATGTCATATTTGTGAGAAAATATTCAAATCAAATGATGTCGTTGTAAGATCATGATCATTTCACGGGGCAATTTCGTGGTTTCGCACATCAAAAGTGTAATTTGATTTTCAAAAAATTGTTTGTCGTGCCAGTCATCTGTCATAACATGTCGAATTACGATGCACACTTTATGATAAAGGATTAAGCTCGAAAGGGCTCTTTGAGCGTGCTTCCATTGAATAAAGAAAAATACATTTCTTTCACGCTTAATGAAAGTGGAAGTAAAATAAAATTTAGATTAATTGATTCTCTTAGATTCATGGGTGCGGGTCTTAGTGAACTCGTATCCACCTTATGTATGGATAATCTTCGAAATTTGAAGCGAGAGTTCAAAGATTTGGATGATAAGACATTCAAACTGTTGACTAGAAAAGGGGTATTTCCCTATGATTATTTGGATAATGTTGAAAAATTAAATGATAATCAACTTCCACCGATCGAAAAATTCTATAACAAATTGAATGATGAAGAATTGTCCGCCGAAGATTACCTTCATGCACAAAATGTATGAAGAGCCTTCGAAATGTCAACCCTAAGAGAGTATAGTGACTTGTATATGAAAACTGATATTTTGCTACTTGCAGATGTCATGGAAAATTTTCAGGGTAACCGCATCAAACACTTATGGTTTAGATCCCCCTTGGTATTATACAATGCCTGGCTATACCTGGGATGCTATGTTGAAATATACAAAATGTAAATTACAAATTCTAAAGGATGTTGATATGATATTGTTTATAGAGAAGGCAATTAGAGGTGGGATTTCGGTTTGTAGCAAACGATTCTCGGAGGCTAACAATAAATACATGCCCAACTATGATCCTTCGATACCTACAAAAACACTTTTGTATCTCGATGTGAACAATTTATATGGTTGGGCTATGTCTCAACCATTACCTTCTGGAGACTTCGAATGGGTCGATACAAATATTGATGTAATAATGATTCCAGATGATTCATTGGTGGGATATATTTTACAAGTTGACTTGGAGTATCCCGAAAGATTACATGACTTACAAAAAGACTTCCCATTTTGTGCAGATCATTCCGTTCCTCCAACATCAAAATTGCCAAAATTGATAGCTGATGTACATGATAAGGAAGGGTATATTTTACACTGTAGAAATTTGAAACAAGCATTGGCGAACGGTTTAGTTCTAACTAAAATACATAAGGTGTTGGAATTCAAACAGTCTGAATGGTTGCGGCCATATATTGAACTTAATACTCGCTTAAGGGCTATGGCCACCAGTAACTTTGAGAAAAATCAATATAAATTAGCTAATAATGCAGTTTTTGGAAAAACAATGGAGAATATAAGACTTCATAGAGTTTTCAAATTGGTGAATTTTTATGAAGGCCGTTATGGAGCTGAGAATTTGATTGCTAGTCCGCGTTTTCATAGTAGAACAATTTTTGATGAAGATTTCATTGCAATTGAATTGAAGAAGGCTGAATTCAATGAACCTCTTTACATTGGTATGGCCATTCTAGACATTTCTAAACTTTGTATGTATGATTTTCATTATAATTTTATGTTACCCACAGTCGGATCGGACAGTTGTAAGTTAATGTACACTGACACTGATAGTTTCTTTTACGAATTGACTGGTTCAGATGTTTATAAAGATGTAATCAAGAAACATATCAACAAATTTGATACCTCTGATTACGAGAAAAATAATGAGTACAATATTCCATTGGTCAATAAAAAAATACCCGGATTGATGAAGGATGAGACGAATGGAAGGATTATATCACATTTTGCTGGTCTTCGTTCGAAGATGTATGCTTTTAAGACACTTGTCACTCAGCAAGAAAGAGATCATCTGAAAAAAAATTTGTTGAATGGGGGTGTTAGTAAAAGACGAATAGATATTGCGATGGAAAATTTGGGCATCAAGAAAAAATCTAAAGGGGTGAAAGAGTATGTAATGAAGAATACAATAACTTTTGATGATTATGTTGCTTGTCTTAGAGAATTCAAAGACAGAGCCATATCACAACAAAGTATCCGTTCCTATGCCCACAATGTTTTCAGTATAGAACAAACAAAAATTGCTCTCAGTCTACATGATGACGAATGAATCATTATTCCTCATTCATTTGATACACTTCCATGGGGTCATTATAGTGTGTAAATTTTATTTTTTGTCATGCTCCAGGAAGTGATATTATTATGCAATCATTGAGTGAACTGTGTATCAAGACGATTTGCCAAAATATTCAAACTCTACGAAAGTTTATGGATAGGTGATTATTACCTTCGAGTTTGACTTTAGAAATTGTTAGAAAATTTAGTCATTATAGATGGATGAAAATTTTAGAATGTTCGAAGGATGGTAGCGATGATGCTTTCATTCCTGAATATACAGAATTCAACAAGTATTGGCTCCGACTTTTTTTAGCTTTTTTGGATTTGAATCTGTGAGCATCCCTCAAGTCCTCTTCGCGGCAATCAACATTTAGTTTATCCCGAAATAGTTTGATAACTTCACTGCAAGGGTTAGACCCAGGTAGATTATACACTATCAGATTGTATTTCTTTGCCTTGCGTTCTTTGTCCAATAATCTTTCCTTCAGCGCCTTCCTTTCGTGTTTCAATGCTTCATTCTCTGCTTTAAGACTTTGTAAGCTATCATCTACATGCCCCTTATAGTTTCTGAGTTGGTTTTCCAAATCACTTATCTACGAAACAACCTGAGTATTCTGGAGTTGGATTTGAGCAGTCAAATCGTGAAACACTTGAGCAACATATTCCTTGGTAAGATCACTCATAACTGGTATTTGTACGAGGACCCATGTACTAAGCCTAGGACCGTATGAATCTAGTGTATATCTAGTTCAAATGCAATTTGGAAGCACATGTAGATTCTGTATGCAATGGTGTAAGTTAGAAAACACTACTCATTGTACTACTTCTTAGAAGCACGTTTATACAGGAGCACTACAGAATACGTGTTCCACGAACCAGTTCTACGGTTCTATTGATGATAGATAATATATACAGGGTGAGTCAAAAATGTGTACCGAGCTTCCTGGGGGTGATAGAACATTGAAAAATAAGTGTAGTTTGATGATTAAACTCATGGCCCAAAATGCATATTGAGGGAGATATATCCTTCCAAAGTTGATAAAATTAGAATAATTTCTCCGAATAACTTCTGAACGATGAAAGCCACCTGATTGAAATTTTGTGCATGAATGTATGTTGTTAAAATACATTTTTTCGTCACACTTCCACATTTCTTATATTGTTATAAAGGGTGTTTTCAGAGGGTGAGTCATGATTTTTTGTAGAAAACTTTTTCTCCCGTATTATTTTAAAAAGTACTCTTATTCAAATACAAAAAATTGAGTCGTTCGTGAGATATTTGAGTTTTTGTAGTTACATGATATCAGCAGATTGATTTTACTCATCGCGAGATTCATCGGTATAACGATATTTCAGCAGCATTTGCATTTCCGAAGCACTCGCCAAGCATTAGAAGCATATCAGTTTGTTCAGAGAACGAATAACCTGCCATATTTCTTAAAATCTCAGTTGATAATCGCAGTGATAAATGACACAGAAAAACCACACGAACAAATCGACTACAACAATGTCGACTCGAATGTTGATGACATGAACGTCAGAATTGAGAACAAAATTATTCATCATGGCCTGCTGAAATATTGTTACCGATGAATCTCGCGATGAATAAAATCAATCTGCTGATATCATGTAACTACAAGAACTCAAATATCTCACGAACGGCTCAATTTTTTGTATCTGAATAAGAGTACCTTTTTCATGTAATTTTCTTCGCTCCATCGAATGCTCCTGTTTTTTCATCGAAAATAATACAGGGAAAAAAGTTTTCTACAAAAAATCATGACTCACCCTCTGAAAATACCCTTTAAAACAATATCAGAAATGTGGAAGTGTGACGAAAAAATGTATTTTGACAACATACATTCATGCACAAAATTTCAATCGGGTGGCTTTCATCGTTCAGAAGTTATGCGGAGAAATTATTTTAATTTCATCAACTTTGGAAGGATATATCTCCGTCAATATGCATTTTGGGCCATGAGTTTAATCATCAAACTACACTTATTTTTCAATGTTCTATCACCCCCAGAAAGCTCGGTACACATTTTCGACTCACCATGTATGTTATACAAAAGTATGATTTTCACATCGAAGGCACAGAGTGCAGTTATCAATAATTGTAATTGGGAATCAAAATATCCTGAATCAAAATATTGTATATGGGATCATAGAATTTGGATTGAAAATCTCAATTTATATTTATGTAAACCGTGTTATAAATGACTTTTGGTAATGCTGAAATTCAATAATAGAACTGTGAATTTGCATGTTTTAAGAGATCATTTCCATTTGGTACACGATACACGTGACATCCACACCATATATCAAAATAGTTCTATGTGGTGCCAAAATGATTTTATGGAATTACTATTCAGACTCAAACCACGTTCTGAATGTGACATGAATTTACATAACATGAACATACAAACGTTTCATGGATTGCCACGAGGATGATTATGATGATTGATGTATCACAATTATTAATGAAAAATGTACTCTCACCAGTGATGAATTCATGAAAAATAAAAGACAAAAATACATATTTTTATTTTTATTCATCCACTTCTGAATTACAATTGTTCAAGAGCAAATTTACATAAATGACATCTCGATTGCGATGGCGGTGGACCGTCTACGTGCGATTGCCATTCAGGCCGATTGTAGTGAATGAAACAGGGTAGTTTCACTTGTAAATCAAAATCGAGTCGGTAGTCTCGAGGTAACTTATTCCAGGCATATAAGAGTTCGATAAGTTGTGCTTTTTCAATCAAATAGTGTAGGGGAAACTTTGCAAGTTCTTCTTCACTAAAGTGATGTAAACTTCGTTTAAGATGCCAATGATCTCTCAATGGATAGGTACAGTAGCATGATTCTTGATTCATTTTGGCCGTCTTTGAGTGTCATAAGAGAGCAAGCAAGCAAGCAAGCAAGCAAGCAAGATATACACTGCTACTACTACTGTACTGATTCAATGAAGTCATTTATAGGAGGAAAATATGATTCGTATTGATGGAGTGGGGAGGAATAAAGAAGGCATGGCGAGAGGAAACGTTGAAACAAGCAAGAAAAAAGTTATTAATTGCTAATATAATTTATTCATCTATCATCATGCATTATGAAATGTTCGTACAAATAGTAAACATTTGATAAAGCGCACACGCATTCATCTATATTATTATTATCATTGTGGTAAAAACATTTTGGCACTTCCTTCCTCAATGGTGGATGTTCATCCAATTCATGCACTGTACAGCTGCAATATTTCTTGATGAAGTTGAATTTTTCTCTTCCCTTTACATACACCGCATCTACACCCTTGGTCAGATACCGCATTATATTCTCAAATTGATGCGAAGGAGTGAATCCTGCATTCCAATCCATGCAATGATGGTTTTTCATCAACCATGATGCTTGTTTTTTCAAATCGTGTGGTAGATTGTCGAGAGGAAATGGCGGTTTGAACAAGTAATGGCTAATACGATGATGGTCATCGAAACAGGCCAACTCTTTCACTAGAAATTTATTATTTTCCAGTTTGAAGCCTTGAAAATCAATGACTAACCTCATAACTGTAGATTTTCAATTTTTTTTTGAATCAATTTTTTGGTCTCGTAATATTCAATTTCAGCTTTGAGTTGCTCCAGCTGACGAAGGAATTCAACTAACCTGCATCTGCATTGAGCTATCATTATCAACTGACTGACTGACAGACTGACTGACTGACTGACTGACTGACTGACTGACTGACTGACTGACTGACTGACTGACTGACTGACTGACTGACTTTACTGTCGCACCGTTTTATTCAATGGATTGTAATAAAATTCTTTTTCGTGTTATATTAGGCAATATACAGACACATTGTTTCCTGTTGGTTTTGAAGTTTCGAATTCAATACGTAAAACGACAGATCCGCTTTGAATAATTTCTTTTTGGTGGGAACAGTCAATGTGGATAATTGGAGCTTTGTCTCTGAATTCTTTAGGGTTGAATATAGGTTGGTTGGTTTGGATGTGATAATAACTCGAAATTTGGCAAACATTTCATAAAGAGATGCAAATCGATTCGTATCGAAATCCAAATTCAAATCTTGATACGGAAATCTCTCACTGTTTAAAAATATTCGCACATTTGACAGATTGCAGTGATTAAATTTACGCATATCTTTCAATAATCGACCTTTACAGGCATCTTGAAGAGCAATGATGATGTATCGAGGACTCTCTAATTGAGTTGAAGTTTTCAGAGACCATGTGTGACGTGTTGAGTCATTCAAAGTTTGATATTCTATCAATTCCCAACTTCTAAATTTGATGGGCAATTCCACGTTACTACGAACTATTCAAACGTAGTTGTTCGTTGATACTCGGTGTTATATGGGGTACGTTCCAATACAATTTGGTGATTTGAATTTTTGGTTTCTCCGAATTATCCGTTCCAATAACAGCATCGATGTCATCTTTTTCTCGGATAAGAACTAATTCTTGTCTCATATTCATTATGATCTTTCGATAGTCTTCGAAAAATCCCGACAATAATTTCATCGGTATGCACACATTGAAATTACCCTTCACGTCAATCAAAAGTGATTCATTATCTTTTGAAAATCACCCCGCATTTTCCATTAGCCTGCATTCATTTTCGTTTAACGATAAGTAATTTTTCAATGTGGAAGCTAGGCCCACGTTCCGAATGGAATCTATCACAACGCCATTCAATACATACCTCAGTTCTCTGAACAGATAAGCTATGCCATTATTGATGAATTTAAATTTGGTAGGTACTTTGTTTTGATCCGTTAATATTTTTCTCTCGATATAAATGAAGCTGTTACATGGAAGTGTGTATGCATCTAAATCTTGTACGGAAATCCGAACTTCATCATTGTAGTTGAGGGCTCCGCTATTCTATGGCTGGTAAGTGTGGAACTGGTAATCTTCTATCGTTGTATCACTAAAAGGTTCACCTGTCACTTTCAATAAATCCATTATACAAGGACGATTTTCAGGTGTTAACGTTTTCATTGGTATTGAAAAACCATCTGACTTCTTAGCTCGTCGCTTCATCTTTTTATAGTTTCTGTGTGCTATTGTGTACCGATGGAATTGTAACACCATAACTATTCAATTTTTCTAAGATGCAAACGAACTGTAATTGTTCCGCCACGAAAATTCACCAAATTCACCAAAATTTGATACTCACAGGAAAATAGAGTACAGTGGGAGGTTGCTCTACTATTTTATAGCCGTTTGGAACTTGGGGGAAAAATTGATGGATTAAGTGAACAGGTTTTCCATGTAGAAATGATCCTACGGCAATGTTGCAATCCACACAAATTGAATTAACTGCCAATATATTCACTTTATTATTCGAAGTATAATGTTTGTTGGGTTGGAGTTTGGTTTTCGGAAATCCCAACAGATTTCCAATGGAACGATCAATACTGAAATTGATTCGATCGCTGCTTTCAATCGAAACTGTGAATCGCTTCGTGTCTGTCGTTATATGGATCATGGTTCCTCCCTTCTCGTACATTTCTTCCTTTATAATCTTCAAAATCCAATTTCGTAAGACCCTATGGGAATTCCAATTTTGAATTCATCATTCGGACCCCATACCAATACATTGTTTGTTTCATTAACATTTGGAATGCTATTGAATGTATCGAAATTTACCAATCCAATTTCATAATCATCATCATCATTCAAATACAATGGCGGATTGGAAGAATCGTCCAAAATTGATGAATTTCCACTGAGCGTGAAAGTATATGACATTACTGTGATGGTTTGAAAACAAATGAAATAATATTCATTAGTAGTATTGATTATATAAGAATTTCAGGCAATATTGACCGCATTGATACGAATTGAATTTTTGTATTGATTCATAGTTATATCTGATGATCACATCTCCATTGCTCCTGAAATATTTCACTAATTCAATAGGCGATGGTAAATTACCGAAACTGTCAAAGTAAATGACATTTTTATTTTTTTTGGAATATGCTGTCCAATGAGTACCAGGCCCACTTTCTACATCAAGATTGATAATACCCGATTCATTTGCTGTTGAAATTCTTTTTGGTGATGAATCGCGCATAGATATACCTCGGAAATGGGGAATTCTCAATATTTTTGCATACGTGATGAGATCTCTATCAGACATTATACGTCGAGGCAATTTTATTTCTTTTGTTTTTTCCAGTATGGACCTGGTCGCTGAAACCCCCTTGACTGTCTTGTTGTTGCTTTCTTCTTTTTCAAACCGTATCCCTTGTAAGGTTTCAGATAGTATCCTTTTCCAGATTTTTGCTGCTCGCGAGCTAGGTTATGTCTTTTCTGTTTGGCCAATTGTTCACGATTGGTTTTTGCATCGTTCACCGCTTCAGCAATGCCCGCACCGCCACCTGCCACAGCCCCCAAGGCCCCCAATAATGGCAGTGAAAATGCTAAGAATCCTCCTTTTTTGGGAGCACGAATAATGCGTTTTTGTCGTGACGCCGCCGTCGACACCACTCCTCTTTTCTTTTTCAGCCCCATTCCAAGTTTACGTTTTCCCTTCATCGCAGTTGTAACGAACCAAGCAGCTGCTTTCTCCCCTAATTTAGTGTCTTTCGCTTCAACTCTTTCCCAAGCTTTGTTTTCCAATATCTTGTCAGCTCGATGTCTATCACTGAGAACTTTGCTTTTAGAATAGGCGATATCGTGTTCTTTACATGCAGTATCCAAAGAATTGATGCCCAAATCTCTATACTCGAAATCTTTGAAACAGCCCAAGTATCAATATCTTCGTACTTTGCTTCAACCACTTTATGAATGAACTATTACGAATGCAGTGAGAGTGAAGACGTTCCTCCTGCAGATAGCATTGAAACAAATTCCTTGATCATATTCGATGATGTGGCATCTTGTAACCAGAATATAATCAAAGATTATTTCTCTTTTGGACAGCATAAACAAACAGACTGTTTTTATATATGTCAAACGTATTCTGCCATCTCCAAGCAACTGGTACGTGACAATTCTAATCTATTGGTCATATTTCCACAAGACATCACCAATTTGAAACATATATATGATGATCACGCAAATATCGATATGGACTTTCAAAAATTCAAAGGAGTGGCATCTTCCTGTTGGAAAAAAAAGTTTGACTTCTTTGGGCTCAAGGAATACCACAATTAGTTAAAATGGACACTCCATTAGCAAAACAGCTTGTGCGAGCCAGACACGCTCTTAGAAAAAAGTATAAAATTATGGAGGGCAACACAGCTAGATCACAAAATCTCATGGAAAAATCATAGCAACCGATTACTCAATCATTACAACAACTGGTTTCAACATTGAGCGATGCGACGACGGCGGCGGCAGAACCCAAAACCATCAAACCAGAAAAGTTTGAAAAATTTGAAGAGTCTGACGCCACTACCATCGCCAGAATCGTATAATCAATTAACATTTGTATCTCCGGCTGCTACTGAACATGAAACTGGTACAGATCACGCAACGAGGAGGGCGAATTGCCCGATAGAACGAGAGAAGACGAATTCATCGATGACACCCTATCTCAATTTTATCAGACAATCACAAATCCAGATGTTTTGCAGGAATACTTTGATCAATTCGAAGCGCCATTACCACGAGAATATATTAAAGGAATGATAAGATATACAAAAAGTGAATATGATCATATTTTAGGCCTTTTCCATAATCCGATGGAAGACAAATTTTATATAGGAGATTCACAAGTCGACTTTATAGGATCCAATGTAAAGTGAGAGGTATCACTTACAATGGAACTGCAAGACTTTATGAGTTAACTTTTTTAAAAAATCCCATTTCTTACACCAAACAAGACATTGAAAATTATGTAGATATTATAAAGAGAACTAATGCATATCGTCGTGATAATAATGCCGATTTGCCAATCAGAAAATTTCCCGAAGATACCAAAGAAAAGTATGTTTACATTATAAAGCCCTATCTAGAGAAAACTCGTATCAGATCCGGTTCAGTACCGGCATCTTTATTGAAAGGCGTGCTCACCAGAAAGATGTCGAAAAGAGGGCAAGGTGCTAAAATGCCAATACTGACGATGATGAAATATGATGATAAGCCAATTGATTATAAATATTTTGACAACTACAACGAGCTTGTAGATAGATTGCGTTTGCTTGTAGCTTCCCAAGCAGTAGGCAACACTACCGGTCACAACAATGAAATAATTTCAATCATTGAAGAGTTACGTGAAGGCGCAATCATTTCATAAATGAATGTACCTCCCAGTTATTCATATCAGTATTCGAAATGCCTTTGAACAAATTCAATCAACATTTTCTTACCACTCCTTCTTCTTCTTCTTCTTCTACATCAAAAAATATTGTCTCGTCAGCTAGACAACTACCCCCAAATCTTCCATACTTTATCTGCCAACCTTCTAAATTCCATAGTAAATGTATCTTAACTATTCGTGGTACAAAAAACATGTCTTCTAGTAAAACACATTATATCTTAGATGATAATAGTACTACTTATACGATTCCTGTTACAAGAAAAATTGAAATTTATAAATGTTTTCCCAGTACATTGAAAATATCTCATCAGAATCAAAACGATTTTTTGACTGATCCTTTGGAGGAATACATTCTCAACAAAGGTGATGTTATTCAATTTCCCCTAGATCCCCTTGCATCATATCATTTATACATTGAATTTGTAATTCAATGTCCTTTGGAGAGAGATACATAAAATAATATGAAGGAACAAATAAAAGTTTTATTTATAAGAAAAACGATTATTAACATTTTTGAAAACTTTTATTTCCCAATTCTTCTCCTCATGCAGATTCATAATCTTTCTAAGATCTAACTCATGCCAGTGATGGGGATCCTCCTCCTCCTCCTCCTCATCTTTCACCTGATGTTCCTCCTTATTCTCATCTCTATTATTCTTCAATTCCTTCTTCTTCTTCTTCTTCTTCTCCTCTAGCCACTTTTGAAACCATTCAATCCTCTGATTTTGTTTACTGTCTGGAAATGATTCCATTTCCTCCTCCAATTGTTCAAAACGTTTCACGCACAGGCGAATTTAGTATTCCTAGAGGATCTCCTTTGTATCCACTGATCACTTTTATGGGTCTTATTTGCATATACCAACTACAAAAACCGAGCACCAAAATGGGCCTACTAACGAAAAAGTTGGCTCGTAAGTATTGAAGCTTAGTAGTTCTACAAATACAACAAATTCTTGTCTGAACTACACGGTACATAGGTTCTTACTTGCTCTCGACGTGAATCTAAATATATATATATATATATATTCTAAATTTTCCCACTTTATCCTCATTCGAACTGTAAACGATCCTCTCTCTCTGTCTCAAGGTTAAAATTTTATATTTTCCATTCTATTATGCCTCTGAATAGATTCATTCAACATTTTCTTCAAACACATCAGAGAGAAGCAGTTGAAGGAGAAGAAGGAGAAGGAGCTACTTTAGCCTCACCACTACAGCCACAATTGAATTTTCCTTTTTATGTTTGTGATTCCTTTAATTACCACGTTAAAGTTCTGATTCGTTTGTCAGGCACCAGAAAAATCAGTTTGAATAAAAATTATTATGAATTATTATGAATTTTCCTTTTTATGTTTGTGATTCCTTTAATTACCACGTTAAAGTTTTGATTCGTTTGTCAGGCACCAGAAAAATCAGTTTGAATAAAAATTATTATATATTAGATAATGGCAGTGTTGTATTTAAATTTCCTATGTCTGCTATGATAGAGAGCATTACGCAATATAATGTTCAACATGCCGGAGATGGAGAAGTTTTGATAAATAATAATACATCTTTGAAATTTCATCAACTAGCAAACAAGGCGATTCTGAAGGGAGATGAAATAATATTTAAACTCGGAACCACTCCTACGATTTGTATTGAGATAGTGTTACAGTGTCCGTTAGTTAAAAATTAGTAAAGCGCAAATTGTAGCTGAACTTCATAAACCGGTTCGAATCAATTATAAAAGACGACATGTTATAGTTTAAAATTCACATGACTTGATACAAGCTGATTTGGCAATCATGAATAAATTTTCAAAAGAAAACAGAGGATTCTTGTTATCATAAATGCCTTTTCTAAATACGTTTGGGCCATACCGGTTAAGAAAAAAACTGGAAAAGATATAACCGCTGCTATGAAAATCTGCATTAGCCCAAATGACTACCACGCCAAAAAACTTACAAACTGATATGGGTACAGAGTTTTATAACAGGGACTTTCAAAATCTCATGAAGGAATATGGTATGAATCATTATAGTACTTTTTCGAATTTGAAAGCCAACATTGCTGAAAGAATCATAATAACTCTGAAATCATCACTATGGAAACAGTTTAGCTACCAAGGATCCTATAAATGGCTCAACATTCTTCCTGAAACCGTTGAAAAATATAATAATACCAAACATTCTACCACGAAAGCAATTCCTAGCAAAATTAATGATAAAAATGCCAAATTTATAACCTCATTCCAACACTTGAAAACTGTTGACCCAGTAAAGCCCAAATTTAGGAAAGGTGAACGTGTTTGCATAAGCAAGTATCGACATGCATTCAAAAAGTCCTATACTCCAAATTGGACCACTGAAGTGTTCACAATAAAACAAATCAAATTAACAAATCCTACTACTTATATTCTAGAAGATAGCAGAAAAGATATAATACAAGGGGCCTTTTATACTGAAGAGTTACAAAAAGCGATGCTCCCCGATATTCATTTGGTGGAGAAAGTTATTCGTAAAAAGGGGACAAACTCTACGTCAAATGGCTGGGCTTTGATGCATCACATAATTCTTGGATCAATAAAAATGATATAGTCAATATCTGAATGTAATGTAAGCATTCCATTAATAAATAAAAATATATTTATATATATATATTTATATATATATATTTATATTATTTGTTCGCACACCCTTGTTCCTATCATTTAAATCCGGAAAACGATTCAAACATGTGACTGCTGCCACTTTGTTGATGCTTGCATCTTGATCTATCACTTATTTCCATGTTTAAATATGTTCATCTAGAAAGAGTTTGGGATGGCGATAGAGTATGTACTTCAGGATTAACTTCTTTCATTGTATCAAGTATTCTCAATGACCAATCAACTAGATTCTTCTTCACTTCCAATTGTACCATAATCATGAAAATATCAAAACTTGATGATTTCAAAACATCTATCCTATCCTGAAGAATAGGTATGAGAAGCCATAGTTTCGAAAGTGATTCACAATTCAAACGAATACTAGAATCACCACTAAAAAGTCTGATATCATTTGGACTTTGATATCATTTGAAAGAGAAGCAACAGTACCTTTGGTAGCACAAATATATCCATGGGGCCTCGGTAGCGATGAGGTAGAGTGTTGGCTTGCCAACCCACAGGTCCCGGGTTCAAATCGCACGAAGAATTCGCATTTTTTTAATTTTAATTGAGTGAACGAGACATTTAACTTGAACGAGACATTCAACTTAATAATAGATGATACCATTAGGTGGGCCATGTGCCAAAATTACGTAGAAACCCTCTTGATTATCTACTGCAGTCTCCAGAGACAGGCCCTGAGCAGGTGACTGGGCCACATAACCAGGATGGACTTGGGACTCCTTTGGAGATGTTCTGGTAGGCTCGCAGCTCTTACTCAGGTGTCTCAGCGTTTGCAACTCCAGCAATGCCAGGAAAGCAGAAAACAGCAGCCAGTGCACGAAGTCGAAATTAAAGGTTCCAGAAGATACATCTGCTCAGCCTTCCACGAGGTATCAGAAAATGGACGATTCGGAAAGGTCTTGCCCAGAATAGCCGATGGGGTATCCGTCGAGGCCCACTAATCTGCGGCAATACACCATATGTATAGCCACCAGAATGAAAATACCAAGTTAGGTTTGAAACTTACCCCTGAGATCAAGAAAGGCCTCACTACTACAATTGACTTTGAAAGAGTGATCAGTCTTCATCTTGGAAGAAATCATGATGGTGAAGATGGAAATTATGAAAGGACACCACCAATCTAGGAAGGGACACTTCCTGCGCCTTCTAGATCTTTCCCATCCAAAATTCTACTTGAAAAAAACTGAAATTTCCTGCGCAACTTGATGTTTTGGAGATGGCAGGAAACGCTGATCACATGATGTGCATCCTCATCTTGGATTGTCCACAGGCATAGCTTACGAGACTGTCCTATCTATTCCGCGGCACGGAATCCATGAACCAACAAATATATGACCACGGAACACATATCATTCGAAACTGTTTTCACATTTACTAATTACTCATTTCTTTTCAGATGAAACCATGAAGTGCCAAAACCAGGACATCTTTCCATCCTAAGCCTACTATACTGATAAAGAATCAAGCAGCTTAGTCCTGGTGAGTATTTTCACAACTTTATTATTGTTTTAAACTGATGTGTTCGCGAGGGTTCTGGAATCATGTGTATCTCGATATAAATACGGGAATGATGTGCCGGGAGAGCAGTACGATTTAGAACCGTGAATCGAGCAATAGGCGAGAAGTGAATTGTTATTGTGTTTTGTAGAATTCGTTGAATAAATCGTTTTAAGTGTTATACGGAGTGTTTGTGGAAACCGAACCCGGACTACAACGTAACAGTGGTGTCAGAAGTGAGGATTTTCATTGAACGATTATTTATGGTGAATACGAGAAGTACATCGTACGACGCAATGGAGGACATTTTGAAATTAATGGAGAATAAATTTGCGGAATTGGAGCAAAGCCGCCAAAGAGAAGAAGAGCGTCGTGAAGAAGAAGGAAAGCGTCGTCAAGAAGAAAAATTGGAAGAAGAAAAGCGTCGTCAAGAAGAAAAATTGGAAGAAGAAAAGCGTCGTCAAGAAGAAAAATTGGAAGAAGAAAAGCGTCGTCAAGAAGAAAAATGGGAAGAAGAAAAGCGTCGGCAGGAAGACTTCCAGAGAATTCTAGAAGAACAAGGAAAAATGGAAATACAAAGAAGAAACGAATTCCAGAGGTATTTGGAACAAGTACAACGGAAAACCGAAGAACAAATCGAAGAATTGAAGGAAGACGTTAAGAAAATCGATGAATTAAAGGAAGACGTAAGGAAAATCGACGGACAGTTGAGGAAAGAAGTGGATATAGTACGGGATGAAGTGAACGACATGAAGAAGGAGATCGAGAACCAGAGAGCTCTATACAGGATCCAAGATCGACGTGACAGAATTGCCACATCGATTGCTTCCGTAAAACCACCGACTTTTGATGGACAGTCATCATGGGCCATGTATCATAGACAGTTCGAAGCTGCAGCTACGGCTAACGGGTGGAACAACGATGAGAAGGCTACTGCACTTATAGTAGCATTAAGAGGGCCAGCTTTGGGGATCTTGCAGACAATACCTCTCGAACAACAAAACTGATATGGAGATCTAGTTGCCGTACTGGAATGCAGGTATGGTGATCAACATCGGGAACAGCTATACCGGGCAGAGATGAAGACTCGTGTACAGAAAGCTGGCGAGAGTCTTCAGGAATTCGAAGCAGATGTGCGAAGACTGATCCAGCTAGCCTATCCAAGTGCCCCAGAAGACTTCAAGGAACAACTGGCAGTGCAGCTATTCATCGATGGGCTAAGAGACGTTGAAATTCAAAGAACTCTGCGACTGACGAATTTCACGAAGAGCAGTGAAGCCTTGGTCAGATCTTTGGAGGTAGAGGCAGCTTTTAACACCTCAAGACCAAAAGTTCGAGCGGTGTCAATTGAGGAACCGACCCAGCAGACTGATACAGTGGAACAATTAATCGAAAAAGTTCTGGAAAAGCTCGACTCAAAGAAGGGTGGTACAGGCAACCGACAAAATCGGCCCTGCTATCGTTGTGGAAGATCAGGACATTTCATAAGAGACTGCAGGGCTAGGGTATCAGGACGATCCAATTCACCTGCGAGGACGCCACCGCGTGAATATCCACCTGCGAGGAATGGAACGAGGACTAGAACATCTAGTGAGTCCTCAAGAAATCAACATCGACCGGGACGTCTACACAGCAACGCTGATGCCTTGTCCAGAAGACCACGCCCAGATTCCTGCAAACATTGCGTGAGAGTCGAGCGCCGAGAAGGACTTGTCGAGGCCAGACAAATCAGACTCACGGCAGATAACAAATGGACATCAGCACACATGAGACAGGACCAAGAGAAGGACTTGGATATCGCAGACTTTCTACGTTGGAAAGAAGCAGGAGCAGATAGACCCACCTGGCAGGACATATCAGACAGAGGTCCTATCTTCAAGGCCATATGGGCACAGTGGAATTTCCTGGTTGTGGAGAATGGTTTGCTGAAACGAATTTGGGAGTCAGTCGATGGTAGATCAGCAATTTCCCAACTGGTTGTGCCTAGGGATAGGATAAATGAAATCTTGGAAGAAGTTCATGGCGGATCCTCTGGTGGACACTTAGGAGTAAATAAGACCTTGGATTAGATTCGGCAGAGATTCTATTGGGTACAATGTCGAAATGACGTAAAAAGCTGGTGCAGAAAATGTCCGGTGTGCGAAGCTACTAAAGGCCCCAAGACCAGATCAAGAGGAGAGATGAAGAGTAGAAGGTCTTTGCCGTTTCTGGGTCTCCCCCCAAGGTCAGAGGGGTGTGACCTTGGGGGAGTGGCCTTGAGGAGCGCTATGGCCTTGGGGGGAGTGACCTTGAGAAGCGCTCTTGGGGGTTTTGTCCTTGAGGAGTGGTGTGGGCCATGTATATGACCTTGGAGCGAGTGACCTTGAGCGTGTTCCGTGACCTCGAGAGGAAGTTGGCCTGGAAGGTTATTATTGCGTTAGAGAGCGACCTTGGAGATGCACGCCTCACCTCAAGGCCGTTCGGTAGTAGTGGGGTATTGCTACGTCACATATCGAAGTTCCTATAAATACCATATTTTCCATCTACACAACATAGTTCTCACAGCAGCAAACATACTGAATACATTATCTGCCAAGATGAGTGAGAATCTGAAAGTGCGATAAAGTGTAATCTGTTTCTTGTAAGTACAATTGTTCATATACTTATTAGACCTTCTTTCACGTAACCGAGGGAGTGGAAATGGCATCTTCTGAAATTGATTCAGACGCTATCAATCATAGAATCAATGAGGTTGATAAAATTATAGAGCAAATTCTGTTATCATCGCTACCCTTGAATAAAAGTTATATAATCAGGAAGATATCGTTTTTTTCGACCAAATTCGGTAAAAGCGGTACTGTGATATTGTGTGATGAAAAAACTGAAGTTTGCTGGCTACCGAAAAGAGTTGTAAAAGAGATGAAAGAGAGCGATGTTATTGAGATGAATTCTTCTAACGGATTATATACTCTCACATACTTGGGTCAGAGCGAGCCAGTATTTGAGGGTACAACAACGAGAGCTCTGATCAAGTTCGGTACCAAGGCATCGTAGTCAAATGTATATATCCTCATTCATTCAATTTTTATGTACGTCAGAGTGAAAAGGGTTCAAAAATTATATAATAATATTTCTTACATTTACATTTTCTCTTTATCGCAAATCGTCTTCATATTTGTTCTGCGGTAAGTGGTATATTAGATGTAGGGAGGAAATTATATCTTCTTATCACTATTCGCGAGCTTGAATATTTCATTCATTTATAGAATCATCGTAAGTGTTCCAGACATGTGGATGCACTATTCTAGTCAGAGCTGGCCAGCGGCAGAATGCCTAGCCCCTTTCGATACGGCTTCAAATAGACTCCTTTGCCAACCTTTCCAAGAGCAATAGCCTTCATGTGTTGATTGTGGCGGTTTGCTTCAGAGAGTTGCTCCTTACTTTCTCTAGCCGAACTAATAGCGCGCGCTATACCAGCGCTACCTGCGGCCGAACTCCCCAATGCTGATAAGCCGGCGAAAATCGGTATGAGAGGGAGAATCCCACCAACCTTAGGAATTGGTATTATTCGAGGTGTTCGGATATTGTTCTTGCCACCAGCCATCCTCACGAATTTTCGAGCTGCACCGATTGCCATGAGGGAGGTTTTGGTTAAATTTTTGACGAGTTCCTTCTTTTTACCCATTTGACGTAGCACATCACGGACTTTGTGTACTATTCCCGAACCAAAAGCAATCTTTTTTCCATATGCGGTTGATTTCTTCTTTCTAGAAACACGACGTTTTTTTGTTCCACCATTCTTACTTAATCCCATGCCGAAGCGCCTTTTTCCTTTCATTATGCTGGTTACTAACCAAGATGCAGCCCTTTCCCCTACGGTAGCGTCTCGCGATTTGGCTCGCGCCCAGGCAGCTTCCTCCAATTCTTTATCAGCCAAATGCCTAGCAGATAGATCGGTTGGATGCTTGAGATATGATATATCGTGTTCTTTGCAAGCTCTATCCAATTGATTTATTCCCGTATCACCACGAGCTAATCTTTTCTGTAGTTTTGTTCCAGGTCCACCATATTGATAGCCTCCAGGAATGTGTAATTCAACAGGTAATTTATTGATCAAAGTGTTAACGATTCCTTCATCACTTTTATTTCTTCGAGCGCTCTTTTCCCTTTTATTTTTCGATGTGTAACGTTTCACTTCCATAATATAAATGAGCAGAACCTTTCTCGTTGTTCATTATATATCATCCAACCATCATACAATGCGGATTGTTCAGCAGAAAGAAACATTCGATGTAGACAATTTCGATGAGAAAGTGGGTTTAGGGAATCAAACTGCTGCAGATCGCCGTCATGGAGCTCTATTTCCAAACACCATTCGCGGTCTCATAATAGGACCCTCTGATTGTGGAAAAACGAACGTAATGATATCGCTCCTCACCAACGAGAATGGTTCACGTTTCGCTAATATTTACCTATACTCAAAATCATTATATCAACCGAAGTATGAATATCTGCGACATGTGTTGGAACCAATAAAAGGATTAGGATTTCATACGTATGATAATAATGTCGATATAGTGGAACCAGCGGACGCGAAACCAGATAGCATCTTCATATTTGACGATGTTATATGCGAAAAACAGGATGTGATCAGATCTTATTTCTTTATGGGGCGTCATGAAAATGTGGATTGTTTCTATCTAGCTCAGACGTATTCCAGAGTCCCCAAACAATTGATTCGTGACAACTCCAATTTCATAGTAATGTTCGAACAGGATGACACCAATCTACATCATATTTTTTCCGATCATGTATCCCCTGATGTGAGTTTCAAACAATTCCAAATTATGTGTGCACAGTGTTGGACAGATAAATATGGATTTGTCGTTATCGATAAGGATAGTGAAATCCATGAAGGTCGATATAGGAAAGGATTCGACTATTTCATATATCCTTGATATAAAGTTGATATATGAGCACATCTAACGAGAAAATGGGAGAAATAGCCTCTCAAATCCGCCTCAAGCGCGAGCTTGTTGAAGCAACTAATGCAGTAAGAAGAAAATTCACAAGTATCAGGAGTGATCGTATGGCTAATCAAACGGCGCTTGAAAATATATATGAACCATTGACAGAACCGTTGAAGGCCATGCCAGCAGCGACAGCAGCAGCTGCAGCAGCAGCTGTTGGCAATAATACCTCAATCACCACATTCACAAAAAAAAACATCAACAATCCAGCAGCACTAGAGACAATGGTGGCTAAACCTCCACACCGTTGCATGAAGATGAATCGAATGTTATGAAAACCCCTAGAAAGATCAGCGAACCCAACAGTTTTTTCAGAAATTCTTCTCCATCACCAGCATCATCATCATCATCACCACCATCATCACTGCAAGCGAACCCTGATTATATAGATACAATGGATACGCCGCCAACATCGTCACTATCATACATTTCCGCTGATGATATTGCCGATGGCACAATCGGGAGTGATTTAGAACAGCAGTTGACGCAACATTTGCATAATTTGAAATCTGGTAATCGCAATTATGATACAGAATTTGGTGTAAGCATAAATACCGAAACAGGGAAATTCAGAATGGGAAATATGGAAATTCGTTTCTCACCGAACAAAATTGAATTATGGCGCGGTAATAAGCGAAGCATGATGTTTCCGGCTACATCTGAACTATACAATTTGATATTCACGAAACATGTGCCGAAATCAATCAGTGATCAAGATAAGCGGGCATATGCTGGTCTACTAGAAAATACAAGAGCTGCATATAAAATCTACGACATCAGAGAGGGACTGAATGCCAACGCCAAATCGAAGAAAAAATATCAGTGGATCATCAAACCAATAATTGGTACACCCCATAAAATGAGAACTCTGCAACAGCGGCAGCAGCCCAAATCAAAAGGCGGTGAAGGAATACTGCGAACAATACCTTCTAAAAAAAATTTCGGAACATATCGCAAGGAATATATATATTGGAATGAAGCTAAAGAGTTGGTGAGTCGCCTCCGACTCTTATGGGGTTCTAGACTGGCCGGCCATACTGGGCATGATAATGAAATAATGCCTATAATAGAAGGATTACGTGAAGAAGGTATCGTATATTAATTCCCATTCGAAGCATTCATTATGGTGTATAATAACGATAGAGTCTCAGCCAACTCATTAGTATGTGAATATTGATTGCGGTGATCACAACAACTATTTCTGAGACGTGGAAAGAAAAAACATCATCATGAAAATAAGCGCTACCAAGTGACAGATTGTTAATGAATTACATACGCCTGCGAGACGCAACTTCAAAAGGAGAAGAACGATTATAAAAGGCTACGCAGACCTATGGCAAATTGATTTGGCTGAGATGCAAGATTATTCTGAAGATAATGGTGGTTACAGATATATTTTATTCGTCATCGACTGTTATTCTAAGTATCTTTGGACTGAGCCGATACTTGATAAAACCGGCACAGAAGTGACACATGCAATGCTGAGAGTATTGAAGAGAGCTGAATACACACCGAAGAATATGCAAAGTGATCAAGGCGAAGAATTCTATAACGTTCATTTCAAAAAATTGATGGTGAAATATGATATAAACCATTATTCAACGTTCAGTGTAATGAAGGCGGCAATCGTCGAGAGAGTTATAAGAACTCTGAAGAACTGGATATATAAAGAATTCTCTGCAAGGGGTGAATTCAAGTGGCGTGATATTTTGCCCCATCTAACCGACGAATACAATAACAGAATACATAGAACGATTGGAATAAGACCCTCTGAAGTTACACCTACCACAATACTGAGCGCCTATAGCCACCCGAAAATAGCACCGAAGGCGAAATATCAGGTCGGTGATATAGTGCGCATAAGTGAATATATATATCTTCGAAAAAAGTACAAAGTACACTGCAAATTTTTCTGCAGACCTCTTCAAAATATCCGAAGCGAAATTAACCAATCCCAGAACTTACAAACTTGAAGATATGGAAGGACACCCAATCGAGGGATGTTTTTATGAATTGGAATTATTGAAAACTAACAATCCTGACGTATACTTGGTGGAGAAGGTTCTGGAGACGGAAACAATCAGAAGGAAGAACAAGAAGAGGGAGCAGAAGGGTGAAAAGAAAATGTATGTCAAATGGCTTGGATTTTCTGACAAATTTAATTCTTGGATCAATGAGTCTGCAATTATTTGAAATGTTAGTGGTTATTAATAAAAAGTTGGATGTACTGAACCACCTCTTTTGTACCCGTTCCCAAATAGCTGAAATATGTGGAAGAAACAAGACTGAGAAATCATATATATATATATATATATATATATATATATATGACATAATATATATATAGACATAATTTTTTTTTTCATATATATATATATATATATATATATATATATATATATATATATTCAGAATAAGTGTAAACTGGTCGATGCATAGAAAAGTGCATACAATAATAAAAATGTTCATGACTGGAAAATCAGGCATCATCTTCGTCCGAACTGGCAACTTCCCGCACGAAGTACAGAGGTGGTGCCGGCATCTTTAGACTCCTTCTGAACACACGCCTCTCGTATGGAAGACACCAACATGCTTTGAAATGGTGGTCGGCGTTTGTGAACAGGTGTCCCACAACTTCGCAGAAGTAGCCGGTCCTCGAACATCCGGAACACACTCCGTTCCAGCAATCATTTCGGTATTGCGTGCAGCTATGACACCTTTGGAGCAGCAATCTCTTCGTCATGCTACACTCCCTGCAAGTACCTCTGCATATTCCCATATTCGTGTTCCGCAGCAGCTTTGCACATTTCTTGCACCTTGGGCCAACTCCTCGTTCTAAACGGTTGTTCAAACGAGGTGGATCTGGCGATATCGCATGATTTCGCTCCGCACATATTCGGCAAACCCCTGTACAAACGTTCATCTCGACGGCTGGCCAGCACACATCGCAGTTGTGGCAGCTCACGTATTGATCCACCCTAAACGGGTAAACTAGCACTACTGGTTTGGCGTCCCATGATTGCGGATACATCATTTTTCTCGAACTTTTTTTGTCTGACTGATATGCACACGATGAAAATTCGAGGAGATTTGTGAATGATGTGAGATACTCAAATTTCTCACTTTTATACACTCGAGTTGGTCCCACTCCAGATGACTGCTATTATTATTGCGCAGACTTGGAGTGGTAGGAACAACTCCGCCTCCACCAATGAGTCCCTCACTATCCAAGGACTTTCTACCATAGAACCGCTAATCTCCAAGGTTGCCTTCACTTCCGCCAATGAGAGCTCATCTCCAAGGTCGCCTCCGCTTTCGCCAATGAGAGCTTGCCATCTTAGGACTACCCACTACCGCTACCCGCCGTTAATCGTCAGAAAACCGCCTACCCCCTCTTTCGAAAAAAAATGGTTAAAACCGCGCGACAGGCTTCATAACGTCAGTACTCTCCTCTGCTGATACGACTAAGACAACACGACTGATCTACCAATCGAGATGGATGATGAACTGAATCACACAATTGAGAAGTTAGAACAGCTGTCGCTGATAGATAATTCTGTCGCTGTAAGTATTGATATATTCGTTCGCTATTTCATCTACTGTCATCACTATTCTTCAAACATATCGATCAATTCATCACACTCTAATTCCTTTCAGCACGGAGATGGAGAAAATGAGCTCGGTGGAGTGGAGGAAGAGGATGTCGCGGAGCAGGAGAACTCTGATGAGGATGAGGGATTCGGCGATGTTGGCAGTGAGGCTGGAAGATTTGTTAGACTCCGCACAGAATATTTCGACGCCGAAGTATACAAGAGGAACCACATGGACAGAATGTACTGCACGACAGTGTCGATGTGGTCGGTGGAAACCAGTGAGGGTGACAAATATCTCTGTCACACCTGCTTTAGACGATATGCGATGCTGCCCGCTGTCATCGATTTTTATGCACAGTCCTCGGCGCATACCACATCGGAGTTCTTAGACATTCCAAGACATTTCTGCGATGTATGCGACGACCCCCTTCATTAAATCCATATGGTGGAAGTATGTCCATTATGTAATTGTAGTGAGGACAAAGTGTTAGTTTGAGATCTATATTTGTGATAAATTTCAGTAGTGATAATAATAGATATAGGACTCGCAGCTATCAATATGTATATATATATATATATATATAATATAGAAGTAAATTTGGTTTTATGAAAATTTCCGATTTTTTTTTGCGAATCTATGGTATAACGAGGTCATTGAACTTGAATTTGGCATCGATTCGAGGTTTTAGGGAAAAATGGGGGATTATCATAACCATTCACATTATGGAAGGTGTGTGTACCATAGCCGCTCACATTATGGAAGAATACCGGTACCTAAAAACATCGAATTTTTAACGAATCTAGAATGAAACGAGGTTATTGTATACGAATTTGATATCAATTTTGGAAAAAAAAAATTTTTCTAAAAAATGCCATATTTCCTAGGGAAATGAAGGAAAATAGGTGTTTTATGGACTATGCAAGATCGATAGAGGAAAGTCTGAAAAAAATTTTGCACCTATTTTCACGAGTTCAAAATTTTCCAAATTTTGAATTTTTCATGCGGAGGTGAAACTAGAGGTCACAGTTTTTTTTTTTCGAAAAAATTTTTCAAAATTTTTTTCAAAAATTTTTCGAAAATTTTTTTAAAATTTTTTCCAAAAATTTTTTTTGCAATGAATTCTCCAATTTATTATTATCATTCATAATTCATAATTTGATGTATGCAAATGATTTCAATGAGACAAAATAATATGATTACATCATGAATATTCGAATCAACACTTCTTCTTCTCTGACTGCTCGGACTTGCGTCTCACTTTAAGGCCTCCAACTGCTCCACATCTTTCTAATGCGTGAAAACATTGCTGTTATCCATAGCTCCAGCCACATGTTCTGCTAGCACACGATTCTTCAATTTCTGCTCAAAGTTTGTAACGACTTCTTCAATTCTTACTGAAAGTTCATTGAACAATTCCAATACAGCGCAATCACCATCTCTCGATGGTTTTCGAACGTTTGTCAAACGCTTACCCTGCATATCATAGTCCCCATTTTCATCGAGTTCGAAACCAATACCTGGACGACCTTGAAGAAAACTCAAAGACTTGCTCCTTTTACGCCCAAATTTATCGATAGTTTTATGAGACATCTTGCAATTGTGGTAGTTGAAGTGTAACTGAGCAGATCTGAGATGAATATCGGATCATAAAATCATAAAACCTAATGCCAACGGCTCATTTCATTTGAAGAAATCAATCGTTGTTTGCAGTTGCAATAGAAGATTCAACGAATTGCTCGAAATATATTTTTTGAGAAAATAAGGAACTGTGATGTTTTAATGAATTTTATTCAGGCAAATATGAATGTATGAATATATATATACAATATATGAATGAATGGAAACTATAAACACAATGAATACATATCCTACTTTATAAAATTCACCGAGTCATTAAATTAGTGCGCTCTCAAGTACTCACTATTGAGATCATCATAACGCTGATGGCGAGTTTTATTTTCTCGACATTCTCGTCGAAAATTTTCACCCTCTACCAGCTGTCGATCACACTCGTCTAGCTGTGAAAGCAACGCATCTCTTCTCAATGAAATTTGACGAGATTTGCCTTCACTAGCAGAGATGAGTGTATCAATATTCGCATTCCACCACTTCAACTCATCATCATATTCCCTAATGGCAGCTAATGGTGCTGATGGAGGCACTGGAATGCGTATAGTGATGCTCGCATTATGCTTATCTCTCACACATTCTTCGTCACCGACATCTTCATCAACATTCGTCAAAAGGTCTTCGCCAACATCATCGTTAACAACATTCGCATCATCTCCGACACCCTTGTTGGTCGGGTGCACTATATCTACACGGATGAGTTTAACCCTTCCTTCAGAGCGCTTCGAATGCTGTTTCGATTCAGTTGGCGGGGATTCGGATTTTAGGGCTTTGTACAAGCTAGGTCTTTTCTCACCTCGCTGGTACGGTTTAATCTTGCAACGATTAGAGAGAAACTTCTTCAAAATACTCGGAGGTGTTGATGTTACCGATATTCCGTTATTATTCTTCCCGCCTGAAGAAGTTTCTCGCCAAATGGATTTAGATTTCACCTTATATGATGATGATGATGATTGTGACGATGATGATGATTTCTTTCCCAACCATTTCCCTACCGCCTTCTTAGGCGGTGGTGGTGCGAAATCATCATCATCATCATCATCAGCGAAGTCATAAGAGATGATATCTAACTGAGGTAAGGAGGTCGATGGCGATGACAGTGAAGATATTTTCGGTGTATTAGATATTTTCCCAGTTTTCGAATACTCCCCAATAATATCTGCACCATCATCACCACCTATTGGTGTATTGATTGGTAATGAGGGACTATCTGAAATACCCGTTACTTGAGACTGCACTAATAAATCAAATTCACCAATGTCACCACTGCCCCATGCTCCATAGCTCTGCAGACATTCGCGAACCGCTTGGCTGTACCACTCCCTCTGCGAGTCCTTACAAAATTGGGACCCGCATGGTAGATCAGGTCTACTCGATGTTTGTGTAGGGTCAGCTTCTTCAACAATATTAGCTTCGGTGGCAGATAACATCTCCTCACGAAAACCGTTGACTCCATCCATATCTGTAACATTAACATTTCACATTGTGCACTCATATAAACGCAAAAATCTTTTCTGAATAGTTTTTTTGTGATGTAATCAGAAATCGAATGAATGTGTACTTACTTTTGCGGAATATTTTCCTCGGGAACTGTAGTCGAAGAGAAAAAGAGCTGGTTCAACGAGAGCTGGTGCAAACTATATATTAAAGGTAGATCGTACAGCGGTGAGTGAGTGAGCGAGCAATATCTGCTAACAGAATGAGGAGTCGATGTGTATGGGTCTGGTTTTATACAAAAGTTCCCACCAATATTCCCACCACTTGTACAAATAGCGTGTCCATTTCAAGGGTAAATATCGTGACACCCCTCCCTTTCTTCAAGGTTAATGCAGTCCACGATATTGTTGGGAAATGGTAGACCCCATTTCTGAAGGTCTTTCATACATATACATATATAGCAAATGAAACGCAGAAATGTGTTTGGGTGATATTTATTTTCTCTCTCATTCATATTCATAATAATTTCACGTTCACAAAGCAATGCATAGTAAAAAGGTATTCATCGGTAGGTGCAAAATATATACATGTGCATAGATGCGGTAAACCTACGTTGGAGAGTATAGAGTTCGCGGTGAAGTAGGTGACTGTTCCATCAACATTTTTATCAACTCGCCTAACTTATCATCTGGATCTACTATTCGACTTGTTTCCGTATTAGAAATTATTGCCCGCTGTAACCAAAGCATATTACGTTCAGGGCTCGTTTGATAGAATTCGATATCGCTGTGTCCCCACGGTAGAGTTTTGACAGTATTCGGTATAATGAATCGTTTATCGTCATGATAGGAAAGGGCGACTTTATTTTTCATTTCAGTATAAATATCGTGGCGATCGCTGCGAAAACAATTCATTTTTCTGAATATCAAACCACCCTTTTCCACGATATTTTTATAATCGCAGACCGTTAATTGGTCCCTAACGACTGCTTTAGAAACACCCTTTGCTCTCTTCAGTTCTTTACCCAATGATTGAACATAATATGCTTTGGCCCCGTTCCCGTAAAAACTAACAATAGGGTCGTTTGGGAATTCATCTTTCATATTGCCCACTACCGATTTTGTGATTGGAATATCAAAATCGTTATCGGCTGGATAATTAGATGTATCGAAATAACTTATATTCTCCTTCATAAAATTATAAAAGTTATCTGTTTCTATTTTCAATATCAATGAATCTGTATCAGTATACAATAGTTGCGATTGATCACCATATTTCTTCTTGATGCAATCATATAAGAAATTATATATAACGACTTTCGATACATCTAATATACTAAAGCCTCAATACAGCGGTTTATCATAATGCACCTTGACTCTTCCCATATGGATCGCGACAAAATTCTCGTGAAATACTTTGCAGGATTTGTAATTGGGGAGAGCTATCAATGCATTGGCACCTTTCTTCGATTTGATACTCTCCCAATGAGTAACCTGTTTGATATCGCTCCTTTTATCAACATTCTCCATAGTTTCAACGTAAACTGAATTAACCATATTCTTATATAAACACTCATCCGCTTTACTTTTGCTCTTATTGCGCATTTCTGTATTCAAATCTACATATTTCTTCAACCACTTAGACTGACTGAATTTCAATACTCTATGGACTTTGATCAAAACTAAACCATTCCTTATGGCTTGTTGTAGGTTTCTATGGTGTACAATATATTTAATTTTATTCGATAGATTAGGAATCAGTTTCTTCTGCTTAGATTTTGAACCAGGCGGTGCGATAGATTCTACAAGAAAAGGTAGATCAGAATGTGCATCGTGTAGCTCTTGAGGATAATATACATCCACTTCGAGGACATATCCACATGAACTATCATCCGCCACACTCATTATATCCAAAGTCGCTATTTCATTACTAGTGAGCCACCTGAAATCATGTGTGGGAAGCGGTTGTGACATGCTATGGCCGTATAAGTTAGTCGCATCCAAATACATTATGTATGGAGAGGGCTCAGTTGGATTGAAATTCGGTAAGAACTTATTGTTCGCCACATGACTTCTCAAGCTGCATTGACTTATCCCACCCCTGATACCTTTTTTGAAAAAATTAATCATGTCAATATCTGTTGATAACTCCAATCTGATTCCCGTAAACTTCAGCATAGCATCCCAGGATAAACCGGGTGCTGTGTAATATTGACATGGATCTAATTTGTACGTTTCCAAACAAACCTTTCGAAAGTTCTCGAAAACGTCGCATAGTAAGAGGACATCTGATTTCAAATAAACCTCCGAATAGTCACCCAGTGATTTACATTCGAATAACTTCCATACACGTTCAGCTCTTCGATGATCCTCATCTGAAATATGCTTATTTGATAAATTATCATTTTTTGATGGTAAATCCTTATGATCCAGTTGACTCATGGATGTTATGAAGCTGTATGGAAACACACCTTTCTGCGTCATATTCGAATTTCTCACGATCGGGAAAATATCTGGCAGTTTCTGTGAACTGATTTTCATTCAAATTTTCAGCTAGTGATTGGAGGGGTTCCGCGAGGAATCTGTAGCTATCTAAGAATCGGAGTTTCAGAAAAATGTCGTGGTGATCGCCATTTTTTCCTAAATATTCCCCGACTAAAATATGTTTCGTGAAAGAAATATATTTTTCACTAGTTTGAGCGACACAGTCCACTCTCTCTTCACTGTTGAATAATTCTTTTATGAACAGATGACTATCATAACCGCTCATATTGTGGAAAAAGACTGGTATGAAATTTGGTACTTTATAATTTAAGTTGCATACCGAATGTGCAGCCCCGTATCTGATTTTTCCAGTTAAATGGCAATGATCTCTCACTTTCACATCCCCGCAAACGAAAGGTTTGCCGCAAATACCGCACTCTGTGGTATTATCAAATGCAGCCTCTTCTACTTCGGTCAATTTTTTCATTGGAATTACATTTTTCAAGTATCTGTTATATATTTCTTTTGAATCACTGATCAAACTAGATACAAATTCTTTGGCTGCATTTTTCCCGCGGAATGTAACAAATTTTGTGATTGAATCATCGAAAGAGCATTTGATGATGTATGCGAATGAGTAAGGTTCATGTATGAATGTTCTATTAGTATATGAACTTCCTGGATCTGGCTCACTAGTATGTATCGGTTTCAGAACTGATTCAAAATCTGCGTACACAACAAAGGGTACCTCCAACTGTCTCTCAAAATTCTCATATTTCAAAATATTTTCAGGTACCGATCTCCCAAATTTATCAACTTTCATTGACGTAGATGGTGTTGTAGTGAATGTGTGATTACGATCATTAAGCTGGTGGCGTAACAGTTTAGTTTCATCTGCAAAATGTATCAAACAACCATCGCAAAAAAAACGTTTATGTTCATTTGCAGAAATTTGGCTAGACACCAGTCTAGATAAATTCTTCATCCAACAATAGTGGCTATTACCGGAATCATCTGTGATGAGTAGGAGATTGATATGTTTACTCATTTTTTTCTTTCGGGAATAATGAAGCGGACCGACTACCTGACATTTCGCTTGACGGTTCTCAATCACATCTTCTAATCCGTAAACGTTAATGGAACAATCATTGAGGATTTCAAACTTTGGAATATTACTCACTTTCATCGGGAACTCTATACCACTCAAATTCAAAACTGTAGAAAAGTGTGGGTATGAAGACATTTCACAGGGTTTGCTGCTTGCTGGATATAGGGCAGATATCACAGCCCGAGCAAAACAATGCTGGTCCTGATTCACTACGTTCACTACAGCCTTCTTATTTTCGATGAAACTTGGTAGTTTCATATAGGAACATCCTCGTAGCGGGCTGTATTTATTGATATTGATTTCAAGGAATAATATTTCTTCTAGAGCCCAACCTGCAACAATGAAAACGATGTATATTCACCGTAATATAGACACCTCGTATTCCTCAGATTTTGAATCAATTCTAAGTCTTCAACTCACCGGAATCACGTTCCTCGAATTCTGTTGTTTGATTCATTAAAATTTCCTTGGATGTGTCGACGACGGCTTCTAAATTGAGAGATGGATCTATGATGTGATTTGGTGTCATGAAAGATTTAACATCGTGAAGATCTTGAGCTTGTAGGACATATCTACCAAATATTTCCATGTTGACCTTGATAGCATGATGAATGGATAGTATATTCTCCAACAAGGATAATAAAGTCGCCTTATTTTCAGCGAAGAACGTATTATAATCCAATACCCCTATCGTACATTCCAATCTATAGCTGATGATGCGACATTTGAATGCACTTTCAATCACGTATACACCATATCTATATTTGATGCAAGCATTCGTACGGAGTTCTAACGTCCTTTTATGCGACCTCATTCTATCCATTGGGACGTCTTTATTGCAGACAACGCATGTTGAGACACCCCTAGACGTGGATGTGTGAGAAGTGATATCGCTTAGGCGCGACTTCTTCGCAACGGGTTGACCTACATGTCCCACACATGCTCCTGTCATTTGGTGTCGACGTAAATTGTCCGTGCGTGTGAAAGTCTGGAGACAATTGTTGCAGGATAACATTTCCACCAGTAATCAATAGTAACAATAGGATTGACTTGAGAGCTAACGTAACGACAAAAGTGCGCTCTCATTCGTTCGACAGTTATTTTTATAGAGGGGGAGCCCCACCCCACTACTACCGAACGGCCTTGAGGTGAGGCGTGCATCTCCAAGGTCGCTCTCTAACGCAATAATAACCTTCCAGGCCAACTTCCTCTCGAGGTCACGGAACACGCTCAAGGTCACTCGCTCCAAGGTCATATACATGGCCCACACCACTCCTCAAGGACAAAACCCTCAAGAGCACTTCCCAAGGTCACTCCCCCCAAGGTCATAGCGCTCCTCAAGGCCACTCCCCCAAGGTCACACCCCTCTGACCTTGGGGGGAGACCCAGAAACGGCAAAGACCTTCTACTATGAAGCAATACATTGTAGGTGCCCCTTTCGAACGGATTGCCATCGATGTAGCTGGTCCATTTCCGACGACCAATGACGGCAACAAATACATCCTCGTTGCAATGGACTATTTCAGTAAATGGGTCGAAGCATATTCGATGCCAAACCAGGAAGCTTCCACCGTGGCCAGAGCATTGGTAGACAACATGTTTTCAAGATTCGGGGTACCAATGGAACTTCATTCCGATCAAGGGAGGAATTTCGAGTCGAAACTCTTCAAGGAAGTTTGCGAGTTAATGGGAATCAACAAAACCAGAACTACTCCGCTTCATCCGCAGTCAGATGGCATGGTGGAAAGATTCAATCGGACAATGGAGGAACATCTTTCCAAAGTAGTGGAAGATCATCAGAGGGACTGGGATAGGCACCTGCCTCTATTCTTGATGGCATATAGAGCGGCTGTCCATGATTCAACGAAGCTAACTCCAGCTAGCATAGTCCTTGGAAGGGAACTCCGGTTACCCTGTGACTTGGTGTTCGGGTCACCAAGTATTCAAGAAAAAGAGGTGCGAGATTATGCAGACGAATTACGGGATAGTTTGACAAAGATACATGAGATTGCTCGAGGAAGACTGAAATTGGCTAGCGACAAAATGAAGGCTCGATATGATCTCAGAGCAAATTCAGAGGGATTCTCAGTGGGAGACCACGTTTGGCTGTATAATCCACGCAGGAAGAAAGGAATATCCCCCAAGCTGACAGCTTCATGGGAAGGACCATACAAGGTGGTGAAAAGGATCAACGATGTGGTCTACAGGATACAACGTAGCCCTCGGACCAAGATGAAGGTTGTCCACCTAGAGAGGCTGAAGCCCTATTACGGTGATGCAAGAACTGAGTTTGATCGGGACGATCAAATTTGAAGAGGGGGGCAGTGTTACGAGATTAGAGAAGCATCATTAGGAGAAGTTGACCCGCGCCCACTATAATTGTCGGCCGACCGAAAAGGGACAGAATCATCGCGAAATACTAGGAATCTACCTGAAGTTCGCGAGGGTTCTGGAATCATGTGTATCTCGATATAAATACGGGAATGATGTGCCGGGAGAGCAGTACGATTTAGAACCGTGAATCGAGCAATAGGCGAGAAGTGAATTGTTATTGTGTTTTGAAGAATTCGTTGAATAAATCGTTTTAAGTGTTATACGGAGTGTTTGTGGAAACCGAACCCGGACTACAACGTAACAATATTTTCAGGTAAACTGCCACTTTACACTCTGGACCATTGGAGGAAGAATGTTTCAAATATATAAGTGCCATGTACTTTTAAACATTAATAAAAGCATTACATACAGTGTGAGTGTCTCTTAAGTTGTTAAAACTGAAAGCTATCATCAAAACACCTGATACACAATGAACTTCACCTAGGAACTGGAAATTAGAGGAAAAAGGTGAATTTTCACGTTACAAGGTGCGTGATTGGATCTTCACATATTCTTGAATCGTCGTCAATCTCGTAGCAGTTAGATACACTTTTCATTCTGCCAAATTTTACTTTTCTTGAACTAAGCAAAAGGAATGGGCTTGGAGGATCAATAAAGGAGTAAATGTTCGTCGTTTGATCTTGATTTATAGGCAATGGAAGTAGTTTGTATAATTGAAAAATGTCATTTGAACAAAATAGTATCTTCAATGAGAGAATCAAGATTTCATTATTATAGATAACATGTAGTTTACAAATCTTGTAATAATTGTGCATGTCATTGTAATTATTTATATTTATAGGAAAACTCAAACTATAATCTAACTTGATGCTCAGAAGTTCATTCTGAAGGTCCTTAGAGCTAATTACCATAGGATGGATTACATTTTGTTCTGCGAATAAAATAGGATTTATCAAATTATCATATTCTTCATTCAATTCGGTGGTAAGTTGTGAAATCATATTCATGTGGTCAGTGATCATTTCAAGATTTCTCAATAGGCTTACTTCGTGTGACATCAATTTAGAAAATTCATTGAATTTTCTGAAATTTTTGTTTTCCACAAAGACCAATCTTTCAAAATACCCAAAGTTCACAATATAACCGAAATTTTATGAATAATATTCCGAGACCGAATTTTTCACCGAATATACCAAATACCACACAAAATATGAGACCTTTCCAATTAAATCGTCCATATCCATCCCAGAATAACCCAGTTTATTTCAATCGTTCCAATTATTTTTCTCAACAAAGATCGAGTCAAATAACTCGAAATAATTCACAATTCCAAAGTAATAATGTACAAGAACCGATGGACACATCTTCAGGTAACACAAGACTGAATCAACAAGGACATCTGTCACACAAACTCGATTATTTACTCAAGACATAGAAGAATTCGAAAATCCTTTCGAAGATCAATTAAATACAGATCATGATGAATTCTCCGATAGACATCCTGTAAACTATCCAGATTATTATGAACAAGAACAGAATGACACATACCATGAAATCGACTATACGAATCAATGCGAATTCGATGAAAACTACACAGAAAATTCTGAAATTCCACAAAAAAATGATTCAGCTCAAAATTTTTCCCATGTACCAATGAAACCACACCCTACATAATGAATTTGAATCTTTCAAAAAATAATTCACCCCACATATTCATTCCCGAATTAAATGCAAACTTTTTAATCAATACAGGTAGTACAAGAAGTTTCATGACTCCAGAATTAGGGAACAAATATTATAGAAATAATATATTTCACCACGAATTCCATATACAGAGTGCACATAACATTCCGTATCACAAGGAAGTAGTAATTATTCCAATATTCAAAATTTCCAAAATCCCTGAAACTCATAAATTTTATCTATTCAAATTTAGTAATTAATACGATGGACTCATAGGCATTCATCTACTCAAACAACTTCGAGCTTTGGTAGACGTAAGCTCAAAATTATTAATCACCCCTTTTGTAAAAATTCCAAATATTTATGAAAAAACTATAGATGATAAATATCCACTTCCAAATATCACGGACATTCTAGATAAATTAGGCAAAAGTCAATACTTTGACACTATCGACCTTGCAAACGGATTCCACCAAATTGAAATGCATCCAGAGGATATTGCAAAAACTGCATTTTCAACAGAAAATGGACACTATGAATTTAGGAGAATGCCTTTTGGATTAAAGTACACCCAGTACATTCCAACGAGCAATGGATGATATTTTACGCCCTTTACAAAACGAAACTTGGTATATCTTGATGATATTATTATTTTTTCGACATCTCTTCAAGAACATATTGAAAAATTCAAATTAGTTTTCGAAAGACTGACACAATCCAATTTCAAAGTTCAACTAGATAAGTCTGAATTTCTACGTGAAGAAGTAAATTATTTAGGACATGTTATAACCCCTTCAGATGTTAAACCAAATCCAGACATAATAGAATCTATAAAAAAATTTCCAATACCAAAAACTCAAAAAGAAATAAAAAGTTTCTTAGGATTACTTGGATGTTACAGAAAATATATGAAGGATTTCGCTAAAATCACGAAACCAATGACTTAATGGTTGAAAAAGAATGCAATGAATGCAAGAATGCAAGAATGCAATAATGAAAATTTCGTAGCAGCCTTTAATACTTATAAAAATTTTTAACAAATGCACCGATTCTTCAATACCCAGATTTTTCAAAAAAATTCATTCTCACAACCGAGGTCACAAATATAGCGTTAGGAGCCGTTTTATCACAATGAAACTTAGGAAGTGATAAACCGATAGCTTATGCATCTAGGACTTTGAACGAATCAGAACAAAAATATAGTACAATTGAAAGAGAATTACTAGCAATCGTATGGGCATGTAAATACTTTAGACCCCTACTTATTTGGCAGGAAATTTGTAATATGTTGCGATCATAGACCATTGATTTGGCTATTTGAATTAAAAGAACCGAACTCAAAATTAGTTCGCTGGCGATTAAAATTAGAAGAATTTGATTATGAATATTTCATAAAAAAGGCAGTTTGAACACAGTAGCAGACGCCCTATCAAGAATAGGAATCAATGCGTTAGAGGACGAATCAATGATAAACAATACAGGAAATATTGAAGAAGAAACTTTAGAATATCTTCGAAAATTATCAGAAAATATACAAGTACTAAATCAATCCACTCCAATAGATCACCGTGTAGAAGAAATCGCTTCAAGTTCTAATAATAGAAATAATATTCAAATACTTTCAGATGTACAAATCTCAGCTCCAAAAGATAAAAATGATATCATTGATATTGACCATGAAAATCAGACGACACATACAACAGCAAATGAAACAACGAACAATGGAATACAGATATATGATAGAATCATCAACAACAAATTGAATCAAATCATTGTTTTACCAAACCCATATCCCAAGTTAGATATTAAACAAGAATCCTATTATAATCATAAAATTATCACGCTGAAAATTCCAACAATGAATAATAAGAAATTGATACTAGAACTTCTTAGAGACTATACTACTACAAAAGCTGATTGTATGCATTTTCACAATAACAATCTTCATAATGATAAACAGAACAGGTTATGCTTATGAAGAACCTTCACGGAGGAAAATCAAATCAAAGAGGAATAAAAGAAACCTTGGATTATTTGAAACGAAATCATTATTGGAAGAATATGAAAACCGATATCACTGAATTTTTAAATTCGTGTCATATTTGCCAACGAGCAAAATATTCTAGGAAAAAGCCTTATACACCTTTGATGCACACGGAAACAGCTTCAAAACCATTCGAAATTGTACATATGGACTTATTTTTCTATAATAATAAAAATTACTTAACATTGGTTGATTATTTTACAAAATACGCCCAAACAGCAGCAATTCATATCAGCCAAGCGATAATTGAATATTCATCTCCATTGGAGTACCCAAAAAATTGATAACTGATCATGGAACAGAATATAACAACGACACAGTGAAAGAAATATTAAAAATGCATAAAATTGATATTCATTTCACATCACCAGGACATCATGAATCGAATAGTATTGTTGAACGTTTTCATTCAACAATAATTGAACATTTACGAATAGTAAAAGAAATTCACCCAGACGAAGAAGAAAATCTCATGGACAATGCTATATTGGGATATAACAGTTCAGTTCATACTTCAACAAATAACACACCTTTTGAATTGACTTTTGGACATACTCAAACAAGAGACCCTAACGAAATCCTTGTACCCACTGAATTTTATTCTGATTATGCGGAGAATCATAAAGAAAAATTGAAACAAAATAAAGTAAAACAAAATAAAGTAAATAGAACTTTGAAATCGAAAAAGATGAAAATCCTTGAAAAATCTAATGAAAAAGGAAATTCAAGTGATGATAAATAATAAATTCATCGGACCTTATGAAATTACGGAAATATAAGAAAGAAATAGAGTCGAAATAACTAACAAAAAAAAAACAGAAAAAAAGAAGGATATAATTCATACAAAAGAATTGAGGAAACCTCCTGTTATTGTTACAGATACCTCATCTCATACTCCTTCGGGACACTCGACTTCCCGAGATTCCACAAATTGAACAAGAACCCCGAAATACTACCTTATAAGAAAACCCTCCCTAACAACTATAGACCGATTACACTACTATCTGTGATCTCTAAAGTAATGGAAAAAGCAATCAACATCGAGCTCATCCGATATCTAGAGAGCTCAAGAATTGTGAACGACCGGCAATATGGCTTTCGTCACCAGAGGTCAACTGGAGATCTGCTTGCCTATGTGACACATAAGTGGCAAGTGTCAATAGAGAAACATGGGGAGTCTCTGGCTGTAGCCTTGGATATCTCCAAAGCATTTGACCGAGTTTGGCACCAAGGCCTCCTAGCGAAACTTCCGTCATATGGTTTGCCGCCCCAACTGTGTCTTTTACTATCGAATTTTCCTGCAGATAGATTACTCTACGTGGTGGTAGACGGGGTCTCGTCTGATACAATGACGATCAATGCTGGTGTTCCACAAGGCTCTGTCTTGGCACCGACTTTGTTTTTGCTCCACATCAATGATTTGTTGAATGTCACCTCCAGCCCAGTTCATAGCTTTGCGGATGATAGTACACTTCATTTCGCCTTTTCATCCAACGAGGCCAGAGGTGCGAGGCGAAGACAGGTTGATGCTTTGAATGAGGATCTGACAAGAATTCTGAAATGAGGATCTGAGAATCTAGTACAGTTCAATGCAACTAAAACTCAAGCTTGTATGTTCACCAAGAAGGCTGATCACACAATGCCAAATTTGATGATGTCGGGTACCACTGTTCCTATGAGGTCGTCAATATCCATGCTGGGTGACACCACCAACAGTGCTCTCTCATGTGACGATCATGTGAGGTCCATTGCGAGACCTGCTTCACAAAAACTCGGTTTCCTCTTCCGTGCGAAGAGATACTTCACATCCCAGCAACTGCTTATGATCTACAAAGCACAAATTCGACCTGTCCTGGAGTACTGTTCACATATTTGGAGCTCAGCCCCCAAACATACGCTTAAGCTCTTAGATTCAATTCAGAAGAGAGCTATTCGCCTAGTCGATGATACAAAACTCACCAATTATTGACCTCTCTAGATCATCGTAGAAAGGTCGGCGATCTTTGCCTTTTTTATAGGTACTTTCACGGTCGGTGCTCAACGGAAATATCATCTATTATGCCACCACGCGCGATTCCTAGTAGACAAACCAGACGAGCTCAGGCTGGTCACCCCTACACTGTCAGGCTCGAGACCTGTCGAACATCGCTATACCAAGCATCATTTGATGAATGATGCTTGGTATAGCGATGATAGAACGGCAAAGTTGTGGAATTCTTTGCCTAGTGAAGTCTTTCCTGTTGCTTACAACCTCCAAACTTTCAAGAAAAATTCCAACACCTTCCTTCTTTCCCAAAATTCCACCGCTGGCTAACACGATGTTCCTCGAACATCATAGGTTTCCTTTTCGTGTTGTCCACAGATAAAAAAAAGCTAGGTAATGCCCAAAATAAAATAGATTGTTGGACGTTTATCTAGATATTTGATATAACCAATATTATTAAGGAATTCAATATTTTACAAGATAAGTTCATTAGAGTTAAAACAGTATTTGAAGGAAACTCTACTAAGGAGAATTTTGACAGAGAATATCACAATTCATATAATTTGATAAACAATATTGAACAAATAACCAAATTTCAATTTAATCAACTCAATACTAATAAAACTAATTTATCAAATATAAATATATAATATAACAAAAAGAGGACTTTTAGATGGTCTAGATACCGTAATTAAAACACTCACAGAAAATTTAGATCAAAACGATGCAGGCTCTAGCACACAATGAACTCGTACTAGAATCTAGAATTTTACAAATTGAACAAATATTAAAAAAAGAGAACTTCACAACATTGAAAATAATGAATGCCTTCTCATTCATGTGGTCCTATTCCAAATAAATGCAAGTAATCTATGATATTTTAGAACGAATTGAAACAGCAATCACATTCTCCAAATTGAACACATTTTATAATTCTATGATAGATCCAAAAGAACTCCTACAAGAAATTTCAATCATAAGTAAATAACTCACCAACGGAAAACTTCCATTCGAACCTATTTAAGAAAATATATTGATTTTTGAAAAAATTATCGAAATCAAAAGTTATAGTAAAGGCAATCAAATAATTTTTATACTTGAGACACCAATTGTGGAACTTGAAAATTAAAATTATTATCATTTATATTCCTTACCAACCAGAAATGATGCCACCTTTGAAGCTATCATACCTCAGTCTGAATATCTTATCCTGAATGACAAATACTTTGTATATTCGAATACAAAATGCTCTGAAATCATACCAGAAGAATATATTTGCCAAGAAACGAGCCCGGTGACAATCAAGAAAGAAAATCTCCCCTGTGAAATAGAAATGCTGCTCTACTCAGAAAATGTTACACGCTGTCATCAAATCGAGGTCGAAATACAAGAAATCAAAATTCAAAAACTTGAGAAGAATTCATGGATAGTCATCACTCCCAAGAAAATAGTAGCGCAACAACAATGTGAGAAAACTAAGGACAACGTCCCATTGTGAGGAACCCATCTACTAGAATTGAATCCACAGTGTCCGATCAAAATTGAAAATATCCAGATAAGGAACTATCATAGTTCCCAAAGACAAGTAAATGTCATTAGTCTACCCGAAATAAAAGAATATCTCCACGCTAATAAACATTCAAAAATAAGTTTCAAGCCATTGAAGATGGACTCCATCAACTTAGACGAATTGGATCATATTAGAAGTAGATTAGACATTCAAAATGAAAATTTGGATGTTATTGAAGTTCCAGTTATAGCCAAAAACATTAGTGTATGAACAATAATAATGTATGTTTTGGTCGCCGCCTTAATGAGCTATGCTGCCTTCAAATATTCCAAGAAGAAAATACAATCAAGAAAACTACCCCAAGAACCTGTGATAGCAAATCCTTCGCCCAACCCCGGATTTTCCATTTAAGCATGGAGGAGTTATGGTGCCACTTAACAATGAACTCTTTGTATAATGAATTGATATCTCTGTTAGTCACATTGCATAGTTGCATATATGAATATTGTTTCATTTTGTATTGGATGGAAAATAAAGTCAGTGACTGAATGGACCTCAAGCCGAGAACGTCATTCTTGACTGAAGTTCGGTTATTTTTAAAAAGTCGTTCAGACCGCTCGAAACCAAAACTTTCAGTACTTCACGTGGGTTGTACGTCAAGGATGTTTGTTTTAACTTCAGACTTTTCAAAAGTGAAATATTAGAGCCTGTATCAAGAAGTAGCTTGAAATATATGATCTCATTGTTCTTATCAAGATGAGGTTGTATTACATACAACATATTATCCAATTTCGAGTTACATTGAAAATTCTTGTTGAGAAGTTACCGATGATCTCATATCCGTCGTTATACTGAGTGTTCGATTTTCATTGCTTTGATTTGGATAGTTTTCATTTGAATTTGAACTAACTGAATCTGTTGGATTGTTAGCATGAATATTGTTTACGATTTGGTTTTTGATTGAAGTGTCGTCTTTTGGTTTTAGTTCAACGTGGCGACACTTTGTTGAACCTCTGGAATTTAAATGAAGCGATTGGGAGTTCGATCGATTCGTTGAGTTAGATCTGTTTTGATTTGGTGTGCGATTATCTTAAGAATGTGAATATACACGATTTGGATTAGTAATGGACGTTATTCGATTCTGGTTAAAGGCATTTGAGTTGGAGTTTTGATTAGTTCGATTTCTTTGATTATTGTATTCTCGTTTCCTACATTCCGATATCAAATGTCCTTTCTTTTTACAATAGTTACAGAATTTTTCAAAATTATTTGATTGTGAGGTGGATGGTTTTGAATCGAAGTTTCTTTTTGTGTGACAGTCTCTGAGTAAATGTCCCTTTTTCTTGCAAGAGCTGTAATATTTTTCATGGGTGTTGCTGAAAAAGTTTGATTTTCTGGCAAGTAAATATTCTTTCTCGAGTAGTGCTTCAGTTGACGCGTCGTTAATATTTTCTGGTTAAGATCGGCGTAGAGCTGAAGAAATTTCATCGTTCGAATGTAAAATTAATCGTTGAAGGGCTAACTCTTTAATCAATGCCATCTTACCTAATGCACCTGCATCATTCATATTGATTGAATTGAATGCATGTGTTTGTGAATTTTCAATGTTATTAAAATAACTTTGAACTGAGTCATTCCTAGCTTGCTTGACTGTATTTAATTCTTCCAGAATTTATGAAAGCTCGCGTCGATCGCCAAACAATTGGATTAGACAAGTTCTTATTCCGTCAAAATCTCTAAAGATTTTAAATCTTGTTTGAGCACGAGCTGAACCTTTCAATTTTGATTCTATGAATGATATAAGTAACCGTTTTTTGAGTACCATGACATAACGCCCAAGCTTGTCCACAATCTTGAAGAAAATCAAACAACTTGTTTCGATCACCATAAAAATCTTCAGAAATTATTGATCTGATATCTGACATTGAGTGTATTGGCATGTTTTGTGTACGGATTTGTGAGTTAGTTGTTGAGTTTGCATTTGAGTTTGTGCTTGAGTTTGTAGTTGGGTTTGTGTTTAGGTTTGTAGTTGAGTTGGGATCGGGAGTTTGAGGGTTTGAATTCGGCATAGTGTGTGAGTTGAGTTATAGATCAACAAAAATAAAAAAATTGCAACCAAAAAGTATATCTACTCACGTCTGGACACCAGTGGGTGGTTTCTGTCGCTGCTTCTATAGTAACCAAGGTTGTTGCTGAAGATCTGGATGCTGATTTTCGGGAAATCACCAAATTCTTCTGGTAGCAAATCCTGCCTCGACTGCGCAAGTTTTGTTAGGTTCTTCCCAGGTTTCGATAGAAGGGTGAATAGACTTGTACAATTTGGTTTTATTCAATATAAATGTTGATGGATTTGGTATGATACAATAATAATTTTTTATAGAGATGTTTATTCAATGTAGGTTGGAATGCTAATCATTGAATCTCGGTGCACGAAATATCTTCGTTGCATTCTTGCTTCATCAGCGTTACATTGGATATGCTCTTGTATGCATCTCCAGTGGCGTGGTGTTGGTGGAACATAACACAGTGCTCTCTCATGGGAAGTTCATGTGAGGACCATGGCGAAAAATGCTTCACAGAATCTCGGCATTCTGTTCCGCGCAAATAGATTTTTTACACCCCAGAAACTGCTCACAATCTACAAAGTGCAAATTCCACTTGAGCTCCCAAACACAAGCTATTCGCCTAGTCAGTGATAAGTGATGTTCACAAAATCATGAACCTCTCTAGAACATCATAGAAAAATGGACGATTTCTCCCTATTTCAGAGATATTTCTTAGGTCGGTGCTGAACCACCAGCGATTCCAGGTAGACAAATCAGACGAGCTCAGGCTGGTCACCCCTACATTGTCAGGCTCGAGACCTGCCAAACTTCGCTCTACCATCATAGAACGGCAAAGTTGTGGTAATCTTCGCCTAGCGAAGTCTTTCCTGATGCTTACGGCCTTCAAACTTTCACAAAGACAAATGCCAATACCTTCCTCATCTCCCAACATTCCAGCGCTGGGTAACACGATGTTTCGCGAACATCATGGGTTTTCCTTTCGTGTTGTCAAAACTTGAAAAAACTTTACTTCAGTTCCAATCTGTGTGTGGTATCCTATACATTCCAACTTGTTGGATGTGATGAGATGTTATCAACTGGTTATCACCGCAGAACTTGTAAGTGATGTATTCTTATGGGTCCAGCTTATTGAGATCTTTTCTGAAATGCCCCCATGAGAAATCTTATTAGGGTTCATATAAACACATGGGGTAATAATCAGCAGATTCAGAAATTTTGAAAGGAATCTGAGTTGTTTGAGCATGAAATTGGAATGATTCCCGAAATTTTTAAAACAATCTGGCATACAGTCTTCGAGAAAAAATAATAAAACGTCATTTCTAGAGGATTTTTTGAGTTTTCTCAAAAAATGAGAGTTACAGATTTGGTTGAAGATTCGCGCGATTGATGGGCCAACAGAATGAATAAAAACTTGTTTTTGAGTCATAGAATTGATTCATATAATGAAAACCCCGATTTTCAATATAATTTCTTTTTGGCGTTGACAATGGAGTTAAAACAAAACATCTTGGTATCTTTTATAGTGAATTAGTTTGGCATTATTGATTTTTTGATCCCAAGTTTCCTCTTTGAGCAACCATCATCAACTTTCATCAATGATTTTTACGATCATTGATGAGTACACTGAGAGAACAATTCGTTAGCTATCACGGTAAAAACAGTTATCTCCAATCAAGATGAAATAACGTTTTGAAAATTTTTACTTGAATGGAATGACTAACTTTTTGGATGAAGAATCAATTCTTGAAGGAAAAGTATTAGATATATCCTACCGAGAACTCAATTTTCTCGAGAAAATGCTAATTTGAAGCATATTGATGAATCATTTGGAAACAACAAAACTTGGACTGAAACTATACTACTTTGAATTTCAAAATGTTTCACAATTTCAATCGGAGGGCATACTATCTTCATCAAAAACTAATGAACATTTGATCAGAGAATATTTTTGAATTATTTATTGAAAACTGATATTTTTCTCACTTGGAAATATACACTTCTCAAAGTAAATGTACAAAGATTTCTGTCTGAGTTAATATTTTTTCTCAAGATATTTTTAGCATGAAGCATATCCATATTTCGTTAGAGAATAACAATGCTCACATGGAGACAATACTTGCTTTGATTTCAAGAATATTCATAATATTAATCGAATGTATATTCTATCTTTACCAAAGACGAAAATATATTTCTTTGGATGCTATGTATACAGTATTCGTTTGAAGCTGATATACCTCTCACTTGGAAATATACACTTCTCAAAGTAAATGTACAAAGATTTCTGTCTGAGTTAATATTTTTTCTCAAGATATTTGTACCATGAAGCATATCCATATTTCGTTAGAGAATAACAATGCTCACATGGAGACAATACTTGCTTTGATTTCAAGAATATTCATAATATTAATCGAATGTATATTCTATCTTTACCAAAGACGAAAATATATTTCTTTGGATGCTATGTATACAGTATTCGTTTGAAGCTGATATATCTCTCACTTGGAAATATACACTTCTCAAAGTAAATGTACAAAGATTTCTGTCTGAGTTAATATTTTTTCTCAAGATATTTGTAGCATGAAGCATATCCATATTTCGTTAGAGAATAACAATGCTCACATGGAGACAATACTTGCTTTGATTTCAAGAATATTCATAATATTAATCGAATGTATATTCTATCTTTACCAAAGACGAAAATATATTTCTTTGGATGCTATGTATACAGTATTCGTTTGAAGCTGATATATCTCTCACTTGGAAATATACACTTCTCAAAGTAAATGTACAAAGATTTCTGTCTGAGTTAATATTTCTTCTCAAGATATTTGTAGCATGAAGCATATCCATATTTCGTTGGAGAACAACAATGCTCACCACGGTAAAAACAGTTTTCTTCAGCTGAGATAAAATTTTGCTTTGAAAATATTATCTTGAATGGAAGAACTCATGATGATTTTTGACTGAGTAGATAAAATGATCATCTATTCAATACAATCTGAAGGAATTTGACGTACTTAAAGATTTCTTGGAATTCGATAATGACGTTTTCTCGATTTAATGCTATAATTTTCATCAAATCGAAACGAAAATTTCTCAGGAAAAGCATCTTGTAACATCTATATGAACAAATGTCGAATGCTTCAAGCAATTTGAAGAATTTTTTCTATCTGAGAATAAGTGGAAATTTGAATCAAAACGCGTATCATCTCCATACCAAAGACGGAATATACAGGGTGTCCTTAAAAGGTCTTTACAAAAAGCTACCACATATTCTTCAGACCAAAACAATTCGATACAAGCAAACTTACCTCAGTAAAAAGTTGCTTAGTTTGGGCGCTAGACGGCTCTGAAGTTGAAATTTTCAAATCGATTTTGCTTCATAACTTTTGAACGGCTCATGAGATTTTTTTCAAATTTGGTACATTGGCATAGACTCATCGGGCAATGAAACTCATATCATAATCATAATGAATATCATTCCATGGGCGTAGAACTTGATTTTTTCAGTAAATAAACATCTAAAACTCCTACGCCAATGGAAAAAAATTAGTTTCAATATGAAATCTAAATTATTCAACTCATTCACTACAAAAAAGGTACTCTTGACAAAAGTCGATTCCTCTCATGGTTTCGACAAAATTTTAATTTTAGTGATTTAGAGCATAATTAATAATAAAACGATTAACAGATATTTCATAAAAATTGTTCAAAATGTTCACCATTTTCACGTATACAAAGATTTATACGACGCAAAAAGTTGAGATGTACTTTTTGCATAGGTTATTTCTATTGAAAATAAGTAGCACTGGTTTTTTTTTCTGAAGACTATTATTATCTGCTCGAAAACAGTGATATTCACATTCTTGGTTTCCATAGTTTCATCTGTGTTGATTTGTCGAGTTTTATTGACGTTGATTGTTGATATCGGACTTTTCTGATTTATCATGGCCGTACAATACACCAATGAAGAATACACCGATATGTTATTGGTATTCGGATATTGTCAAGGAAATGGTCGAGAGAGTGTGAGGGTGTATTCGGCAAGGTTTCCAAATCGTCGCGTACCAAGCCACCCAACCTTTGCTGCAGTTGAGAGACGTCTTCGGGAGACCGGTCATTTTGCTCCTAGAACTGGTGATTATGGAAGACAGCGTTATGTAAGGATTCCCGAAGTCGAAGTAGAAATTTTAGACCGTATTGAAGAAAATCCAGAATTGAGTACTAGACGGATAAGTAATGAACTAGAAGTTTCTAGGAATGCCGTTCATGAAGTACTAAGAGAACAATTATTATACCCATACCACAAGACGCCAGTTCAAGATTTATTAATCCATGATTCACAAAGTCGTCTGATGTTTTGTAGGTTTGAGGGGATCGAATGCCGGATGCAGAAAAGCAATAATCCACACTGATATAAAATATATTTCGACATGAATTGAACATACACACACTAAGATGATAAAACAACAGTACACGATAATGTCTCTAGACGGACTGCCTTGGTAGCTGCTCTGGTTTCGCTACCTGCGCCCTGTCGGCAAGCTGTCCGAAAGGTGGATAGGAATTCCAACATTACAGTGGCGGAGTCGCCACATCACCCCCCCGCGGAGTAGAGTGCGCTGCGGTTCACGTGGTGAGGCGCGCCGGAAAGTGTACGCGGCGCCCAGAGCGGGTGACGCGAGGGGCAGGAGCAACTTCCGGAGGCGGTGCAGGGACGATGGCGGCTGGTGCCGGGACGGTGGCAGCTGGAGTTGTCTCGGGCAATGTTGGGGGCGAGAGAAGGTGGGCTGGCTTGAGTCGGTCCAAGGAGACTGTCACCTGCTTGTCGCGTATTAGTAGCCGATAAGTTTTAGGTCCTCGGTCCAGTACGGGGTACGGTCCGGTATATGGAGGCTCCAAAGATGCTCGTACGGCGTCCTGGCGCACAAAAACGTGCGAAGCGTTGGGAAGTTCGCTGTGCACGAAAACGTTCGGCGATGCATGGCGCGATGTGGGTACCGGGCGGAGCGTAGCGAAGTGGCGTCTGAGTTGAGACACGAAATCCGGGTACGCGGGTGGACTCTGCAGCGGCGGCGTCAGCAGTTCGCTAGGGAGGCGGAGTGGCTCCCCGTACACGAGGTCGGCGACAGAGGCGTGAAGGTCAGGACGAAAAGCGCTGCGTAATCCGAGAAGGACCACGGGAAGAGCGTCTATCCACTTATCATCGGCGTGGCACATGAGTGCTGCTTTCAGAGGCCGATGAAGGCGTTCGACCAGGCCGTTGGCCTGAGGGTGGTAGGCTGTTGTGTGCGTGAGCCGTACGCCGGTGAGGGTTGCCAGGGCGCGAAACAGGTGGGACTCAAACTGACGTCCCCTGTCGGTGGTGACTTGAACTGGACACCCAAAACGCGCGATCCACATCGCGAAGAAAGCTCTGGCGACGGTCTCGGCAGTGATATCGGCGAGAGGCGTAACTTCTGGCCACCGCGAAAAACGGTCGACGGCCGTGAGGCAATATCTGAATCCTCCCGCGTGAGGTAGGGGACCGATGAGATCGATATGCACGTGAGTGAAACGAGCAGGAGGGGCTGCGAAGGTGCCCAGAGGCGTAGTCACGTGACGAGTAACTTTGCAGCGTTGGCACTGTTCGCAAGCTTTCGCCCACTCACGGCAATCCTTGCGCAATCCATGCCAGACGAAGCGGTCGGCGACTAGCTGAGCCGAGGCGTTGCGGCCGGGATGACTCAGAGAATGTAGCGCGGTGAAGGCTGCCTGGCGGAAGGGCGCTGTGAGATAAGGTCGTGGGCGGTCACCAGCGGTGTCGCAGTAAATGGAGACGTTCAAGCCGGGGACGGGACAGCGTGCGAGCCTCAGAACCGAAGTAGGCGAACGCAGGTGGTCTGTGAGTTCCGGATCAGTGTTCTGAGATTCGGCGAGAGCTGCGTAGTCCAGGGGCGAAGAGATAGCCGCGGTGCGCGACATGGCGTCGGCAACGACGTTGTCTGCCCCGGAAACATGGCGAATATCCGTAGAAAATTGGCTGATATAATCCAGATAGCGGAGTTGCCGAGGTGAACAGGCATCCAACTTCTGTTTGAATGAAAAGATTAGCGGTTTGTGATCAGAAAAAATCACAAAGGCTCTGCCTTCGAGCATATGGCGGAAATACCGCGTGGAACGGTACACTGCGTAAAGTTCGCGGTCGTAGGGGGACCAGTGCAGTTGGGAGGCAGTCAGCTTGTGCGAAAAGAAACCAAGTGGTTGCCACGTGCCATCAGGAATCCTTTGTTGCACGACACCGCCGACACAGGAGTTGGACGCGTCGGTGAAGAGCGCGAGTTCTGCTGCTGGGTCAGGATGCACAAGCATAGTAGCTTCAGCGAGGCTAGCTTTGCAGGCGTCGAATGCAGCGACACGAGCGGGTGTCATATCAACAGGCGCGGAGCCTCTGGTGTTAGGTCCACGGAGAGCATCGTCAAGCGGTGCTTGTAAGGAAGCCGCGTTTGCAAGAAAACGTCGATAGAACGTGAACATCCCGAGAAAACGCCGTAGTTCCTTAGCGGTGGTGGGCTGCGGGTACTCTAAAATCGCTCGGACTTTTTCCGGAAGTGGACGGATTCCATCTGCAGAGACGTGGTGTCCCAAGAATGATAACGAGGGCACTCCAAAGAGGCATTTGGCTTGGTTGATGAGGACGCCATGTTCGGACAACCGCTGGAACACGACACGGAGGTGTTCTTCATGTTCTGCAGGAGATCGGGACGCGATGAGCACGTCATCGATGTGACATGTACAGAATGGTAATCCGGTGAGGACTTGATCCATGAACCTCTGGAAAGTCTGGCCGGCGTTACGTAGGCCGAATGGCATGAATAAAAATTCGAAGAGGCCGAAGGGCGTGATGATCGCGGTTTTAGGAACATCTTCTGGCGCAACAGGTATCTGGAGATAGGCCTTGACTAAATCCAGTTTTGAAAAGATCGTGGATCCAGTCAGGAAGGCGTTGAAATCGGCGACGTTATGCACCGGGTAGCAGTCGGGAACTGTGCGGGCGTTTAGTGCTCGATAGTCGCCGCAGGGTCGCCAACCGTCCGGTTTAGGAACCATGTGAAGCGGTGAAGCCCAACAGCTAGAAGATGGCCGCGCGATGCCAGCACGGACCATGTCGTCGAATTCGGCGCGTGCGATCCGGAGTCTGTCGGGTGGAAGGCGCCGTGCCCGTGAGGCGACGGGAGGTCCGGGCGTCACGTTGATGTAATGCTGAGTGGCATGGCGGGGCGTATGTGGTACTCCGCGAGGACGAGTGAGATCGGGGAACTCAGCGAGTATGGTTGAAAATGGTCCATCGCTGGTAATTGTCTTCACGCTGGACTGGAGCGTGGTTCCAGTCATGCCTGTAGCAGCGAGGGAGGTGACATTGTCAACCAGGCGGGAGCGCCGAATGTCGACGAGAAGGTCGTAAAATGACAAAAAATCGACGCCGATGATGGGTTTCTCGACGTCGGCGATGACGAAACGCCACGAAAAATCACGGCGTAACCCTAAGTCAAGGTGAAGCACCATTGCGCCGTAGGTGGCGATGGTGGTGCCGTTGGCAGCCATGAGCTCGTACGACGTTCTTGTTGGTCTTCCAGGTACTCGCGATCGTGGGAAAACGCACAAATCTGAACCAGTGTCGATCAGGAATTGTATGCGCGACTTGCGGTCCGAAACGTGAAGGCGGCGCGGAGAAACGGAGCAGCCACTGCCCGCCATCATTGACTGCTGCCTTGTAGATTTGCTGTCGGTACGCGGGCGACTTTGCGAACGACTGCGTGAACGACTTTGCGAACGGTTGGAGCGAGTACTTTCGCGGCGTTCGGGTGATCGAAAACGGGTGCTGAGAGCGGCTACCTGCCGGGAGAGCTCTGCTACTTGTTGCGCTAAATTCTGTGGCGTGGAGGCAGGGATGGCGGCGACGACACGTGGCACGGCGGATACCTCGTACACCTTGTCAGCGAGGCGCGCGACTTGTTCGATCGGAGCGTCTGCTTGAGTTGCGATGATGGCCTGGAGTTGGGATGGAAGGCGGTCGGTCCACAAAGTTCGTAGAAGGGCCTCTGGAATGTCACTGGAATCAGCCAGGCCACGGAGGTGTCGAAGAAACTGGGACGGTGTCCTGTCTCCGAGCTCTTCCTGTGACAACACCTGGCGTACGCGTTGTTCTGCTGTTTTCGAAAAACGCGTAATGAGCTCTTGTTTGAGTTTGTCATACCTGTTCGTGACTGGTGGATTCAATATGATGTCCTTAACTTCTGTCGCGTACGTATTGTCTAGTTGAGACGTAACGTGGCTGTATTTCGTGTGGTCTTGAGTAATCCCTGCTAGCTGGAACTGGGCCTCTACTTGAGCGAACCACAAGGCAGGGTCACTAGGCCAGAAGTTTGGCAGTTTGGGGGACACTCTGTAGATAGCATCGGTGCCTACAGTCGTGGCAGCAGCAGGTGGAGCGTTGCGGCCCAAAACGGCGTGGGCGGCGGCTGATTGAACGGCGGGATCGGCAATTGGGCCCGGTAGCCGTAATAGACGCTCATATTCGCTTTGAACTAACGCGAGTTGTTGAAGTTGAGTCTGGAACATCTGTTGTAGTTGCTCGAACTGCTGTTGTGGTTGCAGCGGGGGTGCTCGTGGAGGAAGATGTGTTTCAGCTTCTTGTACGGGTAGATGCGGGTCTGATGAGGCCGCTTGAGTACCCGGAGGATGGTTAGGGTCATCCATTTTCGAGAATACACGCGAAAGAACTCTGAAACCGGAGGTAATTCACGAAAGTTTATCACTTGTGCGCAACACAAAGCGAAAACGAGACAGTAGACGAAACTCGTGGCTACAATTCGTCGAAAAAATCACGTCGAAAAAATCACGTCGGGGTCACCACTGAGGGGATCGAATGCCGGATGCAGAAAAGCAATAATCCACACTGATATAAAATATATTTCGACATGAATTGAACATACACACACTAAGATGATAAAACAACAGTACACGATAATGTCTCTAGACGGACTGCCTTGGTAGCTGCTCTGGTTTCGCTACCTGCGCCCTGTCGGCAAGCTGTCCGAAAGGTGGATAGGAATTCCAACATTACAGTGGCGGAGTCGCCACAGGTTCATTAATTTGCAAAGAGAAATGAATCTGAACTTTGGAAAGAATATTTTGTTCACTGATGAAGCCTGTTTCACGAGAAGAGGAATAACTAATTTTCATAATGAACACGTTTATGCAATTGAAAATCCTCATTCCATTAAAATAAACCATTTTCAACACGAATTCAAAATCAACGTTTGGGCTGGAATAATAGGAAATTTTATAATTGGTTCTGTCATACTTCCACAAAGATTAACAGGAGACATGTATTTACAACATCTACGAAATACGTTGCCAAATTTGTTGGAAGATTTACCACTCCAACATCGGGTAGATATGTGGTTTATGCACGATGGAGCTCCACCACATTTTTCGGTGGATGTTAGGAATTTTTTAAACCAACAGTACCCAGACAGATGGATAGGTAGAGGTAATGATGCACCCGTGAATTGGCCACCACGTTCTCCAGACTTAACACCGATGGATTATTTTGTATGGGGTTATCTCAAGTCTACGGTTTACAAGACTCCTGTGAATACTGTAGAACAATTATGGCAACGTATCCAACAGGCGACGAATAATCTTACAGGAGATGAAGAAGTTATGCAAAGAGTACATTTCAACTTTTTGCGTCGTATAAATCTTTGTATACGTGAAAATGGTGAACATTTTGAACAATTTTTATGAAATATCTGTTAATCGTTTTATTATTAATTATGCTCTAAATCACTAAAATTAAAATTTTGTCGAAACCATGAGAGGAATCGACTTTTGTCAAGAGTACCTTTTTTGTAGTGAATGAGTTGAATAATTCAGATTTCATATTGAAACTAATTTTTTTCCATTGGCGTAGGAGTTTTAGATGTTTATTTACTGAAAAAATCAAGTTCTACGCCCATGGAATGATATTCATTATGATTATGATATGAGTTTCATTGCCCGGATGAGTCTATGCCAACGTACCAAATTTGAAAAAAATCTCATGAGCTGTTCAAAAGTTATGAAGCAAAATCGATTTGAAAATTTCAACTTCAGAGCCGTCTAGCGCCCAAACTAAGCAACTTTTTACTGAGGTAAGTTTGCTTGTATCGAATTGTTTTGGTCTGAAGAATATGTGGTAGCTTTTTGTAAAGACCTTTTAAGGACACCCTGTATATTTCATTGCAAGGTATTCACATCATTGGTTACGTAAAATATGTTTTAACTTAAAAATATCACATCTCTCAAACTGACTAATAGATTTTTCCGTCTAAGAAAACTCGTAGCTTCAAAATGATGAGCTCGTTATAAGCTTTTAAGAAAATATGCCTTTTTACTTGATACAATTTGTATAGGAATTGTTCAATTCGATAATGAAGAAATGTCATGAAGTTCGTGATATTGTTTTTTTCGGTTCAGTACTTTCATCAAATTAAGACAAACAGTTTTCAGAATGGAAATTCACGAAGAAATTTGAAGAAATTTTCTGATCTGACAAGTAGAAATATTTCATAATTCTCATCAAACAAAGATAATCATATAAATTTCATTGCAATATATGTACATGTCTTCGATGCACAAATTTTTTTATGAGTATTGAGGTTTTGGTTGATACCAAAATCCGACAGAAGCGCTAGTATCGCCAAATCCCATTTTCATTTTCCGAATAGCAAAGGAAGTGATGAATTAACAACAGAAATGTTTTTATCGTTTCTGAGTTTTCTCATCATTCTAAAATCTTCTGAAATCAATTTTATTATAGGATCAATAATGGCGCCATCTGTGAATCGGAAATCGAACTAAAACTTCATAGGCTGCGATTGGCGCGATTTCGATTTCTCCAAGTTTGGTCGAAACAAAAGCGAATCAACTCCCTCAAAATTAACAATTTGCAATTTCTAGCTAGAAAGACACTCTAAACAACAATTTTTACAGTTCTGATTCCGACAAAAATAAAAAAACAGCAGAGAGGTAGGTATCTAGCTAGGTCACAGATCAGCCTATCTAGATACATGATACAATTTATTGTATCATAAGGTACCTATTCTGTGGCTAGGTAGGTACCTACCTATTCAGCCAAAAGCTTCGTTTATCATGAAACATGGATCCATTTTTTGATGTGTAGGTATTTCGTCGATATAGTAATTCTCTATGAACAAAGTGAAAAAAAGATCGATTTTTTATGTGCCCGCTTCTAAGTGAAATTTGTATCGTCTGGAATATTCAAACTCTTGATATCAGCTTCTTATTGTATAGGTAAGTAGGTACTGATTTGTCTTCGCATCCCGCTCTCAGACCTGATTGGTTTAAAATTTGTCATGGTGAGCATGGCACGCATATTAGCCCATCCATCTCGACCTGACGCATTGTTGCCATTGCCAGCATTCACGAATGTCAATATTCATGTATACCTATAATATTGAAATCAATTTTTTGCACTTTTCGTAAATATTATCAAAGATAATAATAATGAGATAATACATTTTCCACGAAAATTCGTTTATTATAATATACAGGGTGACAATTTCAAAACTCACAATGGCTATATCTGAGGAACTAAAGAAAATATTAAAAATCGCTCAAAATTAATTGAATAATGATCCCAAACTCCCCAACCACCCAAACTGAATATTCTCAAATGGCAACCCCTACTTGTGATACCTAATCTTAAAGCTCTCATGAAATGCTTTTCAATGGTACCGTACCAGAGGTGGGCATTATCTGTATTTACAAATACTTGCTAGTAAATAAATACTCTTGGTTCAGGTATTAATATTTATACTCATAAATATTAGTTAGATTATATTTATAACTTACTATTTGCAAATAGATGCATGGAGTATTTGAATATTTCTGGAATATTTGAATAACCAGAGGTATTTGAATATCTCAGGAGTATTTGAATACCTGTAGAGTATTCGAGTACTTCTAAGTATATAAATACTTCAATAGTATTCAACTACTTATTTAGAGTGATTAAATACACCAAGGAATATTCAAATACTGTCAAGGTGAAGACATGATATAACTGAACAATATAATAATTTTGCCTGTTTTGGCGATTGGCCCTCAGTAGGTAGTCTCGATCCAGAAGCACACTCTAACTGTACAATACAGAAAACGTTTTATTTTTCGTGATACACTTACCTTGGAAACTGTCACAGTTACTCAAATCTCGTAAATTTGGGATATAAAAATCATGAAATCATGACGTCATGGTAGAGTGGTTATAGAGAAGTATTTAAAAACGTCAAAAATATTCAAATACCATGAATGTATTTAAATACTTCGAGAACATCTCGAAGACTGATAGGAACCTTTGGCACGATAATCACACTATACTCTGTTTTACCACTAACCAAACCGATTTTTTTCATTTCCTCGACACGTGTTACGCTAACCATGTTAGCATCCTCAGGAGAGAATTAAAACTCATTTTATTATCTCCTGAGGATGATAACATATAGTTAGCCAAACACGTGTCGAGGAGTTGAAAAAATCGGTTTGGTTAGTGGTAATAAAAGGTAAAACAGTGTAGTGTGACTCAGAGAATATTTGAATACTTTGGAAATATTCAAATAATCAAACTTCGTTCTCGTGCGATATGGTCATGATATCCACTCTTGTTGTACAAACTACTATAACCCAACATACAAATATATATATAACAATTCATTACATCAATGATATAACTACTTTTTAATAGTTAGTTTTATTGAATCCTTTTTGTAAAATCGGCAACACCGTTTAGATCGCCGGTTGCGCAGGTGGCGCTTTCCCGCGTCATCCCTACTCCACTACTCCTACGACTCCTACGTCTCATTACTCATTTCGTTCGATGCACGTTAGCTGGCCCTTTCCGAGGCCCTTTCTTGGTCCTTGGAGATTCGAACTATTCGAAGTTTAGTTGAGAACTTTGGAGCGTGTTGGTTTTATCGGCTATTTTAGTTTTCACTGATGATTTAAATATGTGAAAGTCGTGTGAGTTATGCGGACACTGATATTTTATTTTATACCTATTCTTCGTTGGTATTGGACTTGGATCAGAATCACAGATCATCACAAAATTTACTGTAAGTTCCTAGCTATTCTTATGTATGTATTTATTTTTTTCTTTCTCTACGAAGTAACTAATTACGCGAATCCATTTTCTTAGCATTGTACGGATCGTTCACTAAATCTAATAATGGATGAAATACTAAACTCTTGGAATATGGCTGCACTCATCCCGGTGTTTCAAGGTAAGAAAAATTAAAACTATGTACATACCTACCATATTCAATACTGTAGGTACTTCTAGGTACAAAAATAATTTTTATTTGAGTTCAGTTTATACAGGGTACCTATAAGACTATCTGAAAAAGTAAATACACCTACATTCCTTTGATTTATTAATGATAGGTTATTCAAGTTTGAGAGTTAGCAGTTTTTAACTGAGAAAATCAGTCTCATTTTGTGATTAAAAAAGCACCAGAAAGTTGTCAAATGAAGTAACCCTTCCAAGTTTGAGAGTTAGCAGTTTTCAATTGAGAAAGTCTGTCTCATTTTGAGATTGTTAGACTTGATGGAAGCACCAGGTAGTTCTCAAAAAAAACTTTCCTAGTTTGAGAGTTAGTAGTTTTAATTGAAAAAAATCAGTCTTAGGGCACACTGTTTACACTGGCGATATGGATTAGGGGTGTGCAGAAATAACGATGTATCGAATACTGATAGCATTGGAAAAAAATATCGATATGTATTGGTATATCGATATATCGATATACTGATATTTCTGCACACTCCTACTAAAATTATTGATAGATCTGCCTTTGTTCGTCGTTTTTTGTAATCATTTAAATAATATTTCGTTCATTGTCTATAATTTTTGCATCATCATAGGACATTGATGTTACTATTACAAGTAGAATGCTCAAAGATATGATAACCTCACAACCCACACAAGTATTACACTCATAAGAAAATAATACCGATATATCGATATTTAGCGGTATAATATATATCGATATATTCATACATATCGATGTAATAATATGTCGATATATCGATATATTGATACATGTCGATATGTATCGATATCGATATATAAATATAAAACCGATATCGATATCGAATTTTCAATTTTGCACACCCCTAATATGGATACACACTTGCATTAGTGATCTACTTTTTTTCGAAAATTTCTTCATGTACGTAGATACGTATTTTGACCTCAGAAATACAAATTCGATTAAGTGTCTCGAAAACTACTATTTTTCAAGACACTTAATCCATGAATAAATGTTTTACCTCCTTTCCTAATCCTATTTTCAGCCAATATCATGGCTGATCGCCCTCTTCTTCTGTCATTGAGAATACTGATTTACTATACATTCAATTGAAAAAAAACCATCATTGATGTAAAATTTCTCCCGTTTTTCCATAGTTTTTCACCATCATTCATCATTCATGATCATAACGTTCAATAAACTACTCGATAAACTACGACCCAGGTAGATTTTGATCACATTTTGGTGAAACAAGATTTTCTCAACTAGATTTTTGGAAAATTCTGATAAATAAATGGAAAAACATTGTTTTGATTGTTTTGTTAATGTTAATTCATGTTGGTATGGATTCTCTCTGTTCAAATAGAATGGCTCAAGCATAATATGACATGGGTCTCAGTTCAGTTTCAATATTTTGATTGTAATAAAGTTAAATTACAAAAAAAAAAAACTAGAAAAATGTTACATCAATGATATTTTTTCTCAAATTGAATGTATAATGAGTATATGCTAAGTATTCAGTGATAAAAAAAGAACGGCCATCGGTTATAATATAGGGCAAAAATGGGATCAGGAAAGAAGGTGAAATTTCGAATTTTTTTAATGTTTTCCTCTAAAAGTAGTGGTTGGTTCACATTTTCATAATCGAACTCATGTTTCTGAGATCGAAATAGATAAGTACAAAATTTGTTTTAGAAAAAAAGGATGTCTCCTGTGCTCGTGAATAAAGTGGTGGTTTATGAAATTTGTATCATATAGATATACTAGGTATTAGTTTTGATTAACGCTTATAGCAAAAATATTTGAAAAATTCTGTTTTTCTCATATCGTCTGAGTTATCAATTTGATTTGACATCTGCTATGTAATATGTGCCTATACATGTGGATTTTTACAGCTAATAACATAACAGAAGAAGTATTACGTAAAATGAACCTTTCATTAATGAAGGAGTTGATTCCTAATATTGGCTTGAGAATCCAGTTTTTGGAGAGACCTCAAACACAAATGAATATTGTACCATGTACTCCATTAGCTGATATAACTGTTAGTATATAAATTTTAAAAAAATTTACAATAGGTATACTTTACAGTTTATGTTTTAGTTTACTGATTTGTTGGATGAAAATCTATCTGATGCCAGTACATCCACAACAATCACTACCGTGAGTACCGTGGGTTCCGAAATTGAAGGAGTTCAAACTGATAATCAAAAATCAGAATTCCCCGATTTCGATTTGAAAACTCTGTTGGTGACATCTCCATTAGGCAATAGTGTTATAAATTTTTATAATACCTATAATAATCTGGATAATACCAGAAGAAATAGATTAGTGGATATAATTATGAAACACCTATTTAAATATCATGTTACCCAGTAAGTTTTATTTTTTTTTATTCCACATTTTTTGTGTATCCAAGTATAAGTAGATCATCCTGTTTTCCTTGTTTATCCAATTAAAAAATATTATATCTCTGAATTACAAACAATCTTATATATTTTTATGAAATACTTTATTTCCTTTCATATGAAAGTAATAATTTATTTGTATTTATCAGAATTATGTAAGTGTATACTCGAAAGTGAAATATAGATGACACCAATCATTATATGATCAACTTATCACTTACAAATTTCTTAATGTGTTATTCTTTCAGTTATTTGATTCATAACTTTTTCAGTCGTCTGAAGTACACAGACTATAATGTTGTAGCTGCGAAAATTATAACATTATTTCCAACAGAAGCCATACAGGTATATTATATTCCGTCAGTTGAAAAACGAGATTCCCCTACCGGTCATACTGTAGTGGCAAAAGGGAAGTTGGTTGACAAAGCCAGAAATCTGATCCACAGAAGTGGTGTCAGTATAAGAAAGAGAAAAAGATCCGAATCTGATGAACCATCAAATAAAAATATATTAACCTTCAGTAAGTATCATGCAAAGTGAGAAATAACATGTCCGTCATGGATTTTTTGTCTTAATAGGTGAAGACTGCGTTAACTCCTTGACCTTCCTCAGAACACGAACTGATCCTTGGGATGAAGTGATCCAACATTGGGAAGAAACTTATCATATGAGAAGAAATGATAACATGACCACATTGAAAGAATTTCTGGATAAATGGAGTATTTTGGATGATCCCAGGTCTAAAAGTTTGGTTAGTCTAGTATGGCTGTTTTGTGATAATTTCACAATAATCAATACAATACAGATCAATTTTTTTTTAAATTTCACGCTAACATATATTTTTTTTCAGATTGAATTTGATTTCGATAAAATGTATAAAGGAGTTGGTTTGAAGTTCCATCAAAATTGGAAGAAGTTTTTTAAAGAACTTATTTCGATCAGAAAATGTAGAGAGGAATTTGAAGGCAATGATTTGAATGAGAGTAAGTTTTCTTGTATTTATTCATGGTATTTCACACAATTATAATAAGATCTACTCGAATAATCATTGATATTTTCAGATGGTCAGTTGGCAAACTATTTATTGATACTACCCAAGCTAATACCTCCTAGAGGTAGGAAAGTAGTTGACTCAAAGGTTTGGAAATTCACAATCCAGGAATCAATTGAATCCATAATTATCCACTCAAAGGTACCTTAATTTTTATTTCTTTCGCAAAACTTGAAGTTGCGTTGATTTATGGGATGCATTAAATAAAATGCCATCCAGAGTTTATTTATATTACCTGGCATGTCAATATTTTGTTTTTTTTTGCAGAATTATTATTATTGAATATTTTTTACATTGACCAAATTTCTTCACATATCTTCAACCTCTATTATGAAATAACTATTTTTACTCATTTTCTTTTGATTTCTTAGTCATGTAGGTACTTGAATAATTTCACTTTGACATGTCAATATCCTCAAATTCTAGCTCTTATGTCATTACCATGATGAAATAAGACAGGTGCGCGCATTCCTATCCAATGGAATGTTAAAAAATTAAACCAAATCACTTTACCTGGATACCGTAGGAGTCACTAGTTCTCCTGAAGTGGGCACTATTATTGGACTGAATTCAGGGTGGCAGAACTGAAAACTGTGAGAACTGCCGTTCTACCAAACTTGCAACAAAACGAAATTAAAACATGAATAGACTTTTGTGTAATTGATTGTCGAATATTTGATAAAATCATGACGAAGTGATTCAAATGACTGAAATCGAAACATTTGTAAGACACCATAGAATTTGAAACGCATTTTTTTTTAAAATAATGGCGCCATCTTCAGGGAAACTAGCGACTCCTACATCACTCTTACCTCCGAGTGATGTAGGAACATCAGGAAGTGAATACAAATATATTTGAGACATCTAATAATGTTTTTGGTGGGCTTGAGCCATCTCATTCAAAAAGTAACAGTCCAGTGAGGAAACCTCAACCTGTTATAAAGTCAGTTAATGATATAAAAAATGAATATGATGCGATGTTAATGAAATCTGTGGAAACTCTCGTTGCTAGATTGTATAACAATTCATCTATTCCTAGATCATTCATTCAGGGCATTATATATTTTTTCCAGTCTTATTTATCCTCTGGGATATTCGAATTATTACTTCAGCTCATTGACCTTTTGCCTGATTGTGAGGTGGTCAATAACATCAAAACCATGATCAGAGATTTCATGACTTCGCTATCAAAATATGATACAGAATATAAACGATTGAAATATTTTGAATCTTCAAAGTTTTATGTTAAACCCACACAAATTGAAGTTGGTGTAGCTAACGAATGCACTAAAAAAATGGCAATGTATCTTTAATTCTCAAATATAGAATAGCATCTCTAATGCCGATTGAACATCATCTTAAAATATTTTTGGAAATACCAGGTGTTTTGAAAAAAATTTTTGATTTTCAGAATAATTTGAATGAGGACATGAATGGCACGTTAAACAATTTCATTCAATCAAATATTTGGAATAATATACCTAAGGTATATGAGGAAATTGTACTTCCTATCTTCATTTATTTCGATGATTTCGAAGTAGAAAACCCTCTAGGCAGTCACGCAGGCTGTTATAAGATAGGCGCTGTATATTATACCATAGCAACCATTCCTCCTCAGTATGCAAGTAGACTCGAAAATATATTCACAGCATTACTTTTTCATGCATATGACAGAACTGAATTTGGTAACGAAAAGGTCTTCAGGTCGTTGATCGAGAAAATCAAATCACTAGAGGATAATGGAATAATTTCACAAAACGGTGTCAATATTAAATTTAGAGTTGGACTGGTCATTGGTGATAATTTAGGAGTAAACTCTGTATAAGGTTTCACAGAAAGTTTTTCTGCTCATTATTTTTGCAGAATTTGTATTGGCAAAAAAAATGTTTTGAAATATCTGATAAAAGAGGACATTAGTATGATTAGGAATAAAGAACATTACCAATCTCATAATGAAAGAAACGAATTTGGCATTAAAGGAAAGTGCATTTGGAATGAGCTGAAGGATTTCCATGTTTATAAAAATATATCTTGTGATATTATGCATGATCTATTTGAAGGAGTCCTTAGATATGATATGGCACATATCATTCATCGAAGAGAAATTGTTTTCTATTGAAGCTTTGAACTCTAGAATAAAATTTGGGATATATGATTTGTTTGAGAATAACATTCCACCATCTTTGAAATTAGATAATATTAAAAAAAGTTACATCATTATGTCTTCATCAGAAATGCTATGTCTATTACATAATTTTCGGTTTTTTGTTGGTGACTTGATACCTGTAGATCATGAAGTATGGATCTTCTATTTGAAAATTCTGGAAATTACAGATCTGTTACTTTCTCCTTCTATATCGAAAGACCAGTTGGTTTTATTGGATATGATGATATTGGAACATCATGAAATGTATCTCAAATTATTCAGTGACACCTTAAAACCCAAACATCATTTCATGGTCCATTATTCACGAATAATTACGGCAGCAGGACCACCGCGATTCTATTCGTCAATTCGATTTGAAGCAAAGCACAAAGAATTCAAGACAAATGTTATCAATAGAAAAAATGTCCCCTGGAGTTTAGCTATTAGAAATCAGATAAAATTTTGCCATCGGGCACTCTCGAAAGTTGGATTCAAAGACGTGATACTAACAGGGCCTATAATATATTATTCAGTTTTACTGGGACAACACTGGGAGTTAAATGTTATATCTGAAAATATTTGTAAGTAATGAAAATAATAATGATGTTGATATGATTGTGGTTATGATATATTGTTTATATTGTGTATACAAGATATGCCATGACTGAATTTTTTGCTGAATATTTTTGTGATCATAAAGGTGGATTCATGCAAGCATAAATTTAAACTAAGATGAATTTAAAATTTAAACTAAGAAGATAAAACACTGTTATGCTATAGCAAGTGTTCATGCAAGAAACTAAGGAATTAAGATTAATTTAAAAATTAAGAAAGTTGGCCAACTTTCAACTAAGAAATTAATTTCTTCCATGAACTAGAAACGGCGCATGCGTAAACTTAAAAATTTTAAATTGGCGGATAGCCCTGGCAGGAGAACATCACATATATTGCAGTGGACAGGAGTTGCAAAAAACCATCAGCTGTTCCTTATTTTTTGGAGGTTATAATTTTTCAAATTTCGGATTCTCAGTTTCAATATTTCTACATTATAATGGATAGTGACGGGCAGCTAATCGAACTCGTCGAACAATTTTCCTTCATTTATGATAAAAAACATCTAGATTTCAAAAAATAAACAAATAAAAGAAAATGCCTGGCAAACGATTGCTAAAGTTATGAATGATACTGGTATAGTATTTTTTTGAGTACGGAGAATTCACTGTTTTGATTAAATATTTGTAGTTGAAAGTGTATCTGCCAGGTGGGTCATCCTAAGAAGTAGGTATGCCACAGAGAGAAGGAAGGAGAAAACAGTACCCTCAGGATCTGGTGCATATGCTACATGGCATTTATTTAGGAAAATGGGGTTTCTGGATAAATTTTATAATCCAAGGAGGTGAGGTTTGATTGTTCACTTGTTCAGGGTTTCAGTATTACTTTTTTAAGGACCCTGGGCAACGTTCCAAACAGTCCAAATCAACTTTCATGTTCTGCATCACAGTCACCAATGACTCCGAATGAACCTTCAAATCAGTCATCACTTTGGAATGATGAAATCATGGTTGAATCTGATGTGGCAGAATCAGAAGAGTTGGAGACTGAAACTGAAAATTCAGCATGTGCATCAACTGTTCCAGATGCATTCACTTTATCAAGTACTCCCAGAATATTGCAGGAACATAACGAAAATTTAAAATCATTGAGAGGGAAGAGAAATAAGTCTTCAAAGGTATTTGAAGAAACAATTACCAAAGCCTTCAATCAAATAAGTTCTTTTCTGGAAGTACCAGAACCGTGTAATGATGTAGATGATCTCTTCGCAATGTCTGTGGGGAAGACTTTACAGTTGTTTAAAAATAAACAAAACAAAGCAAGAGCAAAGATTGAAATATTAGAGATCCTTGAAAAATATACAGAGGACTGAAGTTACAGAATTTCAGTCATTTTTACTTATAGACTGGTGTTGATTTATTTAGATTGTCAAAAAACTATCAACTTGCTCAAGAATGATACCAGTCTACAGTAAAATATATTTTTCTATTTTGTGTGATGATGATTTATTCCACTGATAAAGCAGAGGTATTTTATTTACTTTTTAGATCAATGTTTTGTTTTTTAGAGAATTATTTTATTTTGTTTCATAGATTTTTATTTCATTATGTGACCTTATTACTGTAGGAATGACATTTAGTTTTTTTCAACTTAAATTTCAGTGATGAGAATAAAAGACTGAAATTAATTCTTGCTTTATTTCCTTGAAGTGTGTATATAATGGATATAATAAGAAATAAAATACATAACTAAATACATCAAATATATGTCACCAAAATGAAATGAAACTTGTCTGACTAAAGTAAAAATGAATTCACTCTGGAACTGAACCTCTAAAAACATGGTCTAATTGCCAAGCGAGACTTCCATTGGGAGACATGAAATATGAACGGAGCATGTCTCTATTAGCTCTTACATGTCTTGCAGAGTTATTAGTTCCTATTCTCCCCACAGATTTCAATTGATTTTGACCAGTTCTCCAACGTCCTAATGCAATGGCACCATCATGACCTTCCTCATCTACAAAACCAGTGGGGCAGTATCTTTTATCCTCATCTGGCAAGAATTCCTCTTCACATTGCATGAAATTGTGCAAAACAACAGTTGCCTGTACGATTAGTTCAGCTGATTCAATATCAGCAATGATAGGGCCTCTAAGTATCCTCCATCTCTGTGCCAGTATCCCAAAAGTGTTTTCTATGGTCCTGCGTGCTCGTGAAATTCTGTAGTTGAAAATTTTCATTTCTACTGGCAATCTCGGTCCAGGATAGGGTCTCATAATATTATCATGGAGGGGAAATGCCTCATCTGCAACCAGAAAACACGGTAACTTGATTGACGTCCCTGGTAATACTTTTGGCTCAGGTATCAACAATCTTTTCTCCATAAAAATGTTACCAAAGGTGGATTCCTTGAAAACTTGACTATCATGCCGAGAACCGGAAGAGCCAATATGAGCCAGTATGAGGCTAGAACAATAAAAGTTTGTGAATATTATTCAAACCAAATTTATGATACAGTATTTACCTGAATGATTTCTTATAGGAAAAGTATTCAGAGCCTGTTTTGTATGGTGCTTGAATCAGGCAGTGTTTTCCATCCAAGGCACCAATGCAATTTGGGATATTCCATTTATGGAAGAATCCTTCTGAGATTTTTTTGAAGTGTTCTTTAGTTGGTGCAGGCAAAAAATACAGGAGATAATCGTTTCCATATTGTCTGACATGTCTCTCGAATAATATAATGAGCAGTTGATCTCCCAATGAAATAATTTCTTGCGATCTCCCTCATTGACAAACCCTCAGCAAGAAAACTAAAAAAATTAATAGTGGCAAATGTAAGATTATAAAAAAAGAATTCAACCTACTGTAGAGTCAATGCCAAGCGTAGTTCAGGTTTGAGTGCATTCTTTCTACTGGGGCACTTTTCCAAATCAGCGGACACCATACTCAGAAGGAACTGAAATATTTTTGGTGTCATCCTCGTGTAGGCGAAAAATTCTTCCTCATCATTGGCTTTTATGTATCGAAAAAGCTTTTCGAATTGCCCATATTTCTTTCTCAATTTTAGAAGGGGTTTCACGCCATATCTCCTAACTCTTCGATTTTTCAGAACACAGGACGCCCCCAAAATTACTAATGCACTGCAAAGCACAGCAATTTTTCTTTTTCGCTGGGTAATTTTTTTTCATATTTTGAATCTTTGGTCTCAATAGAGGCACAAAATACTTGATAATCAAATTCTCAAAGTTAGGTAAACATAAGTGAAAATCTCGGATAAAATAAACACGACCAAATTCAGTTTTCATTCGTCACATGTCACACTGACAGTATTTGATTTATGACATGAATGAGCAAAGTGCGCATGTCCTAGTAGAACCTTAAATAAATTAATTGATTTTGTATGAACGCCAGATGATTCTTAGTTTAAAATTAATTTAAATCTTAAATTAATTTTAATTCAGTTGATCTTGCATGAATCCACCTTAACATTATTATCTCGATTGTATGACAAGTGCTCTGGTTGAACCAAAATCAAACATAGTTTTGCAACATGTAACAGTATAAAGCATATATTTATGTATGTATAAAATTATTAGATTAATGTCATCATGAGAAGTAATTTTTGCTTGCCTCAAAAATTTTACTTCTAGATATCTACACTTTGAGTAACAGAACAAAATATAAATTCAGTATTTGAACTTGATGTATACAAACTAGGTTTATTGAATGTTAGTTCGAATTTAAGTAAATATTCCTTACGCCGATCTTTGCTGAATAATAAGATAACTTAAATTGGATTGCTTTTAGACATTGAAATGAATAACATGAATACTATTTATTTTGTGTTGTAATACATTTTTTATGTTTCATATTATTATTATTCTGGATGATAATTTCATTTAAGTATATCATGTTTTATTGTCCCAAAAACGCAGCCTAATATAGAGAATCGTGGTTTTTTACTCATTGAAATCTTCAACGTGTAAAACATGTTGCAAATTTATTTCATTTATACATATTTCGTTTGAAAATATTTACCTGTATATCGCTAGTCTGATACTGTTGTTATGTATGTGTAAAGACTGGAATACCTAAGAATTTTATTTTTGTTATTTTGTTTGTTAACTGGAATGTATGAATAAAAATATATTTCACAATGGTAAATTATTAATTAATTCTGTGCAAAATTTCTGTCACCTAACCCGATCGATATGTATTCCTCTGTGATGATCATTTTGTCTTCCTTTCAGTCATCTTATTCATATCCACGGTTTATTAATTAGACAACAGAGCATTCATGTCAGCTGATTTGTTGTATCTTATGTTTGATAACTGAGACTTACCTAATACCTTCAATATTCTATAGTTTTGAGTCGTAAAATATGGGTCGATTATTTCCTTTCAAGATTAGGTATTATGTTGTCAATTATCAACAATCATTTTTTAATCTTTGTTTGAAATATTCCTTAGTTTATAATAATTGAACACTAAGATTTCTTCACCTAAGTAATTATTGTACTCACAATGAGTAAATTGTGGACTCAGTTGAAATAAGTGATAAGTTAGATCCAAGAATATATATTCTCAGTTGCAGCAAGTCTATACTCTCTTCAAGCTAACACAGTTATTCTGAAGTTGATGAATATCTCAAAACGGACATAAAATTATCTCGATTGAATGAGAGAAAATGTTTTTCAAACAAGAAATTGATATATGTCTTGACTGAAGCGAATTAATTTGAATTCTGATGTCAACTGAAAAGATACTTTATTATTGATTTGAAAATATTTTCCCTCTTGCTTTAAGAATTAATTTATTTTGAACTCATCTATGATTTCTCGGTCATAGTAAATAAATCGCTCTCGCTAAGTGAATGCAAAACTCTGTTGAAGAATATTATACTTTAATTTGAGAACATGTCTTCTCAAATCTATTCATCCACAGTATTCTTTCGAGGAGACTGTAGTCTTGATTTGAAAAGAGAGAGTTCTTGTAGCAAAATATCACAATGTTTCAATACTAGTGAATATCTTATATTTTCCATTCGAACACGCTGCTCTCAAAACAACGTGGAATATTTTCTCCACTGAAGTAAGTGAATTTATACTACTGAAATGTTTTTATTTTGAATGAATCCTTCATTTCGTATCAACTGGAAAGAAATGCATCATTTGAATTGAAGCTCTGGTGAATATTATTTTCGAGACATCATTTGTCTCGATTTGAAGAGTTGAATCTTTGTTATTTGAACTTTCCGTTAACTTCGAATTGAGTCGTACGCATGTCTCAAATTGATAATGTCAAATAATTCAAAATGAGAGGAAATAATATATCGGATTGAGACATGTTATCTTGAACACAGCACATAATCCGAAAAAGATAATATCTTGTATTGATGAAATATTTCTTTGCGTATATATAAGGATAGTAATTCTTTGACTCGATGCATATTAGCTTGGTTGAAGATTTTATTTTTTACCGTGATAAAGAAATTTTCTTTAATGTTAACAAATTATGCTTTTGAATATGGCCAAACTAATGTAATTTAACTACAAACAAATGATTTGTTCAAAAATTTCAAATGAATTAATAGTTTAATACTAACTCAATAATTTTCAATACAAAGAAACATATCGGTTCAATATTAACTAATATTTCTTGATATCAACTGTTATTGAAGTTTATTATTGAAATGCATTCATTAATGATGGAATTACATAACTTCAAATATAATATAATGGATATTATTCATTTTTCAGCTTTCAATTGGATTTTCTCCCCTCGTTTCTAAGAAATAAAGTAGAAGTTATTGAAAATTATTGCAATATATTTTTAGTAGGGACAGATTTGGGATCTGTCTCAAAATGTCACTGCGCTTAAAATTAAGACTTTAGATACCTAAAAGAGAAATTCTCTATTGGTCAGTGACACCTTGTTTTTGAAAAAAATTTGGAAAAACAAATATATTTAATAAGAATAAAACCTCTACTTATCTTGGTGGACGTTTCGGGATCGAATCTGCTCCCGTTCTCAACACAATTAAAATATTTTTCTCTTCGTAAAATTTTTTTCAATGTTTTCGATTTTGACACTGAAAAGTGACTATTATTATTTAAGAATATAATATTATTACCGTAAGTCAAATATCATAATATATAATAAGAAATGTGCGATTTGAATGTTAATGAATTTAATATCATCAAAATGATCGGTTAGTGATCTTAAATGAAGTATATCTTGAGATTTATTATATCATTTGAGAATAGTTAAGAAATATTTCTCAACATCTAACGATAATGAAGATTTTCTCAGTTCAATATTACATATTTATTTTACTCGAATTTTTAGGGCTTCCTCTCCTCGTCTCTGAAAATGTATGAATTATTGGGATATATATATATATATATATATATATGTTGAAATGAAAATATGGAAAGTATATGAAAAAATAACTTGAAGAATTGAACTAATGTAGAAACTATTGCTGGAATAACATTCAGTATGACTTGCAGAAAAATATGCAGCATCATATCGTAGCAGACACCAAATATAAAAACATTGAACGATGATTTCAAGTAAACCTCAAATTCCAGGGTGAAAAGAAAAAAACGTTCCTCAAATAACTTTATTGGGACAAATGAAATAACATGTTCTGATTAGATAACATAAAAATCACTCTGATTATATTATAAAAAATGAACACATATTAATTTATGTAATGAGTAGCTGATGAGTGCGCGACCTACTGCTGAACTCCTCAACAACTCTTTCAAGTCCAAATTCTCTAAGAATACCTTCAATGATTGAATTTTTTCATGTAAGCTACAGTCTTCTGTATTTTTGTTCTCAGGGCCCAAATATTCTTCAATTATTATGTCAGTTGTTGCATCAGCTGTAGCAGTTGATGTGGATGATACACTATCATCTAACCTGAAATTGATATTCCTTTGAAATCAGAAATATAACAGATTACACATTTTATTGAATTAAAAAAATGGTCGATTTTTTGTAAAATCATATGAGGCATTTTTTTTCAGGCAAAATAACCTCATAGTAGGTATCATTCTCCACATCACTCGGTGTAACATAAGTATGTTAAAATATTCAATTTTTTTCAGATGTTACATGAAAATTAATATGGAATTATGATTTCCCACGTCAAAAAACCCTGGGTACCAGATTTCGTGCAAATAACTTATTTTCAGAAAGCAAACAAAAAAATTCAATTTCAACACCCTGTATCTCCGAAATGAAGCATTTCCGGTCACAAGTTTATATAGACCTTTTTTCTTGAAATTGTCTCAGGAATACGTCACTTGAATATTTTAACGTACTTATGTTACACCCTGTGTATTGAATGGTTCAAGATGTACCATTTTCATTATGAAATTGAAATAAACTGATGACAATCAATGTTCATTCTTAAATCTGATGGTGAGACTTCAGGCCAATGGATATTTTGATAAAATTGTTCAGTTCAATTATTAGTTTTTATCATATGTAATACCACATGTGATAATATTTTGCCGGAAATATTCGGCGATTGTTACGACAGCTTGTTGCCTAGTAATTTCGCGAATGTCATTTTTATCAAAACTACGAGCCGTAGGCGAGTAGTTTTGAATAAATGTCATGAGCGAAATTAAAGCAGCAAGCTGGAGTATGACAATTGACGAATATTTCCAGGTAAAATAGTATCACGAGTTTTATTCGTATGACTATTTCATGATTGAATGAGACAATATAATATATACCAAATAGAATCATTATAATGTATATTCAAACTCAAACTAGGTAGAAGTTAATACAATAAAGAACATGATAATGTTAGTAATGATATACATAATTCAATTACTTGGAAATTAACTACTTATAGTTATTCACAATGTGGAATGTACAATTTTGATAAATAGTTTTATTGTAATCATCTTGCAGATGGTTGTTCTCAGAAGAATCAGTTGGTTTCATGGCTGTATTGATTCCGGTGCCCCTCATATTACTCACTAAACGTGAATGATGTACTGAATCGAGCTGCAAATATGGCTTTATCGATTGGGCACTAGCATGGCCAGTAATCTTAATGAGTTCTTGTTCATGGACTCCATTCTTTGCCAGGGAAGTAACAGTGGAGGATCTATGGGAATGATTGGTAATTTTAATTTTTTTTTGTATCAAGGCCAATTTTTTCTGCCGAAATTCGTGTCCACTTCGCTAAAGAATTTATTCCCAAAGGCATATTCTTAAACCACGCTCCATGTTTCCAATTAGGATTGACGGTAAGAAACAGTCTATCAGTTTTTATGGAAACCCCCCTCTTTTCAATCATCTTTCTGACTAGGCGAACAGGGCATAAACTCATATTTTCAGAGTTTGGTATCAACCATTTGCTATCTGTACAAATTTGGACCCCACCTTGTCTTGTTTTCGAGAAAATTGGGTTGTATTCTATTCTTTCAGTAGAATTCCCTTTATTATCAGTTTCCCACTTGAAGTATGTTATCTTACAATTTGCTGCTTCATTTCCTCTCCATGCCAATTCAAACGCACATATATGGAATACCTAAAACAATTTTAGATTAGAAATAGTAAACAACTATGAAGACTTTGTATACATGAACTGGTATCCAATTCGAATAAAATAAATTGACCATGAGAAGATTCAATCTTCAATATTAGGTGACATGTATAATTATAAAAAAAAAATCTGGCCGACGGGTTTGAACCCACGACCTTCGTATTTAGCAGCCGACGACCTTACCAACTACGCTACTTCGTTGTCTTACCAATTGTTCGTTGGCCACTGTTATAATATATTCGGTAATCGAAAGATATTATTTCGGTAAAGAATTTGAATTGATGTATTGTCTGACCGTGCCCAAATACAAAATATCCCCATCATTAGGTATCTCATAGGAACGTACCTTTCTTTGTAATCCATCTGGATTATCTTCATCCCACGCAGAGGCCATATCTTGAATTTCCTTTATTGTCAAAGCTTTGGCACTTTGTTTTCTTTTAGTAGGATTGTTTTGTAAAAGTTTCCTTTTAGCGTCTCGCGCATTTCTAGCTTTGAGAAAGTCCATATCGGAAAATGGGTCGAATCAAATGTTGAATTCGTTGTAGTACTTCTCTTGAACTAATTTTGCGGTGGTGTTCCACAAAGCCTTAACACAACTTTCCATGTGATCTTCGCCATTCCTTTTTCTCATATTGAAGGCCCAGTCTTCCAAAATTGTGCTGATTTGTTTGACTGGAGTAGTTGAAACAAACTCATAATTTCTCAACTTACAGAAGTCCATAAACTGGTGCCATATTGATGCGCGTGTTTTGATAGTATTCTGCGGTGTAAGAATGGTGAGGGTTTCTCTAATCTCTTTGAGAGAATCATACCCGAACCGTTTTTCTTGATTCATCATATAAATAGGTATTTAGGTAGGTATTATTCTTTTTCAATAATCGTCCAACAAGAATATTCTCAATTTGACACAAAATGTCACAGTAACCTGCGAATTATGTCAATATATAAATAAAGTGATTTGACCAACGCAATCTTGACCAGACACGGAGTCAAAAAATTATCGCTGAAAAACGAGGTTGGTTGGTCACGTGTGGGTTAATTCGGCTTCTGTATTGGCAGAGTAAGTCTGATAATTTTTAGTAAACAAAAATATTCGCTGTAATACAGGGAATACCGTGAAAATGGGCGATTCTGATTGGTTCTCGAAAACAAGAGTGGAATAGTCAATAAAATGTTAGGTACTCACTCAAGAAATAAATGATTACTTGATTGCTGTTCACTTATTGTGTCAGTAGATGAAAGGTCGATCACCTTCAAAACATTCTGCTCAACTTGGAGATGCTCTGTTTTTTTTTTGAAAATTGGGCGTTGACCTATTTTAGGAAAGAGGTCTTTCAACGTTTCACGGTCAGACAACAAAGTTGGGAACAATCCTAGTGTGATTCCTGATCTGAAATATATGATTCCTCATCAGGGAAAATGAGAAAATTCGAAAAATGGAATGATTCAAAGTGATAATTTTGGAATCTGTCAAGTATTCTTTAATTTTGTAATACAATCCGACGTAGTCGATCAAGGGTTGTATAAATATCCAACCTGAGAGACTCCTCCAGACTACCCTTTGACAGACTCGGATAGTTATTTTTGTGGGTAACGCTGCCACCAGACTAAGAAGTATATTTATACTCCGCACTCAGCCACGCGGAGTTTGTGTGGGGTAAGAGACCCCCTGGAACCAGCTCAACAACTCCAACTGCAGACTACTGGTTCAGATGAGACCACCAGGCTTCGGGATGATGATAGGTTCGGCCATCGGCTTACACAATTGCGTGGTCTTATATTCAGAGGGGTTGGGTAGACGGAGCCAATGATAATACCAAAATTTACCTAACCTTTCTTTTCAAAATAAAGAAATATACGATAAAAGAAATGGATGAAACAGGCAAACAAATAAACAATAGACCAAAAACCAGAACAAGAAATCGGAATTAATATCGAATCAAAACTGACAACATCCCATTCACCTATCTTTATCCTGCTATACTTCCTCAGTAGGAGGAATAACTAAGAGGCCCAATTAATTGTTCGTCCTAAATAACCTCTTCAGACCAAAATATAGTGACACTTCAAACGAATACACTGAATAGCAAAGAGAACCCCGTATTCCGCAAACTGATGGCCATTCAAGCAGTGCCCTATCTAGATGTGGCCACCCTGTATCTACAATAAATAGCTGAATGACATTCTACCTAATTTCTAGGCACCGACCCCTTTGAACCGCGAAGCAGAGGTTCCTTCCCGTAAATCCAAATTAATGCACCCAATTTTCACAAATAAACTATACCTCCACAATTCAACTAAAGAAAAACTTGCACTCGTAATTAAAATCTCCCAACCAATACTATTCGGGGATTTTTCTAACCGAACGATTTCCCGACGTCCCGTTCCGACTCTCGCGAACGACGTTCCCCGACCTTCTTCTAAAAATCCCCAACTCTCTTTTCCTTCCAACCCTTATTTTGTTGGTTTAGCGCTTTTCGATTTAGCGCTCCTTCCGCTCAGCCAATCAAAACGTCCTTAAATATTATTACTTTAATTCTGGCTATAGCACTGCTAGCGCCATCTAGCCAACCAACGTTATCCTGCCGCTAAATCCCGAGAGAACTCGTACCAAAACCGTAATTTCGTCACCACGAGATGTCTCTCGTAGGCCAATTCACTGTCGTTTCTGTCCTCCAATTTTAAACTTGTTAAATCGGTTACAATGTAACAATTTCGATTCCACTCTCGTTCCCATCGAGTTTATCTGCCCTAGACGCTGACTCCATCAATAATTCCGATAAGACAATACCCTCTGCTTTGTGGTCAAGATTAACAATAGCTGGATTCATAATAAATTTTTATATTGAAATACTGAGGAATATTCACATGAAAACGATCTGATATATTTGAAATTATACTTGAGCCTAATTTCTGTCTTCTATCCCTTTGCTATCCTTTAGATTATATATATATATATATATATATATATATATATATATATATATATATATATATATATATATATATATATATAGGAAAAATGATAAAAACCTAATTCTAAGTACATAACACCTACAGGGTGTTACAATACTTCCCCCCTTTGAAAAAGTTTTGGCTTAGTAGCCATAACTTTTCTTAATATTCCATGCTTACTAACAATTCGAAGCAACGCCACTGAAGGTGCTTTAGCTCGACTCAGTCAACACCAGACTAGCAATATTTTTGACCACATTTGGTGGAGTTGCTCAGCGAGTAATGTTTGAGGCTCCCTAGCTCAAAATTTCCTATATCTAAGACATTACAATATATGATTCACCTTGAATAAAAAAAAAACAGAAATGTTCCAACCTTAACCACTTTCGAACCCAAGAGACCATATCCACTCCCGTGCTGCTACGATATCACTTCGCCGCATCGACTTCCTTGTTTACCCCTACGTGCTCTAGCTACTCTTGCCAGTCAGCAGGGCACTATTTCAGGCTCACGCAAAACAATAGGTGTCTATGTAAGTATTCAATCTTTTTGCTCAGTCCAAACTGTTTATTTCTACCGCACTAAGTGTCATTTATTGTCTAAAGAGTCATTTCACTTGCACTATGGTTTCACGGATCAAGTTTATTTTCCAGTTCCACTATCAGACCAGTGTGTCTGAGGGGTCTGGGGTAGGCCAGGATAAGGTGCTGGTTGAAGGATGATGTTTTGTTGAGGTATCGTGCCAGTTTCAATATTCATTGGGGACCTGTTAACTGGAGGTTGTTCAGGTTGATTCCGTTGTATTACCCACCAGGTTAGGGTATTCCACAAGCTCGCCAACAGGGTAATACCGCATCCAATAGTCTGATACAAGTGTATTCCATTCAGGATTACACCCACAGAGTATTTAACAACTCTAAATATATAATAGAACCCAATCAATCCACCCATGAAGATTCCTATATCAGAGAACCATCCCCATAATTGTTTCATGGTGGTTTCAGCCAACTGTTAAATTTCTCGAGCGTTGAACAAGTTGAGCGTCGTCAATCCTTGTCCTTCAGCTTCAAGGCCCGCTACTCCTTGCAATAATATTTTCCACTGCCTTTTGTTCATTCCCAAACGTCAAGATCTTCTGAACCTTGGCAATCTCCTCTTGGGTATACAATCCTTGGGTACCCAAAGGTTGTATTGGGTCGAACTCCAATTGATGTTCTAGAACCACAGCTAATTCTTGTGGTGGTCGCTTAATAGTAGGAAACGGTGACGTCCCATCCATTCGTCATCTAAATAGTAGAGAGGGGGCGTCAGACTATTACAGTCAATCTCCTCCGCATAATCTTGTATGATTCTGGTTATAGGTGATACAAATTTCGACTGATTATTTACTTCCACAGGTAACTCGTGAAAGCAGCGATCGGTCCGTCTTATCGTTACCATCTTAGGAACACATCTCATTATGTACAATACCTCTCCTAATACTCGTCCTACGTGTCCCCCTTCTTCCTGCAGGATCTGACTGATTGCGTGCGGCATTAGGGGAGCCATCAGGAGTCGATTCTTTAATATTTCACGTCGTAGTTGACATCGTCTATGAATTGTGTCGATATACAATTTATCCAGGCCTCTCTTATACGACTGTTCCACGTAGAGGAATTTACTATTCACGTAAGCCATTAGGTCTGTATTTTCTGGAAGTATATTCATTGACGGCATAATATCCCCTCCATTTCTAGTTTCGGCTACAATGATTCTAGGATGTTCGGTCTGCCATACCTCAATATTGCATCCTTCAATTTGCAAGAAATCCTCTGTCTTCTTTCAATACCATAGATAAGCCGAAGACATGAATTCTGAACTTTCTGAATCCTACGAGTATCATTGGCATCCAAACAAGAGGAATAAACTCCATCACAATGGTTAAAGTGAGATAACACTAGTGAGTCACATAACATTTTTTTAACATTCACAGATAAGTATTCACGATGATTGAATATGAGTTTGAGTGAGCCATACGCTGAACGCAATTTTTTTGGAATATGGTCCGTAAATCGCAAGTTAGAGTCCATTGTTAGACCTAGATTTTTGCACTGATCGGTGAGTGGAAGGATATCATTTCCTAACCGAAGTGTTAAGTGCTGCTTAACGCTTTTGATTGCATTATTATTTCCAAACAGAGTAGCACATGATTTGCTGGTGTTGATTTTCAGTTTGTGATCTGAAGAGACAGAAAGGAGAGCTGCAAGGTCATTGTTGATTCTTTCATTGATATTATGGGTTTCAGAAGGTCTGAAGGAGTAGTATATTTGGGTATCGTCGGCGTAAAAATGATAGTTGCAATGTGAAAGATATGTATGGAAGTTAGAGGTGTATAATGTGTACAATAAAGGTCCCAATATACTACCCTGAGGAACTCCTTGTTTCAATTCAGCTAGACGCGAAGATGTATTCAGTAATTTTACTTGTTGCGTGCGGTTGGAGATATACGAAGATATCAGATCAATTGCGGTGGTGCAGAAGCCTACAAATTTCAGGATTGTTAGGAGAATGGAATGGTTGAGCGTGTCGAAAGCCTTGGAAAAGTCAATGAGTATTAGTACACTTATTTCATTTTTATCCGTGGCAGATATTATATCATCGATAACAGCAGTTAGTGCCGATATATATCCTGCCCTGAATCCGGACTGATGAATAGGAAGGATCTTGTTTTCAGTAATATGAACCCGAATTTGATGTTCCATTGACTTTTACAAGACCTTGGATAAAGTAGGTAAAATGCTTATTACCTCGCAGCTGATCAAAACTAGAGGGAGAAGAAACTTTCGGTAGAGGAAGGACAACTGCACGTTTCCAAGAAGAGGGGAAATATGAACGAGTAATGCATTCGTTGACAATATGAGTGAGATACACAATTATGAATGGACTACAAAGAATTATGATTTGAATGTTCAAGCCGTCGTGGCCATAGGCCTTTGATTTAATATTTTTTAATATCTCAAGCACGAAATCAGTATCAACTGGTTGAAATTCAAGTTCAGAAACAACGGTGTGTTTTGAAGTATTGTTATAAAATTGCAGGATTTTGTCAGAGGGCTGATTGTCTCTGTTAGCATTTAGAAAGAAATTATTAATTTTATTCACATCACGAAGGGGTGATGGAAGTTCATTATTCTTTGATTTAGTTATGCTCAAATTTTTGAGTTCATTCCATTTCTCTTTCGAGTTGCAGTTACTGAATTTGTATTGGAAGTACGCTTTCTTTTCTCTCTTGATTGCAGACGATGTATAGTTGCGTAGATCTTTGTAATAATCGAAATGAACACCAAGTTTGGTTTTTTTATATTTCTGAAGAGCTTTATCTCTGAGTTTTTGCATGAGTTCAATATTGGGTGTGATCCACGGTTGTCTCCTACGTTTGGAAGAGAATATTTTATTTTGTAATGATCAACTAATTTTGTGATATTATTTGTAAAAAAGTGTACTTTTTCGTCGATACAGTTGATATTGTAAATATTATCCCAATTGATATTTTCGAGATCTTGTTGAAAGTGAGTTAAATTTATGTCGGTGAAATTTCTGAAACAAATTGTTTTTTTTTGTAGTGTCACTTGCACCCTCAATTTCAATTATACCATATATCAACAAGTGCCTTACTACCGAGATATCATAAACTCATAAACTCCTGACTCTTTCAGCTCAGAATTCGTGTAGAAATGGTCAATAATAAATGTCATTCTTGGGTTCGAAATATGGGTAGGCTCAGAAATAATTTGTTGCAAATTGAAGCTCCCGGTAATGGCAAGAAGTTGATTACTAGCAGATAAGTCTGGATCAAGAAAATCAATATTTACATCCCCCATGCATACTATTTTGTCATATTTCGGATATATTTCTAATAGTGTATCTTCAAATTTATTGAAAAATGACAAAGTATCGGCTTTTGGTGGCCTGTATAAGGTACATATTGCATATTTTTGCTTGTTAAGTAAGATTTCCAGCCATAAATGTTCAATATATTCGAGGTTTTCGCTTAACAGAACTATTACTTTCAGATTATTTCTCACATAAAAAGCAACTCCGCCTCCCCGTTTATTTGGTCTATCATTCCTGATGAGATTATACCCTTCAACTTTCAACAATGCATTTGAAATATGCGGATGCAGCCATGTTTCGCATATGCCTAAAATATCAATTTTTTTTTCAGACAGTAATTGTTTTATTTCATTTATTTTAGGTAATAAGGAGCATATGTTTATGATAATAAGGAGCATATGTTTATGAGCATAACATCACTAAAACTAATATGATGCAAACTCTAGAAAGAAAGTAATGAATTGAAAACTTTAACAAATGATGAGAAAATATAAAGTAAAAGAAACCTGAAGGTCACGATCAACGATACTACCAGAGCTCACTTGTTATCGCTAGTTATTTTCGAAAAACCGGCAAGAGACTTTTTAAAAAACTTTATTTCTTTACTGTACAAGAGATATGGTCAAAATCGAGCAAAGGTGAATAGGTAGATATATTTATAATGTCGGTTGATCTCGAAGACGAAATACGATTCCTGCTGAATCGGCCGCTTTCTGGGAAACGGCATGAGAAGTGCGATACCCAGCTCGGTACCGTGGGACCGCTCGCTCGACGTAACTCCTCCCTCCTTAAGAGACGGCTTCGGGCTGGAACAGGACCGAAGGCGATCGGACTGATTGATTCTCTTCGATCTTGATTTGGATTTCTGGGGTTTTAGGCTTTTTCTTCAGTCTTCGAATTCTGCGGAGGGCGTAGAAGGATAGGGCTAGTAGAACCATGCTGATTGTAGTCCAAAACATCCAATTGGCTGATTGATCTTCCTCGGTGTCATCGATCGATAGTTGATCGGTGGCTTCGATGTGTTGACGGAGCCGATGGATTTCTTCTAGAGGGATGTTTCCGATTTTCAGTGGTTTCCTACGAACTACCTCAACTTGCGCGTTGTCATTCATGATTTTCGGTAGTACGAGGGGACTTCCGAAACTTGAGGTTTGACTGTTCTCGAATTTGATTGACTGGTATTCGATGTTACAGTTCAGTGGAATTTGTAGAAGAATGTTTCCTTGCACGGCCAGAAACTGTTCTTCAGGGCAATGGGTTTTCAACTTGATTTCTTCTCGGCTAATTATTAGTAAATATTCGTCGTTGATTTTGTTAAACATCAACAATGGAATCTGTATTGGTATTTGCAGGCATCGGGATCTCTTGTCTTGGATGAGGGCAGAAATGCAGTCTTCGACGGGGTGGAATTTCAATTCTGTCTGTTCGCAGAAGTAGATGTTTTCGATTTTAGGACAGATACGATCCATGTACTGGTAGGTTTCTTGATCGAGAGCCAAATGAGGTTTATTGGGAATAATCAATGTTTGGTTATCGGTTGGGATTGGAAATAATTGGAAATATTGGAAGGTGTTTGGGTGAGTGATTGGAATTTCTATGGCAAAAATAATCTTATTCCCAGTGAAGTAACAGTTCGTATGAATGATAGAATACCAAGAGTGATAATCTATATTCAATATTGTCTTTTGACTGTTGTGATTTCTCAATTCATTCAATATGTTCTTCAAATTTTTATGAGGTAATATGTCGGGATGAATAATATGTAATTTTGCGAACATTATTGCATTTTCTATATTGTCTAAGAGAGTGACGAATATATTGGCATTCAGGAAGATTTGATTTATTATATTTGTATAGACTGCGTATTTTCCGAACTGATCATTGATGTTTTCTAAGAATGCTTTGTTCTCTGAGATATACTTGTAAATTTTATTTTGATTGTTAGTAATCGTATCTATATCCTTAGAATATTGACCAATCAATTGTTTTGATAATGAAATTTGGATATTGACATCTCTAACGATTTTCTGTTGATTCTGTTTCAGAGTAGTGATAGCACGGTCATATTTTTCGCCGTCTGATGAATCAAGTGTACCGAAAAGAAACTTCTGTACAGTTCCACCAGCATTGATCAATCCTCTTTTATTCCTAGAAATAATTGGATCATAGATTTTACTAAATTTATTGGTGATTTCTCTGATGATAGGGTCTAGACTCTCATAGGTATTCTTTATATTATAGAAATATTTCGACCGATTACTTGAGAGGTATTCAAGATTCTGATAATTTTCAATTAATCTGCCAATCTCGTCATTTATGATTTCTAAATTGATTTCATTAATGAATACATGTTTACTGGTTATAATTTTAGATTTGCCTAATTTGAAAGGGAGAATTCCGGGTGAGTTGGTGATTTGTTTTACTTTAATCTCGTGAGCTTGGACCAGCAGGGTCATCAATTGAAGGAGTATCAATCTTTTCATTCTGAGCCTGTAACAGAACGGGTTTTCTTAATTCTTTGATGTGGATGATTTCTGATTTTCCTTTCATACTTTTAATCTCGACCTTATTATGCTCTAATATTTTGGTTATGTTATATGGACCTAGAAACTTATTATTTTTCTTATTCCTGTTCAGCGGATTCTTTTTATATACCTTTTGACCTATCTTAAATTCTTCACTTGCATCGCCTTTAACATTTCTTCTCGAAATAACCTTTTCCTTCTGGGCTTGGAGTTTTTCCTTCACCTTTTCATACACCGGGTACAATTTTTGTTTGTGATCATGTACATATGCCGAAAATATTTCTTTAGGGACGAAAATTTCATCAGGGTTCCTTGAGTCGGTGTGTCCGAAGACAAGTTCGAATGGAGTGAACCCTGTAGAGTTATGTATCGAACTATTATAACCTAAAGTTGCATAATTGATTAAATCACATTCGTTAGGATATACTTCTTTCAAGATTCTCAGTTGTTCTATCAACGTAGAATGGTATCTTTCTACGATTCCGTTGGCTCCGTGATGTCCAGGGGTGGTGAAATGAACTTTGATTTTGTGTAGGTTTAGTAATTCTTTGACGGTCTCGTTATTGAATTCTTTTCCACTGTCAGCTACGATTTTTTGTGGGGTACCGAAACAAGTGAAATATTTTACTAACGCATTGCATGTATTAATGGCGAATTTTCCGGGAACATGAAAAGCTTGACCAAATTTCGAAAAAGCATCTATTAGAGTGAGGTAGATTTTGGAGTCGTGAAAGAATGAATCAATATGTACTATTTGGAAAGGTTTCGATGGGGTTTCAGTCAAAACGAGTGGTACATATGGATTTTTACGAGAGTATTTTGATCTTTGACATATTTCACAAGAGTTTATGAATTGTGTCACTGTCGATTTCATATTCAACCAGTAGTAGTTCCTTTTCAGATATTGAATCGTTTCTTCGATACCTCGATGATTAGTTTTACCTTCATGATGATTTTTTATCATGAGAATTTGTTCTTCTTGTTCCTTCATGGTATTTACTAATTTTGTGCATCGAAATAATTTCAAAGTTCTCTTGTCAAAGTTTTCTGAATAGACATTGCTGAAATTTAGAATTAATTTTTTCGTATCGAAGTATATGTAATAATTAGTATTTGGTTTCAAATATTCTGTCATGAAGTCAAAAATGATTCGTTCATTATTATTCAATGGCAATTTTACAGTTATTATTTTGTGATTTCCGTACTTATCATGTTGGAGTGAGATTTTATCATGGTTATGAGCGAAAACAAGAATTTGAAATGTTTTATTATTGATTATTTCATCTAGGATAGGAATTCCATCATTGGCTACTTCTTTTGATAAGGAATGTGGTGTTTGGTCTGTTTTGTCAGTGGGTGGTTTCAGTTGTACGTCTGAGTGAATCGAAATTTTGGGTTGAGTGTTTGTTGGATTTTCGGTTTCAGGTTCTTGAAATGTTTCAGGGTTTTCGGCAAGGTTTCTTAGGAATTCTAAGGATTCTTGATTCATATCGCCAGGGTAATTGATTACTGATTCTGATTCGTGGAGGTTGAGTTTTATTCTCGACAGAGCATCTACATTTGAATTCATGGTTCCTTTTTTATAGACGATTTTATAGTCATACTCTTCTAATTTCAAGCGCCAGCGTATTAATTTGGAATTTGGTTCTTTCAGATTGAACAGCCAAGTTAGGGGACGATGGTCAGTAACTATAGTGAATTTTCGCCCGAACAGATAGGGACGGAAATACTTGCATGCCCAAACTATTGCCAATAACTCCCTTTCTATCGTGCTGTAACGTTGTTCTGTTTCGTTTAGAGTGCGACTGGCAAACGATATTGGTCTGTCCTGTCCTATAGTCCCTTGTGACAAAATAGCACCTAGAGCTATGCTTGACGCGTTCGTTGTTAGTATGAAGTCTCGTTCAAAGTTTGGAAATTGAAGGATAGGGTCATTACATAGTATTTTCTTACAGTTTTCGAAGCTCTCAATGAATTTTTGATCGTGAATAACCTTTGCATTTTTCTTGAGACAAAGAGTCATGGGTTTCGTAATCTTTGCGAAGTCTTGAATGAAACGGCGATAATAACCTAGCAAGCCTAAAAATGATTTGATTTCTTTTTGTGTTCTGGGGATTGGGAAATTTTGAATAGCCGAAATTTTATCTGGGTTTGGCTTAACGCCTTCAGGGGTTACTATATGTCCCAAGAAAGAAACTGATTTCTGTAAAAATTCTGATTTGTCCGTCTGAATTTTAAAATTGGAATTTCTAAGTCTGTCGAATACTTTCTTGAGTCTAGATACGTGTTCTTGTAGGGATGTGCTGAAAATTATTATGTCGTCTAGATATACCAAGCAAATATCGTTGTTGAGTCCTCGTAAAACATTGTCAATTACTCTCTGGAATGTAGAGGGGGCATTTTTGAGACCGAAAGGCATCCTTTTGAACTCAAAATGTCCATTATGGGTAGAGAAAGCTGTCTTTGGTATGTCATGTTTGTTCATCTCAATTTGATGGTAGCCAGAGGCTAAGTCTAGGGTGGTGAAATAATTCGCTCTGCCAAGTCTGTCAAGAATGTCTGTGATGTTAGGAAGGGGGTATTTGTCGTCAACTGTCTTGTCATTCAGTTTGCGATAGTCGATGACAATTCGCCATTTTTGTTTACCTGAGTGATCTAATTTTTTCGGAACAATCCATATCGGACTACTCCAGGGGGAAGTCGAGGGTTGAATAATTCCTTGGGATAACATATTAGCCATTTGAGATTCAACTTCTTTTCTGTGAATCTCCGGAAATCGATATGATTTAGTAAATACAGGGGTCTCATCTCTCAATTTGATTTCATGTGTAATTTCGTTTGAAAAACTTAGGGGAATTTCCTCACAATGAAAGATATCTCGGTATTTATAGCAAAGGTCACGGATCGCTTGTTTTTCTTCGTTATTGCAGTGATTAAGCCTTAGATTTTTCAAGTTAGATTTCAAGAGATTATCCTGTTCGTCGCTCAAATTATTACTACAGTCGATTCTTTCAATGAAATGGATTTCATTAGGATCTAACATTTCTACATTGAATGGCTAAGTGATAGTGATTTTGAATGTGGTTGAATTTGGATTTATTACCGTCGTGATAGCAAAGTGGTTACGAATATTGACGACAGCTGTTGGTGATTGAATTTTGTTTCCGAAGTCGATAAAATCTAATAAACCTAATCCGTTTTCATGACATACTGGAATTCTAAAGACTTGTTGTGTCATAGGAGGAATAATTATTGTGTGATGACAGTTTTCGAACTGTTTTGGGGGTTCATGAATGTGTTCATCAAAAACCATGGGAATTTGAACATTTGGCGTGAAAAGAATTCTATTTTGGATATTAATATTTGCATTTAATTGCCTGAGAAGATCCATACCTATTAGTCCATCATATTTTTCGTTGAAATTGAAAATATGAAACTTGTGTGTTTCTTGTGTTTGAAATATTTCAAAAATAGGAATGATCAATACTTCATTGTGAAAGCTGATGTCGTGTGAAGTTTGGATACTGAATGTTTCATTTGTTATAAAATTCGGATAAGCCTGATAGGCTAATTTTGGACTGATCAAACTACGTGAACTACCTGTGTCTATCAAGAATTCTGCTTTGATTTCGGGGATGAGAATGTATGGTAAATCATTCTTCAGGTGGTTGAGTTTAATAATTACGTTAGGTGATCCTGTCGAAAATTTACATTTCCCAGAAATGGATTTTCTTGTTCAGTTGAATCTTCATTATCAGTGACATTTTGAAAGTCGTCTGGTTGTTCGACGTATTGATTAGATTGATCATAATCTTGATTTTCTACGCTAGAGTCATATAATTCGGAATAATCATATTGTGGTTCCTCGATGTTATGAAGTTCTTCAGAATTGAAGTTCCTTGGACCAGTACTTTGAAAATAATTGTTTCTATTGAAATTTTGTCTCTGAAGTTGAACTGTCGGGTTTCTTGTAGATACCGACATCGGCTGTGGTCTAGTATTAGGTGCTTGTCCCGTTGGTTTGAATACGTTACGGGGTGGACCGAATATTTGTCGATTTGTGAAGAAATTATTTTGTTGTGCTGCATTACTTTGCCTTGGTTGAATATTTATAGGTTGAGATGGAAATTGATTTCTAGGTGAGTTGTTATGATTCTGATTGAAATTTTGATGAGAAAAGTTTGGTCTTTGATAGTTTGGATTCGGAAAATTTGGTCTTGGAACTGAATTTTGATTGAAACTTCGATTCTGATAAGGAACTTGTTGTCTAGGAAAATTATGATGGGGTTGAAGAGATTGTTTTTGAGGAAATGAGTTTTGTCTTTGATTATATATAAAATTTTCTTCTTCTAAAACATGCGAAATTGCTAACTCTAAGCTATCGGGATTTCTCAGTCTAACCATATCTTGAATTTTACCAGTTAAACCACGAATGAATGTTTTCAGAGCAAGCTCGTCATAGTTTCTTATTTTAAAGGTTCTCTCGTCACCAGGTAAATTCATTGAAATTAATTTGGATGCAATGCCACTTCGACTTTTCTGAATTCTCTGTCCAAAAGTGTAAAATGATTCATTTCTATGGGGTTTCATTATGATCATTTCTTGTACAAGACAATCTAAATTTCTTTGATCTCCAAAGCTAAGTCTTAGAAGGTTTTCAACTCATTCCAATCTCTAATTTCCGGCCTACTTCCTACTAAACTCAAAGCATGTCCTGATAATTTTCCTATCACTGCCCTGATAAGAAAATCGTTGATTGGGTCGTTTGGGTTCTGATTATTACTATAATTTCTGATGAGATAGTCACAATGTTCTAAGAATATTTCTAAAGTACTTTCATCATTACCATTGAAATTTGGGATTGTGTCAATGTATAATCTAAGTAATTGGTAGTTAACTTGTGCTTCTGCCATTTCGTTTTGATCTAATTCTAAATTATTGAGTCTTTCTATTATTTCCTCAATTTTTAATATTATTTAATTCACTCTGTAATCTACTGTGTTAGACTGTAGATGAATTTATTTCTGTTCATTTGTTTTGTGTTCTCCCTAATTATGTTCTGAAAATATTATGTGCATTAAATTTTTTTTTCTAGAACGCAGTTGTGTTCGTCAACTCAGACCTATACTAATTTTTGTTGTATCCACCAACAACTAGAGAAACATTCACTCTGTTTCACTAGGAATTCTGACCAATTCTGACACAGAAAATCTGGGATGGGGTTGAAAAAGGATGGCTCACCTATTCTTGGTACCGTCTTCCTCTTCCTTGGCCCAGGGGTTGTCTTCTGAAGTCTGCACCGATTCTTCTCCTCGATGTTCACACCGAATGTACGATTCCGCCCGTGAAGAGTGAAAACTCAAAACGAATTCACGATGAGACGATCCGGACTTATCCTACCGACTGCGCCAGTTATTTTCGAAAAACCGGCAAGAGACTTTTTAAAAAACTTTATTTCTTTACTGTACAAGAGATATGGTCAAAATCGAGCAAAGGTGAATAGGTAGATATATTTATAATGTCGGTTGATCTTGAAGACGAAATACGATTCCTGCTGAATCAGCCGCTTTCTGGGAAACGGCATGAGAAGTGCGATACCCAGATCGGTACCGTGGGACCGCTCGCTCGACGTAACTCACTAATCAGTTTTTTCTGGTTTCGAGTACGAATTGTTCCACCGGCGGTAGATTTGGGACTGTAGTTGAAGCGCTTTCTTTTACGTTTTTGAATTGGTTTATTTAGATTTCCTTTGGTTTTGTCCACTTCGTCTTCCTCTGAGCTAGAATTCGAATCGTCCAAGTGTTTCCCTTCTTCTCCGCTACTGCCTTCCTCCAATGCTTTCAAATCAGTTGCTGTGTATATATTCTCGTCGATTATTAATTTATTAGATTTGATTACTGCTTTCAGGTTTTGCGCCTGTGCCTTTTTTTGATGAAATCTCAGAATTTTTCTTTCTTCTCTATCTTCGAAACACAGATCGTTGGTTATGGCAATTCCTGAGCCTTTGAAGGAAGTAATTTTTGAAAAAACAGTTTGCTTGGTTATGTGAGATATGAATTCTAGAATGATTCCAGATTTGTCCGCTGCTCCTACCTTATGAATGTGATTTATATGACATTCTTGAATTTCCAATTTGAGTGCATTACTAAGAGCCGTCAGAGTATCTTGAAGTAGAGATTCATTTCTAGCAGTAACTCCAAATATAATTATATTATTTCTTCGAATTTTTCTTTCGAGGGCAATATGTCCTCTGCTGAGCTCCTCGGTTTTTTGAATGGCACTGTTAGCTTTATTTTCAACTCTATTCAGATTTTTAGTTATTTCTCCTTTCAGAGCATTCATCTGTTCCTCATTCGCTTTGGCTAGTTTAATTGTCTGTTCTTCATTGGCTTTTTGAATTAGTTTGTAGAAAGTTGCTTCGTCCATATCTATATTTTATATTTCCCATCTAGCAGATTGAATAGGGTACATAACCATTGGTGGTAAGAGTCTCTAGCTTTCTCAACCCAGAAATTGTATTGTCGTCAAGCGAATTTCGACTAAAGAGTTCGTAGAATTGCTTTTGTTGTCTCTTATTATGCACTATTTCTGACCATATGAATGAAAAAATGTTCATACCTTTACGTCCACAGGAATATGGTGTATTGCACAAGGTATTTATCACGAAATAATTGATAGAGTACAAAAGATTTCTATCAATTTCACTCAAAATCTTCAGAGTACATTCATAGAGAGCACATTCACGTTGGTTGGTGATATGTCACTGGTCCTATTATTTCAAGTATTTCTTATGGGCCAACCCAAGGTTTCACGAGCTTTTTAGATATTCCAGACTTCACATGCATGCTCAAAAGATATACTCGATCATATATACAAGATCATATGTTCTTTCCTTGGTTTTCTTATTGAACTGCTTCGCTCGCGTCTCTTTAGCTTTCTCAGCCGTTTTAAGTGCACGCGAGTACACCTTTTTCAGTCTGACTGCTAATTCGGAAGCGTAGTTTTCTGCAAGAGGTTACCAACGGACCCACTATATCCATGGAGGTCAGTTCCCATGGTTCATATGCGGTCGTAAATTTTTGAAGAGGTACATTTTTCTGATGTGGCGAAGTTTTTCGTTTATTGCAGGATTCACAAGCTGCTACGTATCTTCCAATTTCCGTTCTCATATTAGGCCAAAAAAATCTCTTCTTAATACTCCACAATGTTTTCTGTTGCCCCTGGTGTCCTGCCATTGGTGAATCATGAAAATCCTTGAGTACCTTTTTCACCATTCCTCTAGGTACTATTAGTTTTTCAACACCGTCCACGTCAATTTTGTAGAGTATTCCATTTTTATCCAAATAGTATCCTTCATTCTCCTTATCTTCTTCTTTCAGTTGAGCCAATATTCCTTGGCAGAATACATCGCAACGTTGAGCCTCTCTTAACATTTCTCGATCCCAGAGTGGTTCCATCACTATACTTTCCTCCACTCTCTCTTTGATACATTTTCCATCGTATACCCTTATATCGATATCCGATCCATAGAAAAGGAATTGGATCATTTCTGCCACTTTTTCCCAAATAAGTTCATCCAATCCACATCCCAGCTTTGGTATGGCTAAACATTTGTCTTGATTCCTTTCACAATTAGTCCTGAGTTCTTTCAGACAATCCCATACAGTATGGTAGGTCGGTTTCTCGTAATAGACGCTCTTTGTAACCAAGTAATATATGCTTCTTTCCGGGAGTGATAACACTGCTACTTCCCCTATAGATTTTCCTTGTTTCAGCAAGATATCCACAGACCCATATCTTTCCTTGAAAGTCTTGGCAATTCCAGCTCCCATTACTGAATCTTTCGACACACAGTGTGCTAACGCCCAATTTTCAGGTACACTAAACAAGTCTCCTTTCTTATAAGTCAATTTTTCCATCCTTGGAACCTGATGATGATTCTTATACTCCTCAAACTCTCCATATTTCAAATCCACGAAGTTTTCCTCTCCGTTATACATTCGACTGAGGGCATCAGCATTTCCATGGAGTTTGCCATGACGGTGAATAATTTCGAAATCATACTCAGCTAATGCAAGAGCCCATCTAGTCAATCTTGAACTCGGTTCTTTCAACGTCAACAACCACTTCAGAAGCCGGTGATCAGTTATGACTGTCAACTTCTTGCCATACACATAACAGCGGAAAGTTTGTATTCCATACATAACTCCAAGCAACTCCTTTTCTGTTGTGGTGTAGTTCAATTCTGCCTTTTTCAATTTTCTAGTGGCGTAGGCTATCGGTCGTTCGTATCCATCACGCAATTGGCTGAGTACCGCTCATACTCCAAGTCCTGAGGCATCGGTTGCCAAAATGAAAGGCTGTTCAAAATCTGGGAAAATCAACACTGAATCTGATTTAAGGGCATTCTTCAATTTTTGGATGGCTTCGAGCACTTCTTCTGTTATTTCAAATTTGACATTCTTTTTCGTCAAATTAACCAAAGGGGCTGATACTTCCGAAATATTAGGAATGAATCTTCGATACCAATTAACTATTCCTAAAAAGGACCTGACTCCTTTGATGTTCTTGGGTAGAGGGAAATTGTTAATCGTTTCTATGGTATCGGGATCCGGTAAGATTCCTTCCTGGGAAATGATATGACCCAAATATTTTACCTTGTTCAACATAAAATTGCATTTCTTTGGCTTCAATTCCACATTTGCCCCACTTAATCTTTCAAATACTCTCTCTAATTTCTCAATGTGGTATTTTGCACCTTCTGAATTGAAAATGATGATATCATCTAAATAAACCATACAACCCGGTCAATGTCATATTCATGAATCGCTGAAAAGTGGAAGGTGCATTCACGAGTCCGAAAGGCATTTTGGTATACTCATAATGACCTTGAAAAGTGCTGAATCCTGTCAAAGATATCGATTGTTCTTCCATATCAATTTGGTGACAAGCTTCGGCCACATCTATTACGGAAAATAATATATTATTCCCCGCCTTGTATCCTTGAATCAAATCTGATATGTTAGGTAACGGATAGTACTCCTTTTTTGTTATGCTGTTGAGTCCTCTATAGTCGATACACATCCTCACTTTTTCTTCTCCATTTGGAAGTCGTTTGGTCACCAGTACCACAGGTGCAGACCACGGACTACATGATGGTCTTATAACTTCCATATCTAATAATCGTCCTATTTCTTTCTCAAGTACTTCTCTCTAACGATAAGGTATCCTATATGGTGCCTTACAAATGGGCTGTGCACCTGGTATTGAAGTCAAACCGTGTTTTACCTTTGTCGTGCTGGTCAATTCTTCATCCTCATCCCGGAAAAGATGTCCATACTTCCTAAGAGACTTATAAAGTTCTTCCTTGAGCTCTTCTTCCAAATGCTGTAAGTCAAATCCATCTTCAATCCAATCATCATTCGAAAAATCAAATTTACAAATATCATTATCGAGAACATCCACCGAAGTTATTTCTTCCCCCAACATAACCTTACACAATCTCTGTCCTTTTCTTAGTTTAACTTCCTTCCAAGATAAATTCATTATCTTCACTGGGATCTCTTTTTCGTTTCTCACGACTGTACGAGCTACGTGTGCTTGCGGGTTTCCTATCTCGTAAGGCTCGCATACCAGTAGATGTCCTTTTATATTTACCTTCAAGCTCCCACGAACGTTTTCTTCCGTCCTTGGAGGAATTACTAGATCTTCTATCGTAAGTAGATCAGACTCGAATAATAGTTCTTCGGATATGGGCAGAAAATCTTCATGGTGATTCTGATGTTCCAAATCTCCAACGTTGGAGGATACCCGTAGAGAACCCTCTACAGTAGAAGGAGATAGGCTCGATTTCCTTGCAACGTCACTTCCTCAACAACTTCAATCTGCGAGTTCTGAAAACACCTGGACTTAGGGTCTTCATCCACGCCAAGGATTTCACTGATTTCTATGAGAGAATCAGCGCCTTTCTGATTCTCGGTTAGACTAATCATTTCATCTTCCTCTTCGATACTTCGAATTTTTTGCTCAATCTCCGATTTTCTTCCCGACAATCCTGATACTTCTTTGCCACTTACTAGATCTGGATTGGATATTGGTGCGTTCTGTATTTGACTTCCTGCTCCTTTACTCTCCTCACATTCTATGGTATTCTGTCGTGGTATTTTATAATCGCCAATAAAATTGTTAACCGTTTGAAGCCAGCCGATCCAGTTGTCCTCATTCTGGGATTGTACAGAATGCAAATTCTTTGCAGCTGCTCGCCTAGTGAACGATCGTGAGGAAATACCTTCTTTGCATTAGGTTCGGTTATGTGGCAAACGGACGAGTGGTTCCGAATATCCTCGTAAGAATACATTCTCAATGTTTTTCCCCATATCTTCAACGTCGGCGGATCCGTATACGATATAATCGCATCATTTTTCGAAAGAAAGTTTCTTCCTAATAGTACCTCTACTCGTCCCAACACCGAATTCTCACACACGACTAGTTGTGTTTCTTGCCCCTCAGGTCCTTCATCCTCGAATCTCATTGAAACCATTGCTGTGCCATAGGTTTCTAATTCATGACCTGTCACTCCTGTCAAACAGATGTCATCATTATCATCCACATCAATTTGTTCATCCGTTAATATACACCTCTTAGCCAAACTTATCACAGTACCAGTATCCACTACACATTTACAAATCTTATTATTCACTACTAAAAACACGATATAAGGTATGTTATCTGCCTCTGAAAATACCTCAGGAATTGTCCTAAGCAGCATATCCCGTCGATTATCCCGTGTAATACATGTTTTTCCTATTTGTTCATCATTCACATTCCCCTTTTGCCGTTTCCTGGTATTGCCACCTATTCGGGGGGTAATAGGAGGCCGCCTCAGTTTAAAGACTGCTGTGGAGGATTTCTTCTATCACCTGCTCCATTAAATCCGTCTCTTTGTTGATTCCATTCATCTCTCTGGTATCTTCCTGCGGTGGATGGTCCACCCCTTCTGATACGCTCTGTTTGGTGCCATGAGCTAGCACCTCTCTCTACCGCTCGAGCCTGACTAGGTCGTTCTTGGTCCCTACGTCTCGACAACTCCCCACGAGAGTTGTATGGTGCCCTGCAGTCGCGATACCAGTGTCCAGATCCCTGGCAACGGAAACATTTGTTGTTCTCATTAACCTGTTAATGTAACAGTCTCTTGCCTTGTGTCCTCGTTTTCCACACTTATAACATTCACCTGTCGCTTGTACCTGTCCTATGCGTGCGCTGCTGGGACCTTTACCTTGTACCATAAAAGCAGTAGTCTCTTGCAGCTTTACCAATTCCTCGGCCTTTTCCAGGTCCAGATTCTCCTCTTTCAAGAGCAGAACCCCAGTTTCTTTCAATAGCTCCTTCCTCAGTCCCATCTTGAATTGGTTCAACAGAAGAATCATATTTTTCTTCCTCAGACCAGCTGCTTCTTCCGGCGTAGCTCCCTGCAGATCTTCTTTGAGAACCTTTGCTCCAAGGAGACGAAGTCGTGTACAAAATGACGCCACATCCTCATCGTGTCGCTGATAACATCTACTCAAATTGGCGCAAATTTTTTAATCAATTTTTCCTTCAATTCACTATAAGACAAGCCATCTAACGATGAATCCGACTTGAAATAATCATATGCATCACCCTGTAATTTGAATTTCAAAAGTTTCAGCGTCTCATCCTGCGTCCATCCGTCTAATTTAGATCTTTGCTCCAATTTTTCAATATACTTCACTACTTCCTTGCCTGTAAAATCATCTAAAGTAGTCGCAATCATTCCAAGGAAATAGAGAGCCGCCATCCTGACAGGGGCAGGCATATGCCAGCCTGCCCTTCTCCTACAGGGGCTGGGTTATTACCAGCACCTAGGGCTGCTGCTTGTCCTCCTGGCTGTGTTTCGGGCATTACAGAAAAAAATAATAGCAAGCACAAACCTTTATTTCACTTAGGGTTCCCTTTTTCTACCCTGAAAAACCCTAACAACTTTTTCCTGACTCACCCTGTATGCCAACAAGTAAAATTCTCACTGATTATTTTGGTTGACTGAATCAAAAGCCCAACAAAACGTGCTCATAAAATATTTAGTTTCCTCTCAACCCTTGATATATATTTTTATTTGTTCTCCTACCGCTGAAATCTCCCTATATGAATAATTCCAATAATAAAAATGTTCAAAATAATTGAAAAAAAATTACCCAACTCAATGAATGAGATTTCAAAATCTAGAGTTTTCCATTTTCCACCTCTAAAGAAAAATAAATCCAACCAATATTTCCCACAAGACAATTAGATACCAAAACAAAAATTTGTGGTTATTTTAAATTTTCAATTCAACAAAAAAAAAATCCAACCTTATTATTCATGATCACCCTATTCTTCCAGTCGCCAAAAAATAATATTTTCCACAAAAGGGCCAAAGCCAATATAGAAATCTATGGTTACCTGAATTTTTCAATATGAAACAGCAACGAAAAAAAATTCCAACCCTATTATTGTTTTTCACCCTATTCTTCCAACCGCCAAAAAAAATTAGAATCCCACCGCTGTAATACAATCCGACGTAGTCGATCAAGGGTTGTATAAATATACAACCTATCAGACTCCTCCAGACTACTCTTTGACAGACTCGGATTGTTATTTTTGTGGGTAACGCTGCCACCAGACTAAGAAGTATATTTATACTCCGCACTCAGCCACGCGGAGTTTGTGTGGGGTAAGAGACCCCCTGGAACCAGCTCAACAACTCCAACTGCAGACTACTGGTTCAGATGAGACCACCAGGCTTCGGGATGATGATAGGTTCGGCCATCGGCTCACACAATTGCGTGGTTTTATATTTAGAGGGGTTGGGTAGACGGAGCCAATGATAATACCAAAATTTACTTAACCTTTCTATTCAAAATGAAGAAATATACGATAAAAGAAATGAATGAAACAGGCGAACAAATGAACAATAGACCAAAAACCAGAACAAGAAATCGGAATCATTATCGAATCAAAACTGACAACATCCCAATCATCTATCTTTATCCTGCTATACTTTCTCAGTAGGAAGAATAACTAAGAGGCCCAATTAATTGTTCCTCCTAAATAACCTCTTCAGACCAAAATATAGTGACACTTCAAACGACTACACTGAATAGCAAAGGGAACCCCGTATTCCGCAAACTGATGGCCATTCAAGCAGTGCCCTATCTAGATGTGCCCACCCTGTATTTACAATAAATAGCTGAACAACATTCTACCTAATTTCTAGGCACTCACCCCTTTCAACCGCGAAGCAGAGGTTCCTTCCCGTAAATCCAAATTAATGCACCCAATTTTCACAAATAAACTATACCTCCACAATTCAACTAAAGAAAAACTCGCACTCGTAATTAAAATCTCCCAACCAATACAATTCGGGGATTTTCCTAACCGAACGATTTCCCGACGTCCCGTTCCGACTCTCTCGAACGACGTTCCCCGACCTTCTTCTAAAAATCCCCAACTCTCTTTTCCTTTCAACCCTTATTTTGTTGGTTTAGCGCTTTTCGATTTAGCGCTCCTCCCGCTCAGCCAATCAAAACGTCCTTGAATATTATTTCTTTAATTCTGGCTATAGCACTGCTAGCGCCATCTAGCGAACCAACGTTATCCTGCCGCTAAATCCCGAGAGAACTCGTACCAAAACCGTAATTTCGTCACCACGAGATGTCTCTTGTAGGCCAATTTACTGTCGTTTCTGTCCTCCAATTTTAAACTTGTTAAATCGGTTACAATGTAACAATTTTGATTTCACTCTCGTTCCCATCGAGTTTATCTGCCCTAGACGCTGACTTCATCAATAATTCCGATAAGACCCTCTGCTTTGTGGTCAAGATTAACAATAGCTGGATTCATAATAAATTTTTATATTGAAATACTGAGGAATATTCACATGAAAACGATCTGATATATATGAAATCATATTTGAGCCTAATTTCTGTCTTCTATCCTTTTGCTGTATATATATATATATATATATATATATAGGAAAAATGATAAAAACCTAATTCTAAGTACATAACACCTACAGGGTGTTACAATTACTTGACACAGTAATTTTGTGATGAATAAACTGGGTGTCCCGAAATTACAGAGATATATTTCAACTGCAGATTCTGAGAACAAAAATACTGAAAAAGTCGGTAAAAAAGTTAGAAATCGCCGGGCTATATAGTCACGTTATAATTACCTTGAAATCTTGAAATACACTCTTCAAGGTCCCAATCCTTCAACAATTCCTCCATTGTGAAAATTGGTATAATTGGATGAGAATGAGAGTTAGGAAGATGTATTGAATTGTCTATAACAATAAAAAATACCTTTATATAATTATAAAAACTCAAACGCCATAAGTATCAAACTAAACTCACCTTGGTAAGAATTCACATGCACACAGTACAATATATAGTCACAGTGCACGATACAATTCCTGGAACCGGGGAGCAGCAGAAGACGCACGTCCGCACAATATCACACGCGGAAGAAGAAAATAAATTAATAAAACAAAACTGTGAAACTCTCACGTCTCGCGTTGATCTTTGTTCTAGAAGGCAGACGATGACGTGATAATCATAGACTCCCTTCCTCCCTTCGTTGGAAATGCCGATATTTGATTGGTGCAAAATTTGTCACGATAGCGTCTCTCGCTCAACGCTCTATTGGTCAGAATCGTCGCGTGATATTCTTTAGTGGGATGAAGTAGATATACCTATATTCAATTAGTATTAAGTTTGATTCATTAACTATAAACAGATCTAATTATGAAAGAAACTGCTAAATGATTTGTTTGATCTAGCCCAAATATTAGTTGATTATTAATAAATCCATTGAAATTGTTAATATACACTAAAACAATGAATTGACTACTAACAAATCATATAGATGATAAAGTGGATTATTAGTATTGAAGAAACAAATCGATAATAAATCATTCGATATGTGTTAAAGATTGAATGAAACAAATTAGGGTAATATTCAATGACAATTTGTTATTTTAAACAAATATTGTAAATATCAAATGAATCAAGCCCAAATGAATCGATTCGTTAACCATAAAGATCCTTTTCTCTCAGTGTACGGACCCGATATCTTGATTTCATTCTGATTTCGAAGATATGCTACACATCATAGCCTTGACGAATTTCAATCTCATTTTGACTATCAAGTTATTTCTGGAATACGGACCTGAATATTGTTAGAGATGGAACTATCTCTATTTTGTAGGAATGAGAATACCTACTTGCGATTGTAAGAAACACTATATTTCTGAATTATTAATTTGCGACTAACTAACTTTCTGAATGCAACTACTTTAACGAACTGGTTAATGAGTATGACGAACAATGCCCACGCATCTCTTTTGTATCCCGGGCCAATACGTCCTCGATCGCTTCCAGTTCGAAAATGAAAATTAAAAAAAATGCACTTACTGTGATGACTTGATACGATTATACGATATATATATGAGATGTATGTCTGTAGATATGCTTGATGATTTGAGTTTCAATAAATATGAACAAGATTTGAGATATACTGCTGAATTATTTTTTAATTGACAGACTTCTACAAATTGACAATACCTGTTATTGAGACAAAAAAACGTATCTAGCAACGGTCGTTATGGGCATTGTCCTGGCTGCCTGTGGTTTACGTTGTTGCGAGAAGTAAATCGTAGAAAACATTACAGATTATTCCATCTACGATATGAATTCCATCATTGGCTACTTCTTTTGATAAGGAATGTGGTGTTTGGTCTGTCTTGTCGGTGGGTTGTTTCAGTTGTACGTCTGAGTGAATCAAAATTTTAGGTTGAGTGTTTGTTGGATTTTCGGTTCAGGTTCTTGAAATGTTCCAGGGTTTTCGGCGGCAAGGTTTCTTAGGAATTCTAAGGATTCTTGATCTATTTCGCCAGGGTAATTGATTACTGATTCTGATTAGTGGATATTGAGTTTTATTCTCGACAGAGCATCTACATTTGAATTCATGGTTCCTTTTTTATAGACGATTTTATAGTCATACTCTTCTAATTTCAAGCGCCAACGTATTAGTTTGGAATTTGGTTCTCTCAGATTGAACAGCCAAGTTAGAGGACGATGGTCGGTAACTATCTCCGAACAACAAACCCACTAGAAGGATCACAAAACAAATATTCTGATGCTAACATGAATTCCCAGAATTTTCATATTATTAGTACCCAATCGTCGCCAGTGTCCTTTATGAATTCATGTAGTTCACTGCACAAATATAATAATAAATTTGGGTCATGACGATTATGAATCAGTTCTGATTGATAGAAGATTGCTACATTATTCTGAGACTTAGCAATTTTACTTTCTTGGGGGCTCGAGGACCAGCATGGGTATTGTGAATACTTTTTGCTCAACGTTGCAACACCGCAATTTGATATTGACAGTCGACGGCGATTATTGCTTTGTTTGGTATCTGTCATTATTTTCGTTTTGATTTATCGATATTATCCAACTTGTGTTCAGTTTTGTGTACTCAAAATTCATCAGAAACTCAGTTTATTTCCTGTTTTGGTGATTTGATATAATGGTGAGACGTTGTGAGGTGTGTTAAAGACAATTTGAACTGGCGATCAAAACACGTCATTTCATAGGTGAGTTACCATTGTCGTATCATTCGAGAATTTGAAGCATTTTCCCAAATGGAATGGATTGAAATGAATTTAAATTGAATTGATTAGATTATATTAGCTGCGACAGTGTCTTGTGGTAAAATATGTAGCACTGATGAATGCTTCCTTATTTGTAATCAAAATATGCGAAGCTGCTGAAAAATCACTGAGAATAATGATGAACTCAATATTTTTGATGAAAAATATAAGGATATTTCTATACTTCTTCTACACACAACAATGAGAAATTTACCGTTGACTGTTTTTGGAACTAGTCAAACTAATTTGGAGAAATATTTCACTGTAAGACTCCATCATGAGGCGAATAAATTGAAAGATTCAACGGAAGTCAGAGTAAGAAGTATGTTAACAAAAACAATCCTATTCAAAAATCGATAAATTATTTGTGTGATTATCCATGGTTGTTTTTCATTTCAGTCCTGTTTTAAATAAGAAACACTGCTATTTGTTACATCTTCACATGATTCATGATTTTATTGTTGATATAAAATTTCGTCATAATACTTGTCAACACATATTCATTATCGATTTTCATCTATCTACATGAAATGAAATAATCAGACATCAATTTTTTGCGTCAAAATATATGAATTCTGCTCAAGATGAAACCTCCTTCATTTTTGACGATATCGTGAAATGATATAAACAAGTTTCATCTTCAGGTTTGAAAATTACATTCAAATATGCAATCATATCTATTTGCCTTGAAAACGAGTTTTTCACTTTTTTGAAAATCATTTCCACTAGTAGGTACTGAACTTTGAAATCGTAAATATACTTACATGCACTGTCACTGATCGCCAAAGATATAAATGTTCATTATTGAAATTGAACGTTATTTATGATGAAGTATAAGTAGACAACTGTATAATGAATAGTAAGTATATTGTTTAATATGGCGTTGAGAATTGAACTTTTCTTGTGACGTGGTCATAATAAGTGTATTGATCACAAGCAAGTTACAAAACTCACCATAGGATTGTATGTATTCGAATTTCTCGTAACAATGTGAAGGAAGTATAAAGATGTTCATTTTCCCACCAAGAAATGCTAAAAATTACCACTGAAATTGTTACGGATTTTCAATTTGGTTACATCATGAATTAATAATAAATTCGACCCCCTCTGAACAACACGGCACTGGTGCTGGGAGAATCAGGTTCTGCTATCCTTGTTTAGACAAAGATAGATACTATAGATGTTCCAAACAAACTGTATTGCCAGGGGTGTGGATTACTCATCTAGTCTGTTCAATGATCGAAGGTAACTATAGTAAATTTTCGCCCGAATAGATAGGGTCGGAAATATTTGCATGCCCAAACTATTGCCAATAGTGAATTTTGGTGTGGTGGTGGAATAGTAAAACACCCATAATATCGTTGCTGTAAAATACATTCAAAATCAATCAAAAAAATAGCTCAAAAATTTTATTTAAGTGGTGGAAGTGAATGTGAAGTGTCTCCATTATACATACAAGTGTTATCATATCACAAATCACTCCTGAAATCAATGTTTACATTGCCAAATTCCACGACAACTGGCAAATCACATAGAAAAAACCTGTGAGTGAAGGCTGCGAAACTGTTTCACCAACGGTCATTGACGTTGAACTCCAAGTTTATTTACAGTATGGCTAATGAATGGGAAAAAGTAGTGAAAGTTTTGAGAGAAGAAATAATAAAGAATAGGAAAGAGATCAAGTCGGCTATCGAAGCATCTGAAAGCAAGTTGCTACTGAAAATCGAGGAACTCAACCACAGAGTCAATAATTTAGAAATCGAAAACTCTATCCTTACAAATAAAATAGAGGCTCTAGAGGTTGTTACAAAGAAGAATAATATCATCATATTTGGTCTGAAAAATTCCGAAGACTCCTCCCCCTCATCGGTTTGCAGAGAGCTCAAGAACCTTTTAGACGTCGAGGTGCACGTTTCCGATTTGAATAATACTTATAGACTGAAAACTCAAGGAAGACATCCGCTGAAGGTGGAATTCATTTCATATTCGAAAAAACTCGAGGTCCTGAAACACTGCAAAAACTTGAAAGGATCTGGTATTGCAATTTCAAACGATCTCACATACAAACAAAGATGTCAAAATAAAATTCTCAGGAACCACTTGAACAAGGCGAAGGAGAACTCATCAAACAATTCCTACATCAAAGGGAATAGACTTTATATCAATAATAAAGCCTATACAGTCGAGGAACTAGAAGAAAGAGAAAACAGTACAACAGAAGACCGAAAAATAAACAGTGCCCCATCGACACCTTCCACAAGGAACATCGAGGAGAGCAGCGATTCAACCACAGAAGAATCTAGTGAGAAGAACAAGAACGACAATACTCCAATAAAGGTCAGTAACCAGAAAAAGACAACCAAAACAGCTGCTGCCCCTCCAAACAAAGAAAGAATCAAGATATTACGATCGGGTTCGGTTACAAGCGGACGCGACTGATTACCCCATCCAATATATGTTGAATTTTGCTACTTCTTATATTCTTCAAATATCTCGATGACTTAAAATAAATAAAAAAAAAAAACTCACAGTATTCTAATTGAAATAACCTAAAATGGATGAGTATATCCGTGATTTCGATGTAGAGACAATAGAAACGTTCACTCTTCAAGATTATCTAGAGTGCAAAAATATTTTAGATATCAACAAAAACGCTTGCAATTTCAAAATCATTCATAATAATATTCGTAGTCTTAATAAGAATATTGACGAATTTAAAATTTTCCTCTCTAAACTAGAGTCAGAAATTGATTGCATTGCTTTGACTGAAACATGGATTCTACACTCTCCAGAACTATATTGTATTCCGGGTTACGAAATGATCTACAGTGGGGGAAACTTGAACCAAAATGATGGCGTGGTGATATATATTCGCTCCAAATTCAAATATACTCACAAAATCGTTACAATCAATGATATCAAAACCATAGTGTTGAGAGTTAAATTCGGGAATACTAACATAGATATAGCTGCGATATATAGACCTCCTTCCACTGACCCATACAACTTTAACAGACATTTACAAAGTTATTTCGAATCGAGTCATCCAAACACAGCTCAATGCTCTATTTTTTTAGGAGATATCAATATTGATATATTCAAAAATGATGACATATCTAATGAATATCTGAACACTCTTAGTGAATTTGGCTACACATCAACAATAAACAATGAAACTCGAATTCAAGGAGAACACGGATCCTGCATAGACCATATTTTCATCAAAGCTGAAACAAACCTATTGGATAAAATCATTCCACTCATTATACAAACAAACATCACTGATCACTATACGACGGCTCTCCAAATCATTTTAGATTCTCAACAAAGGAACAATGAACCCGATGGTAGAAAATTCACAACCCATATTGATTTCACCAATCTGAAAAAACACATTAGCGAACTGTCTTGGAATGAAGTTCTCAACGAACCTAACCTCGATTCTGCAATGGATACATTCATAGATACTCTAATTGCTGCAATAGAACAGAGCACAATTCATGTAAAATATAAAAGAAAAAACACGAAGATCGCTCCATGGATAACAAAAGGTTTGGTGAAATCAATAGACACAAAAAATACACTATTTAAACGAACACGAATGGATCCCACAAACCTAGAATTAAAAAATGAATTGAAAACATATCAAAATAAGCTGACAAAGCTAATAAGGAAAACCAAATATGAATATTATAAAAATCAAATAAACTCAAATTCTTCCGATAACAAAAACTTATGGAATGTAATTAAAGAAATAACAAACACAAACAAGAACAAGCGATGGATCACATCGATAAAAAATGAGAAAGGGGATATTTTCACAAAAAAACAAGAAATTGCAAACGAATTCAATTCTGTATACACCAAAATGGGAAAGGAAATGGCTAAGAAGATCAACAGAAATCCTAATTACATGACCCAAAAAACAACTGTTCGGAACTCATTTGTCCTATCAACAACTGACAAAAACGAGATAAAAAACGTAATCAGTAATTTAAAATCAAAAAAGGCCAGTGGTAGTGATGGTATTAACTCCGATGTCTTAAAACTGATTTCTCAGTTCATAGAGGAGCCTCTAGTATATTTGTTCAATACGTGCATAGAGACAGGTCACTGGCCAACAGCCTTCAAACAAACGATTGTAGTACCGCTATATAAAAAGGGTGATGACGACATCATCACAAACTACCGCCCTATAACTCTGATTACACACCTATCCAAGATTTTCGAGAAAATCCTCAAAAAAAGACTTGCATCATACGTTAAAAAATATAATTTAATATCTGACAGTCAGTTCGGATTTCGTGAGAAATTATCAACACAAGATGCAATATTAGCACTCACATCTGAAGTGTCATCAGCTCTTGATGAAAATAAGTCGAGCTTATGCGTTTTCATAGACTTATCGAAGGCATTCGACACAGTCGACCATGAAATGCTATTACAAACAATGGAAGATATTGGTGTCAGGGGTGTTCCACTGAATCTGTTTAGGAGTTATCTAACCGACAGATACCAAAGTGTAAAGATAGATGAAGTTGTTAGCAGCAGGCAAAATATTAATATTGGTGTGCCACAAGGTACGGTCCTCGGACCAATCTTATTCAATGTATATATGAACGGTTTATTTTCTCTCAGCAGTAAAGGGAAAATTATAGGATTTGCAGATGATACGGCAATATTTTACAAGGCACATAGTTGGCAAGAATTGAAAGATATGGTTGAACTAGACTTCATTACAATAAAATATTGGCTTGAGAATAAATTACTGACTATCAACTTGGAAAAAACCCAATACCTTCCGTTCAGCTGTAATAGCTCAAACAAGCCCTCATTCTCTCATTTGAACGTGGGTAATCAGCAAATAATTCTCCCTGATAAAAAAGTAAAGTACCTTGGTGTAATTTTAGATTCTCATCTAAAATGGGATGCACATATTAATTATATCTGTAATAAGTTACGATACATCATCTACAAATTTAAATTCTTAAGAAATATATTGAGCCCTTACCATCTAAAAATTCTATACCACGCACTCGTAGAAAGCCACTTACGCTATGGAATAGCTTGTTGGGGAGGAGCCTTCAGAACACATCTTCATCCACTTGAAATGTTACAAAATAGATTTCTGAAATTTATTTTATCGAAACCTAAACGCTTTTCAACAGAAAAACTGTTTTCTGAAAGTAATATTCTTGATATTCGTCAACTCTTTTATTATTACATCATCATAACTTATTACAAAAAAAAGAATTATATCTTACCGACTCACATTTATAATACTCGAAAAAAAGATCACCACGTCATCCCACTAACCCGAAAATCACTTATCCAACATACTTATACATACTTAGCTCCAAAACTGTTCAACACTCTTCCTTATATAATTAGAAGCATCAATATATTCCACATTTTTAAAAAGACACTCAAAACATTCATATTCAGTCAGGCAAGACAAACAATCGCTGATTTCGTCAATAAAAAATAATTTTGATCAGCTATAGCAGTGGGAGAAATATGGGTATAACATCACATTTTCATTCTCTTAGGATGGACTTATGATTCGACTCGTTAGAATTACTTTTGGTTATATATTATTATAAGTCATGTATGTTTGTGTATGTATATATGTATGTGTCATTTTGCATCAAGTGCGTAGGTGAGCATAGTTTATTGATAGTTTTTTTTCAGATTTTACATACATTGATTATTATTTTATATATTGATTGGTTGGATGCTGACTCATGATAGATTTTACGCCTCGAAACAAGTGTTGCTCACTTATTGAGTACGAAAATTATTGTGTACTTGTCATATTTAGAAAGATGTACATAGTTCACAGTTTTTACCATTTTTATTATTCAATATTATTCAATTATAATTCAATGAAATTTACTTCTATTGTTCGTTCGACACAATTTCACTTTCTCTTTCATGTTTCCATTATTGTAATTGTATTTCCTGCGAAACAAGTGCAATAGCACTTATCGCCAAACTAACTTTATTCGCATTTATAGATACTTGTAAACTACTTTTTTCAGAATAAAGTTATTATTATTATTATATATTATATTAATAAATGAATTCCATTAGGATCTAACATCTCTACATTGAATGGCTGACTAATAGTGATTTTGAATGTGGTTGAATTTGGATTGATTACCGTCGTGATAGCAAAGTAGTTACGGATATTGATGACAGCTGTTGGTGATTTTGTTTCAGATGAAATCTAATAAACCTAATCCGTTTTCATGACATACTGGAAATCTGAAGACTTGTTGTGTAATAGGAGAAATGATTATTGTGTGATGACAGTTTTCGAACTTTTTTGGGGGTTCATGAATGTGTGCATCAAAAACTATGGGAATTTGAAGATTTGGGGTGAAAAGAATTCTATTTTGGATATCGATATTTGCATTAAACTGCCTGAGAAGATCCATACCTATTAGTCCATCATATTTTTCGTTGAAATTGAGAATATGAAACTTGTATGTTACTTGTGTTTGAAATATTTCAAAGATAGGAATGATCAATACTTCATTAGGAAAGCTGATGTCGTGTGAAGTTTGGATACTGAATGTTTCATTTGTTATAAAATTCGGATATGCCTGATAGGCTAATTTTGGACTGATCAAACTACGTGAACTACCTGTGTCTATCAAGAATTCTGCTTTAATTTCGGGGATGAGAATGTATGGTAAATCATTCTTCAAGTGGTTGAGTTTAATAATTACGTTAGGTGTTCTTTGCTTGCATCCTGTGGAAAATTTACATTTACCAGAAATGGATTTTCTTGTTCAGTTGAATCTTCATAATCAGTGAAATTTTGAAAATCGTCTGGTTGTTCGACGTGTTGATTAGATTGATCATAATCTCGATTCTCTACGCCAGAGTCATATAATTCGGAATAATCATATTGTGGTCCCTCAAGGTTATGAAGTTCTTCAGAATTGAAGTTCCTTGGACCATTGCAATTTTGTCTTTGAAGTTGAACTGTCGGGTTTCTTGTAGATACCGACATCGACTGTGGTCTAGTATTAGGTGCTTGTCCCGTTGGTTTCAATACGTTACGGGGTGGACCGAATACTTGTCGATTTGTGAAGAAATTATTTTGTTGTCCTGCATTACTTTGCCTTGGTTGAATACTCATAGGTTGAGATGGGAATTGATTTCTAGGTGAATTGTTATGATTCTGATTGAAATTTTGATGAGAAAAGTTCAATCTTCGATAGTTTGGATGCGGAAAATTTGGTCTGGGAACTAAATTTTGATTGAAACTTCGATTCTGATAAGGAACTTGTTGTCTAGGAAAATTGGTCACATTATGATGAGGTTGAAGAGATTGTTTTTGAGGAAATATCTTTGTCTTTGAATATGTATAAAATTTTCTTCTCCTCAAACATGTGAAATTGCTTACTCTAAGCTATCGGGATTTCTCAGTCTAACCATATCTTGAATTCTACCAGTTAAACCACGAATGTATGTTTTCAGAGCAAGCTCGTCATAGTTTCTCATTTTGAAGGTTCTCTCGTCAACAGGTAAATTTATTGAAATTAATTTGGATGCAATGCCACTTCAACTTTTCTGAATTCTCTGTCCGAAAGTGAAAAATGATTCATTGTTATGGGGTTTCATTATGATTTCTTGTAAAAGACAATCTAAATTTCTTTGATCGCCGAAGCTGAGTCTTAGAAGGTTTTTCAACGCATTCCAATCTCTAATTTCCGGCCTACTTCCTACTAAACTCAAAGCATGTCCTGATAATTTTCTTATCACTGCCCTGATAAGAAAATCGTTGATAGGGTCGTTTGGGTTTTGATTATTTCTATAAATTCTGATGAGACAGTCACAATGTTCTATATATAATATATATCTATATATAATATCCATAAGGTAATTTTATCATTACCATTGAAATTTGGGATTGTTTCAATGTATAATCTAAATAATTGATAGTAAACTCGTGCTTCTGCCATTTCGTTTTGATCTAATCCTAAATTATTGAGTCTTTTTATTATTTCCTCAATTTTTAATATCCTTCAATTCACTTTCCTATTATTCATTCTTCTATTATTTAATTCACTCTGTGTTAATTCTACTGTGTTAGACTTTAGATGAAATTTTTCCTGTTCATTCGTTTTTATTTGTTCCTAATAATGTTCTGAAAATATCATATGCATCAATTTTATCTAGAACGCAGTTGTGTTCGTCAACTCAGACCAATACTAATTTTTGTTGAATCCACCAACAAGTAGAGAAACATTTACTTGGTTTCACTAGGAATTCTGACCAATTCTGACATAGAAAATTTGGGATGAGGTTGAAAAAGGATGGCTCGCCTATTCTTGGTACCGTCTTCTTCTTCCTTGGCCCAGGGGTCGTCTTCTGAAGTCTGCAGCGATTCCTCTACTCGATGTTTACACCTAATGTACGATTTCGCCCGTGAAGAGTAAAAACTCAAAACAAATTCACGATGAGACGTTCCGGACTGCGCCAGTTATTTTCGAAAAACCAGCAAGAGACTTTTTAAAAACTATATTTTCTTTACTGTGAAAGAGATAGGGTCGAAATAGAGTGAAAAATGAATAGGTAGATATATTTATAATGTCGGTTGGTCTTGAAGACGAAATACGATTCCTGCTGAATTGTCCGCTTTCTGGGAAACGGCATGGAAAGTGCGAAAGCCAGCTCGGTACCGTGGACCCCTCGCTCGATGTAACTCGCGACTTGTTAGGTGGCGTTTGAAATTGGAGGAGTTCGATTACTTGATGAAATATAAAAGGGGTAACGATTGTCAAGCCGCCGACGCCCTATCTAGACATCCACCAGAAAATGACCTGAATGCCATCGAGACTATGTCAACTGACGTAAATTCAGACGACATCGTCGAAATTATACAGAGAGAACTAGGAAACCTTTGTAACCCACCGAACCTAGACAATGAGACCCATTTGGTATGTTCAGGTAATCAGAACGCTCACGAAAAACCTGTCACGAATCCCTCAGACAAAAGTCGTAACACACAGCCTAAAATCACCATAGCCTCGAACATTATACTCAAACATCCGTCAATTCATTACTGCCCAAAATATTTGCGCAAACCCTTCAGAACACCTTTGCGAATTATTCCTTCAAATTATTTCAGTGTACGAAATTTCTGACAGATGTCGAAACGACAGATGAACAGAAACAGTTGCTCGAGTATCGCCATGTTTACAAATCAGGTAACACAGGAATCAACGGAGTTAAGACTTCATTGAGTTCAAGATACTTCTTGCCCAACATGACAAACGACATCGAAAATTACATTGACAATTGAGAAAGATGTTTGAAGAAAAAGTACGACCGAAATCCTTCTATCTAACACCAATTACCTCTAAACCCTTCGAACATATACACGTTGATGTATTCAAAATATCAAACGAAAGCTTTCTTACTATAATAGATGCCTTTTCACGATATGGTCAAGCGTATCCTTTGAAGTCAGTCACAGGGTTGTACATAGTTGAGAATTTGCTAACTTTCGTTACCTATCACGGTTTACCTCAGAAGATCACCACCGACAGCGGAACCGAATTCAAAAACCAAGACTTAGAAAATTCTTGCGATCTACGTCGTATGGAGCTTCATTTCACTATCGCAAAAACTCGACACTCATCGAGCATTTTCGCTGTCTCAGGGAGGAGAATAAGAAACTGACTCCCGATCAATTATTGAAACATTCCGTACTCAGCTATAACAATTCCATCCATAGTGTGACCAAATTCACCCCTTTTGAAGTTAGCAAAGGACATATCAATAACCCCAATCCATTTGACCTCAACGACAATATAATTATATCGAATTATATTCGAAATCATAGAGAAGCAAGTCAAAAACTTAACGAGATCATTCGAAATACTCGAATTCGAAATACTCTAATGAAGTATTGATCATTCCTATCTTTGAAATATTTCAAACACAAGTAACATACAAGTTTCATATTCTCAATTTCAACGAAAAATATGATGGACTAATAGGTATGGATCTTCTCAGGCAGTTTAATGCAAATATCGATATCCAAAATAGAATTCTTTTCACCCCAAATCTTCAAATTCCCATAGTTTTTGATGCACACATTCATGAACCCCCAAAAAAGTTCGAAAACTGTCATCACACAATAACACAACATTTACACAACAATTACACAACAAGTCTTCAGATTTCCAGTATGTCATGAAAACGGATTAGCTGTCATCAATATTCGTAACTACTTTGCTATCACGACGGTAATCAATCCAAATTCAACCACATTCAAAATCACTATTAGTCAGCCATTCAATGTAGAGATGTTAGATCCTAATGGAATTCATTTATTAATATAATATATAATAATAATAATAACTTTATTCTGAAAAAAGTAGTTTACAAGTATCTATAAATGCGAATAAAGTTAGTTTGGCGATAAGTGCTATTGCACTTGTTTCGCAGGAAATACAATTACAATAATGGAAACATGAAAGAGAAAGTGAAATTGTGTCGAACGAACAATAGAAGTAAATTTCATTGAATTATAATTGAATAATATTGAATAATAAAAATGGTGAAAACTGTGAACTATGTACATCTTTCTAAATATGACAAGTACACAATAATTTTCGTACTCAATAAGTGAGCAACACTTGTTTCGAGGCGTAAAATCTATCATGAGTCAGCATCCAACCAATCAATATATAAAATAATAATCAATGTATGTAAAATCTGAAAAAAAACTATCAATAAACTATGCTCACCTACGCACTTGATGCAAAATGACACATACATATATACATACACAAACATACATGACTTATAATAATATATAACCAAAAGTAATTCTAACGAGTCGAATCATAAGTCCATCCTAAGAGAATGAAAATGTGATGTTATACCCATATTTCTCCCACTGCTATAGCTGATCAAAATTATTTTTTATTGACGAAATCAGCGATTGTTTGTCTTGCCTGACTGAATATGAATGTTTTGAGTGTCTTTTTAAAAATGTGGAATATATTGATGCTTCTAATTATATAAGGAAGAGTGTTGAACAGTTTTGGAGCTAAGTATGTATAAGTATGTTGGATAAGTGATTTTCGGGTTAGTGGGATGACGTGGTGATCTTTTTTTCGAGTATTATAAATGTGAGTCGGTAAGATATAATTCTTTTTTTTGTAATAAGTTATGATGATGTAATAATAAAAGAGTTGACGAATATCAAGAATATTACTTTCAGAAAACAGTTTTTCTGTTGAAAAGCGTTTAGGTTTCGATAAAATAAATTTCAGAAATCTATTTTGTAACATTTCAAGTGGATGAAGATGTGTTCTGAAGGCTCCTCCCCAACAAGCTATTCCATAGCGTAAGTGGCTTTCTACGAGTGCGTGGTATAGAATTTTTAGATGGTAAGGGCTCAATATATTTCTTAAGAATTTAAATTTGTAGATGATGTATCGTAACTTATTACAGATATAATTAATATGTGCATCCCATTTTAGATGAGAATCTAAAATTACACCAAGGTACTTTACTTTTTTATCAGGGAGAATTATTTGCTGATTACCCACGTTCAAATGAGAGAATGAGGGCTTGTTTGAGCTATTACAGCTGAACGGAAGGTATTGGGTTTTTTCCAAGTTGATAGTCAGTAATTTATTCTCAAGCCAATATTTTATTGTAATGAAGTCTAGTTCAACCATATCTTTCAATTCTTGCCAACTATGTGTCTTGTAAAATATTGCCGTATCATCTGCAAATCCTATAATTTTCCCTTTACTGCTGAGAGAAAATAAACCGTTCATATATACATTGAATAAGATTGGTCCGAGGACCGTACCTTGTGGCACACCAATATTAATATTTTGCCTGCTGCTAACAACTTCATCTATCTTTACACTTTGGTATCTGTCGGTTAGATAACTCCTAAACAGATTCAGTGGAACACCCCTGACACCAATATCTTCCATTGTTTGTAATAGCATTTCATGGTCGACTGTGTCGAATGCCTTCGATAAGTCTATGAAAACGCATAAGCTCGACTTATTTTCATCAAGAGCTGATGACACTTCAGATGTGAGTGCTAATATTGCATCTTGTGTTGATAATTTCTCACGAAATCCGAACTGACTGTCAGATATTAAATTATATTTTTTAACGTATGATGCAAGTCTTTTTTTGAGGATTTTCTCGAAAATCTTGGATAGGTGTGTAATCAGAGTTATAGGGCGGTAGTTTGTGATGATGTCGTCATCACCCTTTTTATATAGCGGTACTACAATCGTTTGTTTGAAGGCTGTTGGCCAGTGACCTGTCTCTATGCACGTATTGAACAAATATACTAGAGGCTCCTCTATGAACTGAGAAATCAGTTTTAAGACATCGGAGTTAATACCATCACTACCACTGGCCTTTTTTGATTTTAAATTACTGATTACGTTTTTTATCTCGTTTTTGTCAGTTGTTGATAGGACAAATGAGTTCCGAACAGTTGTTTTTTGGGTCATGTAATTAGGATTTCTGTTGATCTTCTTAGCCATTTCCTTTCCCATTTTGGTGTATACAGAATTGAATTCGTTTGCAATTTCTTGTTTTTTTGTGAAAATATCCCCTTTCTCATTTTTTATCGATGTGATCCATCGCTTGTTCTTGTTTGTGTTTGTTATTTCTTTAATTACATTCCATAAGTTTTTGTTATCGGAAGAATTTGAGTTTATTTGATTTTTATAATATTCATATTTGGTTTTCCTTATTAGCTTTGTCAGCTTATTTTGATATGTTTTCAATTCATTTTTTAATTCTAGGTTTGTGGGATCCATTCGTGTTCGTTTAAATAGTGTATTTTTTGTGTCTATTGATTTCACCAAACCTTTTGTTATCCATGGAGCGATCTTCGTGTTTTTTCTTTTATATTTTACATGAATTGTGCTCTGTTCTATTGCAGCAATTAGAGTATCTATGAATGTATCCATTGCAGAATCGAGGTTAGGTTCGTTGAGAACTTCATTCCAAGACAGTTCGCTAATGTGTTTTTTCAGATTGGTGAAATCAATATGGGTTGTGAATTTTCTACCATCGGGTTCATTGTTCCTTTGTTGAGAATCTAAAATGATTTGGAGAGCCGTCGTATAGTGATCAGTGATGTTTGTTTGTATAATGAGTGGAATGATTTTATCCAATAGGTTTGTTTCAGCTTTGATGAAAATATGGTCTATGCAGGATCCGTGTTCTCCTTGAATTCGAGTTTCATTGTTTATTGTTGATGTGTAGCCAAATTCACTAAGAGTGTTCAGATATTCATTAGATATGTCATCATTTTTGAATATATCAATATTGATATCTCCTAAAAAAATAGAGCATTGAGCTGTGTTTGGATGACTCGATTCGAAATAACTTTGTAAATGTCTGTTAAAGTTGTATGGGTCAGTGGAAGGAGGTCTATATATCGCAGCATTGATGTAATAAACTAGCTGGTGAGCCCACTCTTCAATTGTTTTGTCAGACTATAAAGTCCAAAAACAATTGAATTCTAGCAGATGGCGTGGGGTTCTCATATTCAACAATAGATGACGCGAACATCGAGAAATTATCACGAAACAGTTCCAAAGCAGGCAACCATAGATTTCTATGCAGGCAACATTCAGGTTGAAATATACCCGTTAATGACAGCTGTCAACCCGTAAGAGTTTGAATTTGGACGCGGAATAAATACAAAATTATTATTTCTTCTAGTTTCTTATAAAGAACATTTATCAATTCACAGGTGAAGACAATCTTGAGTGTATTAGTTTCATTGTGTATAAATCGATTGAATTTATTTTATCAGCATGGACTGGCGTTGTTGCAACGTGTGTGGAACACATAAAAATTCGGAACTCCGAATGTTTTCAGTACCCAAAGTTAGTATGAATATTCAAATGAATTCATCATTTGATGAGCATTCATAATGATCAGGAATAGCAGTGTGAGCTGATACGTTTCCGATTTCAGAACGAAGAAGAATTGCTGAAATGGAGTATTTCTACTTGCATCAAGTTGCCCCCAAATGGATATGTCTGTGAAAAACATTTTCAAAACGGAGCCATCGGGAAGAAGAAATTGAAGAAAGGTGCCACACCACTGAAAATGTTTGTATTTTTTGAAATCATAACCAGCGTACCCATCATAAACCTTCTCTTGAATATACAGGCAGTCCAAATTTGTCTTCCAATATCCCTATATATGGCTGATGGTGTATTAAGAAATGAGGGTAGGTACCTTAATATGTTGACTTTCACTCGAATAGAAAATAAGGTAAATATGTCCCTCTCAGACATGAATTTCCCAGAAACGGCTTGGTTTATCATAATACTATTAAAGATTACCTCTTTCAATAGATGCAACAACGATATTTATCAACCCCCTCCAAAAGGAACTATGGGTAGACAACTCTGGACTATCCGGTATAGGTCATCAACTCTTGAGATATGTACACAGTATGTACCTACATTTGGTATTTTTTCATCAAAATAATCAACCTCTTGAATTTTCAAAGGTATTATTCCTTGCTCTGAATACATTAGTTCTGTTATTACCCTAATACCAATTTCAAGTACCATTGTATAAAAATGCCAAGTAGGTTTATGGATGGTATAAGGAAACAGAAATATTTCCAACTGAACTGATTAATTATATAAGGTTCACTAGTATGATTATGCATGCATTCAATGATGTCAATTTCATTTGAACTTTTTGGATAGGCAATTATGATAAGGCTGAATAAATACAAAAACATTTCAAAAAAATATATTTTGTTGGATAATTTTTTGTTCGTAATTACTCAATTATATTGTTCTTTCTCTCTCCTGTAGTGAACAAGATTCCTCTGCAGCCAATCCACAATCCCTTTCCAGTTCCTACTTGAACCCTGCTTCTAATACTCCTGAAGATACCTTTCCTGTAAATATTGATAAGAATGTTCATAGTACTACTACTGTGGATAGTCTAACTAGCCTGTGTCAAGAACTGGAATCTCTTGATAACCGACTGATACTTCCACCCGGTTGGGGTTTTCATAAGTTAGAAAAGCACATTCTTATCACAAAACTGAGTATTCATAATGACTTTGAAATTTCAACTGAGAGATCCATTATCTTAAACTGCTCACTGATTACAGCCCACGCAGGAGCAAAACGTTTTAATCTATTACCACATTAGAAAAACTCCAAGAGCTGATCAATAAAATGGATACGTGAAAAATATGCAATGGCAACAGCAGATCATGTTCAGTTCTTATTCCAAGTTATAATTATCGCAGAGCATGCACAAGTAATAAATCGTTATTTGAGAAAAGACAAGAAAAAAGAAATAAAATAACAACCAACAAAAAACACAAATATAACTACATGGCTTACTTGTCAAGAAAGAATGCACATTTGAGTAGAGTGATTGTCAATCTGAGAAAGGAAAATGCCAATGTGGTTAAGCTTGATGAACTTCTTGAAACTTTGCCAGAAGTTCAACAAGAAAAGATAAAAATTTGTTTAAAATCGGCCAAGTGTAAATCTGCAGGCAGAAGATACACCTTGGAATGGGTTTATAATTGCATTCTCATGAAAATTAAGAGCCCAAAGCTTTATAATTATATGAGAGATAAACAAATTATGACAATACCATCAACTAGCACTCTCTCAAGGTAGGTTAGTTATTTTTACAATGTATGGAAATAATGAAATATTCAAAACATATTTTTCCAATAGGTACATTAGAAATAAAGATGGAACATTTGGTTCCAAAAAGGAGATTTTTGCAATGATAAAAGAAAAAACTAAGAATATGGCAGAATGGCAGAAGCATGGATGTTTATTAGTAGATGAATATAAAATCACTCCTACTAAAAAATTTGACAAAAATACCATGGAATTCGTGGGATTTATGGATCTTGGTGAATTCACTCCTAATGGCATGGAGGATCAATTAGGAGATCATGTACTCGTGATTATGTTCCAGCCATTTGCTGGTCATGGCTTGCAGGCTTTGGGATGTTTTCTGACGAAAGGGAATATCACTGGTGAACTCCAAGCAAAACTAATTTCAGAATGTGTGATTTTGTGTGAGGATGCTGGACTTCTCATTGATGTAATCACAAGTGATGGAGCAGCTTGGAATAGAACGATGTGAAAATGTATGGGGATGCAAAACTGTTCAGAGCCATGGTGTGAACATCCAATGGATGCCTCCAGGAAGCTGAGGATGTGTTCTGATTTTCCACATCTCATCAAATGCCTCAGAAATAACCTAGAAAAAAAAAGGATATTTCAGGTATATATCACAATAAAAATTCATTTTCCTAAATTTTTGGGATTTTCTCTACTCGTTTCTAAAAATAGAAATAGAAGTTATAATAATTATTTTGATATATTTGTAGTGAGGACAGTCTTGTAGACTGCCCCCCAAAGTGTCACTGCTTTTGAATTTACCTTCCAGAGAGGCAAATAAAAGAAAAATTCACTATTTGTCAGTGACACCTTGTTTTTTTAAATTTGGAAATGAAAATGTACTTTTAATAAAATCAAAACTTCTACTCTTTGTGGACGTTTCGGGAACGAATCTGCTCCCGTTTTCAACACTGTGGAAAAAATGATCTTCTGATAGATTCAGGGTAAATTATAAATTCAGTTCAATGTTGAATATTGAGAGGAATAATACAAAGATCAGTAGTGGCAGAATAAGTGATAATATCTTTGTAGGAATCGAAAAATTTTCTCATCTATTTGGGATTGTGGGAGGACTGTTCATCACCTGACAAGTTTTTGTCAAAGGGTTGAAAGCCATGATATCCTGTACATTGGATTCAACTGGTGACCTCTCAGGGCTTGGATTCCAGTATTTCATGACAGCTAGGATGAACCAAGACCATCTTCCATCATCATCACCATCATCAATTCTCCTAGAAGTAATAGAAAACTGCACACTCAAGAGTTTCACTGTTCAAAGTTTTCAATGTTCATCAATATTCTATTTTTCTCTGAATCTGAATGATACTTGATTTTATTAAATTATCCTGCAATGACTTTGAAACTGAATAACAATGGAATATCTACTGAACACTGCAGCTTATTACAGTTCAGGCATTTATTCTTTGATAAATTTATTGAGTTAAAGCTGGTTAAAGTAACAGGTACCTAACTGAAGAGTTTAAAAAAAGAACTGGTAGCTTCAGAATATATCACATATTCTCGTCTCTAGTATTTTCTTGGTTCAGTGAATGAAATATGAAATATATCCTTACTATTATGAAACAATATGAAATATTTGAATATATCTATACCTATTTTTTTTCTTAGCATTTCTTTGGGATGATGAGAGCTGCAGGGGGTTGTAATAGTCACCCAGAATCCATTCAAGTGGGCCAAATATTCAGGCTGATGTCTTTATTTTCATTAGTTAAACCACCCAGAGGAAGTTATGTAACAGGTGGTGAAATGATCCAGTTTCTTTTAACAATAGCCAAACTGAAAGAAAAGAAAATGCGTTTTTGATATCACTATAAAGTCAGATGGAAATGCCACTCTGAATGAATATGAGGAATTTGAAAATATAGAGGAAGCATTTGCCTACTTCTGTGGGTACATTTTGAAAAGGTTACGGTATCCACAACATTTCAAGAATGTTTAGAGACAATTTGTGGAGATGGTAATGAAAAATTCAATTCATTTATTGAAATGAAAAGTAGAGGATTCCTCACATTTCCATCTACCAAAATCATCTCATTTTTGACTGATATTGAAAGAACAATAGCAGATATTTTTCAAAAAGATCTGAAAAAATCATCAATATCTATTATTCCCGAAAAATTATCATCAACCTAGTGTGCTTTTAGGGTGTCAAAATCACAAAATTACTTTGAGTAAAAATATAATTCAAATATATGTAGTTGCCAGACTGAGCATTTGTTGTTCAGCAGAGCAAAAAAAAAGAAACATGGAGAATGAAGCAAAAAAATTATCGAAGCTTGCAAAACTAAACTAGGATGATGTTTTTAGATGATGATGTGATCAAGACATCTTTTGTTGAAGTTAACATATTGCAAAGACCACATCCACAATTATAAAGAGTATATTTGAGTATCGAATACCAAGTATACAGTATTGAGTTAGAGTAATCAAATTTGCAGGAGTTACAGAGGTACCAAAGATATACACTCAACGAGATGTGAAATGAGATTCAATTTTTTAGCTAAAAATCAAGTGAATTTGATACTTATATCTTGATGTGAGAAGACTTTTAATCTTTTTTGCCTCCTAATATAATTTTCTTGAAAAGTAGATCATTTCATTGCAAATGACAAGCAGTTTATATCACTGAAGATGACCAAACTAGATCATTGAGTGTATCTTTGGTTGATATTCTCATTTCCATGAATAATTTTCTGGAGAAGATCTCAAGTTTCCTTCTACTCTTCACTTTTCCACTCCACTTTGAGTAAACATGGACTTTCTTTCAATGATAGCAAGACATCATCCTGTTATCTGATACCTACTCTACTATTACCTACTCCAAGAAGTCTCACTTGATTGATATCATAAATGTTTAAAAAAAACAATAACAGTTCAAGATAATTCAAGCATAGCTGTTACTTTGATGTACCTGTATAATATCAGTAGATAAGATTCTCAGAGTGATTGTGATCTGACTCAAGTTGAATTGAAATATGAATCAAATGAGCAACTTTATTGATTGAGTCTCAACTGGACTGATTAATTCTCATTTGTAATTTGCAACTTATTGTGATTACTGCTGATGCAGCAATTATTAATGAATATAGTCTTTTGAGTACTCACCTTATCTTTTATTTCAATCACAGAATCCTAGGGTATGCAAATAATCCTGAAAATACACGAAGTATGAATCAGCATTGATAATCAATTCCAAAGCATAACTACATATACCTGATTCAATACAAGATTATATATAAGAAGTATATTAACTTGATACTCACCTCTCAAAATACAAATATATCACTCTGAAGTCTGAAACGATCATTACATTTATTTTTACACCAGATCAATCCGCCTTGCACAGTAGAAACATGAATCCCTCTCAGGTTTACATATGGAGGTAAAAATATTATCTAGCTTTTGTATTTCATTCTGATTCGCAACAAAATAGAATAAAACTCCTTTCCATAAACCTTGTAAATCTCCGTTTTTTTAAAAAAAAAAACTAATAAAACAGTGAAAAGTGAAATGCTCATCACACATAACCTCATAGAATATACCAACATTTGTTGGCGACACTGACAAATTCAAAAACGTGTCTCTGCAAATTTGGTTGAGAACTCGGCTGGCAGATTTTACAGTTTTTACAGTTTCGCCCACGCCATGTCATGTTTATCAAAGTTGGCCAATATCAAGAAATTTGAACACGGGAGAAGGATAGGAGTAACTCCACCAGCTAGTTTATTACATCAATATCGCAGCTATATCTATGTTAGTATTCCCGAATTTAACTCTCAACACTATGGTTTTGATATCATTGATTGTAACGATTTTGTGAGTATATTTGAATTTGGAGCGAATATATATCACCACGCCATCATTTTGGTTCAAGTTTCCCCCACTGTAGATCATTTCGTAACCCGGAATACAATATAGTTCTGGAGAGTGTAGAATCCATGTTTCAGTCAAAGCAATGCAATCAATTTCTGACTCTAGTTTAGAGAGGAAAATTTTAAATTCGTCAATATTCTTATTAAGACTACGAATATTATTATGAATGATTTTGAAATTGCAAGCGTTTTTGTTGATATCTAAAATATTTTTGCACTCTAGATAATCTTGAAGAGTGAACGTTTCTATTGTCTCTACATCGAAATCACGGATATACTCATCCATTTTAGGTTATTTCAATTAGAATACTGTGAGTTTTTTTTTTTATTTATTTTAAGTCATCGAGATATTTGAAGAATATAAGAAGTAGCAAAATTCAACATATATTGGATGGGGTAATCAGTCGCGTCCGCTTGTAACCGAACCCGATCGTAATATCTTGATTCTTTCTTTGTTTGGAGGGGCAGCAGCTGTTTTGGTTGTCTTTTTCTGGTTACTGACCTTTATTGGAGTATTGTCGTTCTTGTTCTTCTCACTAGATTCTTCTGTGGTTGAATCGCTGCTCTCCTCGATGTTCCTTGTGGAAGGTGTCGATGGGGCACTGTTTATTTTTCGGTCTTCTGTTGTACTGTTTTCTCTTTCTTCTAGTTCCTCGACTGTATAGGCTTTATTATTGATATAAAGTCTATTCCCTTTGATGTAGGAATTGTTTGATGAGTTCTCCTTCGCCTTGTTCAAGTGGTTCCTGAGAATTTTATTTTGACATCTTTGTTTGTATGTGAGATCGTTTGAAATTGCAATACCAGATCCTTTCAAGTTTTTGCAGTGTTTCAGGACCTCGAGTTTTTTCGAATATGAAATGAATTCCACCTTCAGCGGATGTCTTCCTTGAGTTTTCAGTCTATAAGTATTATTCAAATCGGAAACGTGCACCTCGACGTCTAAAAGGTTCTTGAGCTCTCTGCAAACCGATGAGGGGGAGGAGTCTTCGGAATTTTTCAGACCAAATATGATGATATTATTCTTCTTTGTAACAACCTCTAGAGCCTCTATTTTATTTGTAAGGATAGAGTTTTCGATTTCTAAATTATTGACTCTGTGGTTGAGTTCCTCGATTTTCAGTAGCAACTTGCTTTCAGATGCTTCGATAGCCGACTTGATCTCTTTCCTATTCTTTATTATTTCTTCTCTCAAAACTTTCACTACTTTTTCCCATTCATTAGCCATACTGTAAATAAACTTGGAGTTCAACGTCAATGACCGTTGGTGAAACAGTTTCGCAGCCTTCACTCACAGGTTTTTTCTATGTGATTTGCCAGTTGTCGTGGAATTTGGCAATGTAAACATTGATTTCAGGAGTGATTTGTGATATGATAACACTTGTATGTATAATGGAGACACTTCACATTCACTTCCACCACTTAAATAAAATTTTTGAGCTATTTTTTTGATTGATTTTGAATGTATTTTACAGCAACGATATTATGGGTGTTTTACTATTCCACCACCACACCAAAATTCACTATTGGCAATAGTTTGGGCATGCAAATATTTCCGACCCTATCTATTCGGGCGAAAATTTACTATAGTTACCTTCGATCATTGAACAGACTAGATGAGTAATCCACACCCCTGGCAATACAGTTTGTTTGGAACATCTATAGTATCTATCTTTGTCTAAACAAGGATAGCAGAACCTGATTCTCCCAGCACCAGTGCCGTGTTGTTCAGAGGGGGTCGAATTTATTATTAATTCATGATGTAACCAAATTGAAAATCCGTAACAATTTCAGTGGTAATTTTTAGCATTTCTTGGTGGGAAAATGAACATCTTTATACTTCCTTCACATTGTTACGAGAAATTCGAATACATACAATCCTATGGTGAGTTTTGTAACTTGCTTGTGATCAATACACTTATTATGACCACGTCACAAGAAAAGTTCAATTCTCAACGCCATATTAAACAATATACTTACTATTCATTATACAGTTGTCTACTTATACTTCATCATAAATAACGTTCAATTTCAATAATGAACATTTATATCTTTGGCGATCAGTGACAGTGCATGTAAGTATATTTACGATTTCAAAGTTCAGTACCTACTAGTGGAAATGATTTTCAAAAAAGTGAAAAACTCGTTTTCAAGGCAAATAGATATGATTGCATATTTGAATGTAATTTTCAAACCTGAAGATGAAACTTGTTTATATCATTTCACGATATCGTCAAAAATGAAGGAGGTTTCATCTTGAGCAGAATTCATATATTTTGACGCAAAAAATTGATGTCTGATTATTTCATTTCATGTAGATAGATGAAAATCGATAATGAATATGTGTTGACAAGTATTATGACGAAATTTTATATCAACAATAAAATCATGAATCATGTGAAGATGTAACAAATAGCAGTGTTTCTTATTTAAAACAGGACTGAAATGAAAAACAACCATGGATAATCACACAAATAATTTATCGATTTTTGAATAGGATTGTTTTTGTTAACATACTTCTTACTCTGACTTCCGTTGAATCTTTCAATTTATTCGCCTCATGATGGAGTCTTACAGTGAAATATTTCTCCAAATTAGTTTGACTAGTTCCAAAAACAGTCAACGGTAAATTTCTCATTGTTGTGTGTAGAAGAAGTATAGAAATATCCTTATATTTTTCATCAAAAATATTGAGTTCATCATTATTCTCAGTGATTTTTCAGCAGCTTCGCATATTTTGATTACAAATAAGGAAGCATTCATCAGTGCTACATATTTTACCACAAGACACTGTCGCAGCTAATATAATCTAATCAATTCAATTTAAATTCATTTCAATCCATTCCATTTGGGAAAATGCTTCAAATTCTCGAATGATACGACAATGGTAACTCACCTATGAAATGACGTGTTTTGATCGCCAGTTCAAATTGTCTTTAACACACCTCACAACGTCTCACCATTATATCAAATCACCAAAACAGGAAATAAACTGAGTTTCTGATGAATTTTGAGTACACAAAACTGAACACAAGTTGGATAATATCGATAAATCAAAACGAAAATAATGACAGATACCAAACAAAGCAATAATCGCCGTCGACTGTCAATATCAAATTGCGGTGTTGCAACGTTGAGCAAAAAGTATTCACAATACCCATGCTGGTCCTCGAGCCCCCAAGAAAGTAAAATTGCTAAGTCTCAGAATAATGTAGCAATCTTCTATCAATCAGAACTGATTCATAATCGTCATGACCCAAATTTATTATTATATTTGTGCAGTGAACTACATGAATTCATAAAGGACACTGGCGACGATTGGGTACTAATAATATGAAAATTCTGGGAATTCATGTTAGCATCAGAATATTTGTTTTGTGATCCTTCTAGTGGGTTTGTTGTTCGGAGATAGTTACCGACCATCGTCCTCTAACTTGGCTGTTCAATCTGAGAGAACCAAATTCCAAACTAATACGTTGGCGCTTGAAATTAGAAGAGTATGACTATAAAATCGTCTATAAAAAAGGAACCATGAATTCAAATGTAGATGCTCTGTCGAGAATAAAACTCAATATCCACTAATCAGAATCAGTAATCAATTACCCTGGCGAAATAGATCAAGAATCCTTAGAATTCCTAAGAAACCTTGCCGCCGAAAACCCTGGAACATTTCAAGAACCTGAACCGAAAATCCAACAAACACTCAACCTAAAATTTTGATTCACTCAGACGTACAACTGAAACAACCCACCGACAAGACAGACCAAACACCACATTCCTTATCAAAAGAAGTAGCCAATGATGGAATTCATATCGTAGATGGAATAATCTGTAATGTTTTCTACGATTTACTTCTCGCAACAACGTAAACCACAGGCAGCCAGGACAATGCCCATAACGACCGTTGCTAGATACGTTTTTTTGTCTCAATAACAGGTATTGTCAATTTGTAGAAGTCTGTCAATTAAAAAATAATTCAGCAGTATATCTCAAATCTTGTTCATATTTATTGAAACTCAAATCATCAAGCATATCTACAGACATACATCTCATATATATATCGTATAATCGTATCAAGTCATCACAGTAAGTCAAGTGAAAAGGCTCATAAGACCGAACATGGTCGCTTTGAGCCGGATATGAAGATCAACGAACAGCGATCGAAGACAGAAAACAGTTTACACAAGCCGAAGAAGTATTCAAAACATCAAGTCAGGTCTTTCGAAATCAGAATCAACGAGTGAAACAGATAGAAACAGATAAAGGGGCAAGCGGCAGAGCAGCGGAGTTGTCAACCCATACCGAGCCGTACTCAAATTATTCGCTATTCTCAACGTAACTGGAAATACACTCAAGTAAATCTCGCTTTCCTTCATCCATTCCTTTCCTTATTTGTTCTCAACCTGTTAATTTCTGTGTTTCTCATTCCTCAAAATGACCGATGAACCAGTCAAAACATTACATTATAAACGAGGTGGTATCAAAGCACATATTACACGATTCTCAGGATTCTTGCAAACTGTAACAGATGATTCTTTATTAGAGGAACTATATACACGCTTAGAACGAATAGAACCTTTATGGAATGTACTAGAAAGCATTCAAACGGAATTAGAGTTATTAGATAAAAATACCACAGATGAAGATCACCTCATTGAAAGAGAAAATCTTGAAAACTTCTTTCTCAAGACTGTTAGTTACGCAAAAAAGCTTATTAAACAATACACATTACCTAGAATAGTTGCATACTTTTTTTCAGATACTTCATCGAGCCCTATTATATCAAATTCAAATTCAAAGTTACCAAAATTAAATCTACCAGAATTTCATGAATCCTATGAAAAATGGCTCCAATTTTCTGATACCTTCAAAACCATGATTCATGAATGCCAATCAATCAATAAAATTCAAAAATTTTGGTACTTGAAATCTTGTTTAAAAGGTGAAGTCGCAAATGTTTTGACAGCTCTGGAAGTATCTGAAGCCAATTACGACGAAGCGTGGGATCTCCTCTGCGAACGATATCAAAACAAGAGGGTTATAGTTCAAACACACTTAAATGCAATATGTGATCTACAGAGTTTGCAAAGGGAATCTTATATTTTACTCAGGAATATCATTGATACTGTAAATCAACATTTGAGAAGTCTCGAATCTCTGAGTTTACCTGTAGATGAATGGGATACTCTCATCATACACATAATTTCATCTAAGTTGGATGTGACCACAAAACGTGAGTGGGAGGAACATGCATTGACTATCAAATCAGAATTCCCTACATTCAAGGAGTTCACCTCATTTCTGAATCAGAGATGTCAACTTTTAGAGGCTTTAAATTCGGACAAGAAACTTTCTTATTCAACACAAAAACAGTGTGCCAAAAGAAATTCTCATGATTCGAGGGTCACGCATGTTACCACTTCAGACCCAGTGTGCATTCTTTGTCAAAAAGATCATTTTATATTTACATGTACGAATTTCCTGAAACTCAGTTTACAACAACGGCTCAATGGAATCAGAAAACTCAAAGCATGTACTAACTGTCTACGAAAAGGGCATTCTTCAAAGGAGTGCAAAAATCCTCATTCTTGTAAAAAGTGTTCTTTCCGTCATAATACTCTCTTGCATTCAGACAGAGAACAAGCTCCTAGCGTCACAGCATCGGCATCTTTGCCAATTACTAAAAGTCCTGTACAATCTGTTTCTAACATTGCTCAGTCGACTCTCACAGCTTGTTCGTCTGAAAATACACATCATACCGAATCATACGTCATGCTTTCTACTGCAGTTGTATTTATCATCAATAAATACGGTAACCCTCACAAATGTCGAGCGATTCTTGACAACTGCTCACAGTCAAATTTCATAACTAAAAGGCTATTCGAATTGCTACAACTTCCTTTTACCAAGGTTAAACATACAGTCGAAGGTTTCGGCTCGAATATATCATCCGTAATACACAAAACATGTGCTACTATAAAATCAACAACAAATCAGTTCATTTTACGAGATGTGCAATTCTTAATATCTGAGAAAATTACAAAAGACTTGCCCGCTATCTCATTTGATGTGAACAATCTTAAAATCCCACAAAACATTGTGTTAGCTAATGAAACGTTCAATAAAACAGGTCCAATGGACTTGCTTATTGGAGCCTCTATTTTCTGGGACTTGATCTGTGTCGGGCGTATAAATCTACTCAATAATCATACAGTTTTACAAAAAACGAGACTTGGTTGGATTCTGTCTGGACCATTATCAATGTCATTTGCAAATACTTCAAGCTCAGTATGTAATCTCACAACGCAGACTGCTATTCAAGATTTACTAGAACGTTTCTGGAAAATAGAAGAATGCCAATCACAAGTTGAGAAATATTCTCCAGAAGAAGCCGAATGCGAAGAACATTTTATCAAAAGTACGGTGCGCGACGAGTCTGGTCGATTCATCGTCAATTTGCCAATCAAAGATAACATAAGCCAACTTGGTGAATCTTTTGATATTGCTCTTAAGAGATTCTATGCCATCGAGAGAAAGTTATCAAAAAACCATGATTTCAAACAATATTATGTCTCCTTTATGGATGAGTATGAAAAGCTCGGGCATATGACAAAATTACCTACTTCAGCTGAATCAGTTAAGAATATATCATACTATTAGCCTCATCATGGCGTTTTGAAAATGTCCAGCAGTACAACAAAGCTCCGTGTCGTTTTTGACGGTTCTGCACGAAGCTCTAATGGAGTTTCACTGAACGATATTTTGAATCTCGCGATGAATAAAATCAATCTGCTGATATCATGTAAACAAAACTCAAATATCTCACGAACGGCTCAATTTTTTGTATTTGAATAAGAGTACCTTTTTCATGTATTTTTTTTCGCTCCATCAAATGCTCCTGTTTTTTCACCGAGAATAATACAGGGGAAAAAGTTTTCTACAAAAAATAACCATGACTCACCCTCTGAAAACACCCATTATAACAATATCAGGAATGTGGAAGTGTGACGAAAAAATGTATTTTGACAACATACATTCATGCACAAAATTTCAATCGGGTGGCTTCCATCGTTCAGAAGTTATGCGGAGAAATTATTCTAATTTTATCAATTTTGGAAGGATATATCTCCCTTAATATGCATTTTGGGCCATGAGTTTAATCATCAAACTACACTTATTTTTCAATGTTCTATCACCCCCAGAAAGCTCGATACACATTTTTGACTCACCCTGTATATATTATCTATCATCAATAGAACCGTAGAACTGGTTCGTGGAACACGTATTCTGTAGTGCTCCTGTATAAACGTGCTTCTGAGAAGTAGTACAATGAGTAGTGTTTTCTAACTTACACCATTGCATACAGAATCTACATATGCTTCCAAATTGCATTTGAACTAGATATACACTAGATTCATACGGTCCTAGGCTTAGTACATGGGTCCTCGTACAAATACCAGTTATGAGTGATCTTACCAAGGAATATGTTGCTCAAGTGTTTCACGATTTGACTGCTCAAATCCAACTCCAGAATACTCAGGTTGTTTCGTAGATAAGTGATTTGGAAAACCAACTCAGAAACTATAAGGGGCATGTAGATGATAGCTTACAAAGTCTTAAAGCAGAGAATGAAGCATTGAAACACGAAAGGAAGGCGCTGAAGGAAAGATTATTGGACAAAGAACGCAAGGCAAAGAAATACAATCTGATAGTGTATAATCTACCTGGGTCTAACCCTTGCAGTGAAGTTATCAAACTATTTCGGGATAAACTAAATGTTGATTGCCGCGAAGAGGACTTGAGGGATGCTCACAGATTCAAATCCAAAAAAGCTAAAAAAAGTCGGAGCCAATACTTGTTGAATTCATTTCGAATGAGCTTAAATCCAATATTTTGGGGAAGTCTGAAAATTTGAAGAATACGGGTATACATATTCCTCTCGATTACACACCAGAGGACTTAGAAATGAACGTTCTCAATTCCCATCAAAAAACTGCTAGAGAAAAAGGTTAAACAGCGAGCATCAAAGGGCAGACTTTGGTGATTGAAGGTTTTCCTGCAGGAATAAAATATAATTAAATTGTAATCATAATATCCACATACTCCACCTTTTGTGACTTTCATAATGAATATGCATCATTTCGTGCTTTTTCTTCAATAAATTTGAGAGTAGTGAAAAGTTATTTTCAAAATTCGATATCTCGAAATCGGTTGAATTTAGGAAATGATGCGCTTCATCAATTTTGTTCAGAATAATATACAGGGTGTCCCATTAGAGAAAAAGCAACTTTGTTTCGTCCTGACTTTTTGACTCATCCTGTATACCTAATTTTTCATTAGCCTAATGGATTTTGAAAAACCCTACAACTTTTGTATCCTAACATTTTTCGCTAGCTATCTTACTTTAGGAAATAATCGACCGTTTCCATACATATCAGCGACCCTGTACATATATATATATATATATATATATATATATATATATATATATATATATATATATATATATATATATATATATATATATATATGTCTTTTTTTTTGCTATGTTCTACCAAGTGTTGCACAATGCCTATACCTGAATAATGCGTTCATAATAATTGCCCTTTTCGTATTTGAATTATTGCTGTACCAGTCAGCCCTGTACATGAAGATTTCAATATCTATCATATTATTTAGCTGAATGTGCGCCTTATATAGCTATATTCGGACTTAGTTTTTGATCATTGTATATTACTGAACCCCTATCAATCAATCATACATCAGTTAGGTAATACCTATACTGATTTTCATTTTGTGATTTCGATCATAAAGTAATAAAACGCATATATTTTCGGGATATCTCTGGTTACTTTGGTTCCCCGTTTTTACTGTTGGCTTTCTACTTTACTGGCGGCACAGAGGTAATCTCAAACGGGTGGCGTCCTAATTATAATTTTTTTTCTGTGTTCAGTTGAACTCGCTTCCCCACCATTGAGCAAACCGGCAACCTCTGGTCTGAAAGGTAGGTAGTCATAGCTATTCTGTGAAATATCGTCCAATTATTACGTAAGTTATCCCCGTTACAATCTTGGAAAGAGTATCTAAAACATACCGACAAATAATCGATTTTTTTTTAAAAATTTAACACCCTGTATCTCGAAAACGAAGTTTCCGGACTTATGTTTATCGAGCAAAAATGTTTATTTTGATGTCCCCTACCATCTCTTAAAGTTTGTCGGTATGTTTATGGGACACCCTGTATATATTAATCATAATCTATTCATATTCATTCGCATTTCTGCTGAGCTCATCGACTATTATCTGAGATTGCTGATTGTGAATCATTTAAACATCTTTTTTACTTTAATTTTTTCTCGTTCAATTTGTTACTAGTTTGTTCACAGGTGTTTTGAGCTGAGTTCATTGAAAATTCAGATTTGGATAGATCCATTCATTTGAATTATTTTTTTGTTACTTCATTTTGAGTTCAGTCACATCTACTGAATAATATACTGAAAGAAGTTGCGAATATATTAGCAGAGCTGTGGCGGTTTGCGCACCAAAATTCATACTTTTTATCAAAATGCACTATAGGAAAATCACGACATTTTCATGACACGGAATTATTCGATAACAAATATAATGTCTTCAGAAATGACAGGTCCTCAGTTAGAACTGGTAAAGAGAGAGGAGGAGGTGTAATGATTGGAATCTTGAAAGATTATTCAGCCACATTAATTACAACAAATACAACTTCAGGAACGTTATTCCAAACGTTGAGACCAATATTCAGGGTAACGAACTAATCGATAATGGAACTTATATTCCCCCAGGGTCAAATTCTCAAAAATACATTGATTTTGTTGATACTTTCGATTCTATTGATAATGATATGGGAGACAGCACCCATCTTGTTATTTTAGGAGACTTCAATATTCCTCAAGTTGATGATGTAAATTTTTCCAAGGGTCTCATCAGAATCTTGCAATTAACGCTATTTGTCAATTGATCAATAACTATGATTTGCTCAATAACAATCATCGTAACATTGATAATAGAACTCATGACTTAGTTTTAAGCAACCTGAATATGTCGGTCTCAGTAGAAACGATGCCGTTAGTTGCTATGGGTGCCAAGCACCCTCCTCTTATATGTGAGATCGACATAATAAAGCATCGATGTCGATGGTCTAATGACAGGAACATTCTCACGAATAAATATAATTTCAGACTGGCTGATTTTGAGAATTTGTGCGACCTGTTGAGAAACGCGAACTGGACACCTCTTGGACACTTCAGTAATGTCAATGATCAGATTGAATATTTTTACCAAATCATTCATGCTATATTGGATCAGAGTGTTCCCAAGTTTAACAAAAAACCGGAATTAAAAAGGGTATCCTCCCTGGTTCACTGCTGATATTAATTATGAATTGAAACAAAAAGAATTCTGGAGGAAAATTGAAAATCTGTCTGCGGAAGCCCACAATAATTTTGATAGGCAGAGAGCAGAAGTAAAGAAAAATATAAAAGCTGCTCATAGGAACTATATGAACAATGTAGAGAATAATCTGAATACCAACCCGACATCTTTCTGGAATTTTGTGGATAGTAGAAAGAGATCTAGTGATGCTGATTCTGCGTGTCATAAATGGTGTTTGAACAACAGATGCTAGTAATTTCAACAGCATTCGCAGATTACTTTGCTTCCGTCTATGATGATAATTCCACGTATGATTTGCGTGATATCCTAATTGATAGTCACAATGAGAATGGTGAAATTCTCTCTTATTCCCATATAACAGTATCCGATATGGAAACTGCGTTCTGTAAACTCAAGCCGAAGAAATCATCCGGGCCAGATGATATAACATGTTACCTCATCAAAGCATGTGAAGAATACTTGATGTATCCCCTCATGATTATCTTTCAGAAATCTATTCAATCCGGAATATTTCCTGAATTGCTGGAATAAACCAAACTTACACCAATAAATAAGAAAGATGATAAAAATATCATTCTCAGTTATAGACCTATCGCTATTGTGTGGCTAAACTATTCGAATTCATTCTCTTCGAGAGAATTGATCGGCATGTAAAAAACCGGATCTCTGACTCACAGCATGGTTTCTGCAGAAAAAAGTCAACCGAAACAAATTTAGCCAGTTTTCTTGTTCAAGAGGCGGGAGGTCAGGTTGACACCATATACACAGACTTTGCCAAAGCCTTCGATAGAGTCAATCATGATATACTCTCAACCTAATTATCGAACTATGGTTTCAGCGATATGCTTGTCACTCTTATGTCAGGATATCTGAATCGTCGACCACAATTTGTATCTTTTCGTGGAATCAGTTCTCAAAATATCTGGGCGAGGTCTGGTGTATCGCAAGAGTCAAACCTGTCATACCTTTCTCTTCCTACTATTCATCAACGATCTGCCAAAGTCAATTATCATCTGATTGCTCACTTTATGCTGATGATTGAAAAATATTCAGGAAGATAGAAACTCGCACTGATTATGAAATATTACAAAATGATTTGGATGTGTTACATGCCTGAACAGTTTTTTTTTTTTTTTTATCTGTGGACAACACGAAAGGGAAACCTATGATGTTCGAGGAACATCGTGTTAGCCAGCGGTGGAATTTTGGGAGAGTAGGCAGGTGTTGGAATTTTTCTTGAATGTTTGGAGGTTGTAAGCATCAGGAAAGACTTCACTAGGCAAAGAATTCCACAACTTTGCCGTTCTATTGATGAATGATGCTTGGTATAGCGATGTTCGACAGGTCTCGAGCCTGACAGTGTAGGGGTGACCAGCTTGAGCTCGTCTGGTTTGTCTACTAGGAATCGCGCGTGGTGGCATAATAGATGATATTTCCGTTGAGCACCGACCGTGAAAGTACCTATAAAAAAGGCAAAGATCGCCGACCTTTCTACAATGATCTAGAGAGGTCAATGATTTGGTGAGTGTTGTGTCATCGACTAGGCGAATAGCTCTCTTCTGAATTGAATCTAAGAGCTTGAGCGTATGTTTGGGGGCTGAGCTCCAAACATGTGAGCAGTACTCCAGGACAGGTCGAATTTGTGCTTTGTAGATCATGAGCAGTTGCTGGGATGTGAAGTATCTCTTCGCACGGAAAAGAAAACCGAGTTTTTGTGGAGCAGTCTTCGCAATGGACCTCACATGATCGTCCCATGAGAGAGCACTGTTGGTGGTGACACCCAGCAAGGATATTGACGACCTCATAGGAACAGTGGTACCCGACATCATCAAATTGGGCATTGTGTGATCAGCCTTCTTGGTGAATATACAAGCTTGAGTTTTAGTTACATTGAACTGTACTAGATTCTCAGATCCCCATTTCAGAATTCTTGTCAGATCCTCATTTAAAGCATCAACCTGTCTTCGCCTTGCACCTCTGGCCTCATTGGAAGATATAGGGGCTCTAGAGGAAAAGGCGGAATGAAGTGTACTATCATCCGCAAAGCTATGAACTGGGCTAGAGGTCACATTCAACAAATCATTGATGTGGAGCAAAAACAAAGTTGGTGCCAAGACAGAGTCTTGTGGAACACCAGCATTGATCGTCATTGTATCAGACGAAACCCCGTCTACCACCACGTAGAGTGATCTATCTGCAAGAAAACTCGATAGTAAAAGACACAGTTGGGGCGGCAAACCATGTGACGGAAGTTTCGCTAGGAGGCCTTGGTGCCAAACTCGGTCAAATGCTTTGGAGATATCCAAGGCTACAGCCAGAGACTCCCCATGTTTCTCTATTGACACCTGCCACTTATGTGTCACATAGGCAAGCAGATCTCCAGTTGACCTCTGGTGACGAAAGCCATATTGCCGGTCGTTCACGATTCTCGAGCTCTCTAGATATCGGATGAGCTCGATGTTGATTGCTTTTTCCATTACTTTAGAGATCACAGATAGTAGTGCAATCGGTCTATAGTTGTTAGGGAGTGTTTTCTTGCCCTTCTTTGGAATCGGTTGGACCCTAGCTTTCTTCCAGTCAGAAGGAAATACGCCGAGTTTGTACGAAAGGGTGAACAACCTGCAAAGAACTGGTGTTAGTTCCGGGGCACATTTCTTGAGGACAATAGGCGGTATTCCGTCAGGCCCCATAGCCTTCTTGACGTTGAGGCTAAGCAGAATGTGCGTTGCCGGAAGACAATTTCTGGCATACGGTTATCGATGGTAGCGACTTTCGGAAGTTCCTGGCCTCGTGGATCCAAGGTAGAATTGTCTGCAAACATTTTGGCGAAGGTGTTGACTTTTTCATGAGGTGTTATAGCCAATGTATTATCATCCTTTGTGAGGGGAGGAAATGAGCTAGAAGTGAAATTTCTCCCGATTGCCTTGGCAAACGTCCAAAATGAACGGGAACCATTTGGACACTCTATGAGCTTCGATCTTATTTTCGTGTTGTATGCCTCTTCATACTCATCTATCTTTCGATTGCATGTATTCCTAGCTTCAACATATTCAGCTCTAGTTTGAGGGCTTGGGTTCCTGCGCCAACGACGGTATGCTGCTTGCTTCAGTGCGACAACCCTAGAACAGGTTCTATTGAACCATGGTTCACCAGTGGTTCGTGATTTGGTGCTATGTGGTATGTAAGTTTCCATTCCCAGCATGATGATTTCCGAGATCTCTTCAGCACATTGCGTGGGATCTCCCGATTCAAAACACATTCTCCTCCAAGGAAACTCAGAAAAAAACATGCGAAGGCCATCCCAGTCGGCTGAATTGTAATGCCAAACAGTGCGTGGGGGTGTTGGACTAGTTCGCGGAGTGATGTAAGGACATATCGTGGAAATGAGTGTGTGGTCTGAGTTTCCTAGTGGTGCACGGACTTTCACTTCATACGGTTCCGGATTGTTAGTGAGGAACAGGTCGAGCGTATTGGCATAATGATTGCTGATATCAGGGATCCGAGTGGGTTCGTTTATCAGTTGCTCAAGACCATAGGTGATAGCGAAAGCCTCAGCCAGACGTCCTGCGTCGTCTGTTTTGTTCGAGAATTTGAGCCAGGTGGAGTTGTGGACATTGAAATCCCCCATGATGATGATTTCAGCTGCTGGGTGATTCTGTTGGATGAAATCAAGTTTCAGAGAAAGGAATTCGAAGAGGTCACCAGGAGTTGGTTCGTTTGGTGATAGATAAAGGCAGCAGATGAACTTTGTCTGTTTGTGGTTATCGATCTTGAGCCACATTACATCGAATTCTTTCGGTTCCAGTTCCTCCTCACGATGGCATGAGAGATCATTTCTGGAAAAGAGACATAAACCTCCTCTGAATCTGAAACGGGTATGCAGCTCATATCCAGGGCAGAGCATATAGGTCGTATTAGTTGATGAGTTGACCTGCGTCTCAGTTAAAGCCAGTATATCTGGTTTCTCAGCCTGTAGATGGTAATGAACATCGTTTATATTTTTGTTCAGACCTCGGATGTTACAAAGGTCTATTTTTAAATCAGATGTTTCGATGGTGAACCCCCTCAAGCACCTCTCGCCCGGAAATCCAAATGGAGAGAGTTGAGAAGAAACTGTATTTTTGTTGATAAATGTTTCAATATCACATTCAGTAAATCGAACAATGTCATGACTTTCGACTACTCTTCGAACAACAGAGTAACATACATCAAAGATTAAGGAGTTATCTTTGAGAACACATTAAAATTTGAAAAACATATCAATACCATTTCACGCAGTGCAACTAGAAGCGCACAACAGTAGAATTTAGAAATATAAAAACTATATCCTTGTTATATTCAACTCTCATTCGCAACAAGCTAGAATTCGCCTCGATCATTCGGGATCCAGGGAAGCTTCACTTGATTAAATGTCTCGAAACAGTGCGAAATAAATTCCTTTCCTTTCTACATTATAGGAAGTATATGAGCCACTCCGTGAAGAATTTTATATTCCCAAATTGAAAAAAAAAGGCTCACTCAGGAGATGACATTCATATTCGAACTGTTAACGAATGAAACTGAAAGTGCAATGTTACTGTCAAGAATACAAATACATGTTCCAAATGAGAATCTACGTTCTAAGCACATTTCATTCAACATTAGCAGATTGCCCAATTTGATCGACCATATGTGCACGCTATATAATGAGTAATATGTATGTTCATTGGTAGCTCAACTCTATATATGAAGTATATGGACTTGAATTTGATTGTGAAGATGAATAACCAGTGTATAGAGAATGTGAGTGAAATAAAATATGTTGGATTCATTCTGGATCGAGAATTGAAATTTACAAATCACATAGATTATATGTAAAAAGATGGGAAAAAATTGGGTTTCTGCGCAGAATATCATCATTTTTATCGATAGAGGCAAAACTCACAGTTCATAATACAATGATCTCGCTTCATTTTTTATCCTGTTGTTCAATAATTCATACGGGTTGTTCTAGAGCTAGTTTCGAGAGGTTGCAGAAGACTTATTTTTAAAATTATGAATAACACTCTACCTCATCATTCAACCAGCCAGCTAGTTCCTATTATGCAAATACATTAAAGGTTCACAAGGTCAGCCAATTCTTTGAATTTTTATGTGAAAACAAGTAATAAATCGAGTTCAATGAAAAGTTTATTCCACAAAGAAGTTGTTCAATTTAATAGCCTACCGCATCATATTAAATCTAGTAATAATGCAAACTCTGTTGGGTAATCATTTGTCTATGTTCTATGTACCATGTGAAAGCCTTCAGCTTATTTGGTATCGCTGATCTTGCCTTCTTATTTTCGCCTTTTTTCTCGTTCTTTTATGATGTATTTTGCATATATGCCATTAACTACAATATTGATCAAACGCCATAAGAGCAATGTAGGAGAAGTGATGCTTCATGATATACGTCTTTCCTTGTCTAATTGGTAACGATGATCGAAGGCGCATGCGCAAAATTCAAATTTTGAAACTTCATGTGTAATGTGTCAATCTCTTCAGTTTACAGGTTATGTTTGTACTTCTTATCTATTTTCTCCTCAGATCATCCTCATCTAAGATTTTCTCTGTAAATAATCATGTTAATTGGGAAATATATATTTGAATATGTATATTTGTTGATGGTAGACAAACATAACATATACTTAGCTTTCATATAGAGTGATCTGGTTATACAGGTACGTTTTTTTCAGATTGAATAAAATGGAGCAATCGATATCTAAAAAATGGTATGAATCTCGGTAGAAATATAAGATATCCTCAGTATTGAGATGATGTAAATGAACATTCATCATGGAAGCAACACATATCCGTGTGATGAATTTCTTACCGATGATATGAATTGGAGCTCTTGGAGTCGCAGAGAAAACAAATATGTACATTTTTTGCGGACATTTTATGAAAAGTTACAAACTTAAACTACGAATATCACGAACAACAACAACAACTATAAACTAACGTCTAAACACAAACACTGAATAATCCAGAACCGAAAAAAAACAATTACTAACAATAACGCTAATTACGAGTGATGAAAATATTCAATTCTTAAACATAGACAAGACGACAGTTCAAAGAATCTAGTTGTTTGAATAATTGCACGACGCACGATCATTCCCAATTTGACTAGCAACGACAGGCGTAAGAGTGAAACAACATTAAGAGAGTCTGTCATCTTCCACTTTCATTTTGGCGCATGCGCATGAATAAATCCTTGCCAATTGCACTCTTTCATTTTGACATCAGATAGGCTGTCATCAATATTCGTAGTTGATACATATATGGTATTTTGCCAATATTGTCTTCAAACTTCAACTAATTGTATTCGATGATATTATCTTTGATGAATGAAGTATTATTATATTATTATTATTATTATTATTATTATTATGATTCGGTTGTACAATATTGATTTCACTTTCATCGAATACAATATTTCTAGCTGAAACCAACTTAAGAGAGTCTGTCATCTTCCACTTTCATTTTGGCGCATGCGCATGAATAAATCCTTGCCAATTGCACTCTTTCATTTTGACATCAGATAGGCTGTCCTTATCATCAATATTCGTAGTTAATACATATATGGTATTTTGCCAATATTGTCTTCAAACTTCAACTAATTGTATTCGATGATATTATCTTTGATGAATGAAGTATTATTATATTATTATTATTATTATTATTATTATTATTATTATGCTTTGGTTGTACAATATTGATTTCACTTTCATCGAATACAATATTTCGAGCTGAAACCAACTTATTCTTCTCAGTCTTCCACAATCTGGAACCATTAGGTGCATAACCTAAACTACCAATTTCATTTTGACACTACATTCATGAAATTTGTCTGTTCTATCTTCTTCTGGTAAATGAGCGTAGCCTGTGCACCCAAATATTCTAATGTTATTGAGTTCTACATTATATCCATACCAAATATTTGCTGGTGATTGGCCCTTTTCGAATATGTTGAGGTTGGTAATCTATTAATAAGATGAGCTACACATCTGATAGCTTCACCCCAAAATAACTTCGACATCTGTCAATCAAATAGTAGATAACGAGCATAATGAGAGTCTTATTTCATCATGATAACGAGCCATATTCATTTGTGTTCTATTGAGACGTTCACTTACACCATTCTGTTCAGGTGTCCTGGGAACTGTATATTGTACTTCATACCATTTTTCTCATAGAAGCCCTTGGAATCTCTGGAGGTATATTCTCCACCATTGCCACATCGAAATCTACTTATTTTTGTTTGGAATTTATTACAAACCATTGTTTCATATTCATTAAATTCTTCTGAAACCTCACCTTTGGTTTTCATAAGATAAACACATGTAAAGTGGGAGAAATGGTCAGTAAATGAAACATAATACTTCATTCCATCATGAGATGCAGGAACAAATGATAATAATAATAATAATAATATAATTTGAATGTTTATGAAAGTAATAGCGTGGATGAAGCAACTGAGTCCTTTATCACAGCCCTCAAACAATGTATAAAAAATTGCACTCGGAGAAAAGAAATAAAGAGAAAACATATCAAAAGAAATCCGTGGATTTCAGAAGGGATAGTAATATCAATAAATGAAAAAAATAAAATGTACCATGAAATAACTAAAAACCCGGAAAACAATGAACTCCTGAACGAATTCAAATCATATAGAAATAGATTGAATGATTTGATTAAAACTGCTAAATATAATTATTATAGAAGTGAAGTGGAAAAAAATGAGAGTTGCCCGAAAAATATGTGGCGTTGCCTGAAAAATATTGAAAACAGGAGAACCGAAGTTGAAATTAAAATTGGGGGTGACCTAATTCAAGATAAACAACTCATGGCGGAAAAGTTCAATGAATTTTTTACCGATATTGGTGCAAACTTGGCAAGCAAAATAAAAAGTGAAAGAAAATTCCCACATAAAAGGGCTTTGAATTCGCTATATTTGTATCCAGCGGAAGAGTCTGAGGTGATTAAATGCATCAAAGAATTGAAACCAAAGGCACCAGGGATGGATGAGATTGGATCGAGCACACTTGAAGAATGTGTTGACAGTCTTGTTAAACCCCTAACTTACATAATAAATAAATCTCTCGAGAGTGGAATATTTCCTAAATCCATGAAAATTGCTGTCATCAAACCAATTCACAAATCTGGGGACAGGCATGAGGTATCAAACTATAGGCCCATATCGATTCTCTCAAATATTTCTAAAATCTTCGAAAAAATCATAAAAGCACGAATAGTAAATTATACCAAACAATACAACTTGGTTTCAGAGAAGCAATATGGGTTTATGAATGGGAGATCAACTCAGGACGCTATAGCGGATTTGATGAAAAAACTGTACAATGCTTTAGATTCGAAAGAGCCCGCCATTTGTCTGTTTGTTGATCTCGCAAAAGCGTTTGATACTGTCAGCCATCCAGATTCATTAGAAACCCTCGAGAACATCGGATTCAGGGGGATTACACTTCGATTGATAGAAAGCTATCATCCAACATAGTTAAATATTTAGGTATTACGCTTGACAGCAACTTGAAGTGGAACACGTATATAAATAATCTGACAAAAAACTGAGATATTTGGTATACAAATTTAAATACTTAAAAAAATCCTTGGCCCGAAACATCTTAAAATTGTCTACCATGCTTTAGTACAAACACATCTGCTGTATGGTATTATTTCATGGGGTGGGGTCACTAATAATTACCTTAAGAACTTAGAGACACTTCAGAAGTGGATTATTAAGATCATATTGAATAGACCCTATACATATCCAAGCGATGATCTATACGCTGAAGCCGAACAAATGGACATCCGACAAATATTTGCTCTGACGTTACTAATACACCAACGAAAAAATCTCAAGGAGGCTAAAACTGTTGATCACTCATATCACACACGATACAGAATACATTCGATTGATGTACCAAAAATGTCAAAAACTATTGGACAACGCAGCTGTACCTATCTTGCTCCTAAGTTATATAATGCTATACCCGCCTATTTCAAAAATATCAACTCCCTTACTCTCTTCAAATCTAGAATTAAAAAATGGTTAACACATACTCCTAGAGCAAATAATCATCATTGGATCGATATGAAAAATAATTGATTATAATCATTAAATTGTATTTTTGTATGAATTCAATGTATACTTAAGAATGTGTATAGATGTATATGTGTATCTATGTTAATTTTCAAAAGTGTAACTAGCTATATGTATTCAAATGTTTTCTATATTTCTATAGGCGTTGATGTTACTAATAATTTTGATACCCACGCACAGGCTGAGCCTTTGTGGGTCTTCTTTATTTATTTGCCCAACTGATAAATCTATATAATTATAAACAGTGTTAGTTGAATGGTAAATAAATATTATTATTATTATTATTATTATTATTATTATTATTATTATTATTATTATAAATCGTCTTTATTTTTCATCAATACAAAGTAGGCGAAGTTTAGCTAGGGCTACTCTTACACTTAACCTGAATTGTACAATTGCTAGGAGAAATTTGGGTAATAAAGACATTCATGGTAGCTAGGTAATGAAAAGAAAAAAGAAACATAGTCGTCAAAGCAAAGGTAGATTGTCGAACATATAACTGGTTGCAAACACGTTACTGATTGTCCAGCATTTGACCGGGCTAATAGCCTCAATCTATATTTGGGATTCACGAAATTTTGATTTCAAAAATTTCTTGATGTTATATTCAGATTAATGAATGTGATTGATGAGTATTGAGTTGTAGAATTTAAGGGCTTGATAGGTAAAGGATTTCTGAAACATGACTGAACAGTGACGAGGAACATTAAAATGATGTTTCTCACTTCTGAGGAATGAAGAGATGACCTAGGGATCAATTCACGATAAAGGGCCAGAGGAATTCTGTTCCTGATTATTCTAATATAGAAATACACAGAAATTGTATGTAGTGCGATTAGCCATTGTAATCCAATTCAGTTCCATTATTTTATTGGAGACATGGTCGTATTTTTCAAGGGAGAAAATGAATCGACAACAAAAGTTCTGTACTTTCTGGATACGGTTTTGATCAAATTTAGAGAGTAAATCACCGTAAACAATATCAGCATAATTGTTCAACCTAGAGAGGACCAGATTCACTGAGTAACTTCCGTATGGGTGGATTGAGATAGTGCCTATGTGGGTAGATATTTTTCAAAGAACTGAATGATTTCTTGAGCAGACCATTGATATGCAAGGTGAATTTCAGATCAGAGTCAAAGATAATACCCAGATTTTTCGTAGATTCCACAATTGGTGAAGAGGTGTCATCGATTTCAATAGATATATCTTGTGAGACGCGCAATCTCAAATTTTCACTGCCGAATAATATGAGATGACATTTGCTTCTGTTGATTTTCAAAGTAATCATGTTATCTGCTAAATTACTTATTATTCTGAGGTCACTGTTGATGTGGTTCTATTGAGGTTAAATATGTATGCTAGGTATGCTTGAATATTGCAATGTTTAATAGAAGTTAGGATATCGCTCGTGTATAAGATGAAGAGCAGCGGCCCCAGAATGGACCCCTGAGGTACACCAGAAGTAAAATTTTGAGAAGTGGACATAACATTGATAATAGAGACTTTCTGACTACGATTCGGCAGGTAAGAGTTGAGGAAGAATATGGTGTCATCAGAGAGATACTTGAGTTCGTGACAGAGTAATGTGTGATTGATCGTATCGGAAGCCTTTGGGAAATCGAGTGTGATTATAGCTGTTATGTCTTCATTGTCTGTATTTCTGACGATATCATCAGTAACTTGCACTAACGCTGATGTCGTATTGTAGTCAGCCCGGAATCCAACTTGACAATCTGGAACAATGTTGTTAGCATCAATGTACAATGTCAATTGCCGATGAACGGCTTTTTCTAAGATTTTCGAAATTGCAGGTGGAATGCTAATTGGCCTCAGATCTGAGAATTCTTGAGGGTTCTTGATTTTACATAGTGGTTTGATTACAGCTACTTTCCATAAGTTTGGAAAATAATTTTTCTCAATACAACAATTCAATATATGAGTTAGATATATATCAATTGTTGGACTACAATACTTCAACATATTTATTTCATTGAAACCAACGGCATTAGATTTTATACTCATCAAAATTTCTCTGACTTCCTTGACAGAGATGGAGTGTAATTTGAAAGGAGAATCGAGATTTCTCAGTTTGGGAAATTAATCAGTATTGTAGAATTTCAGTAGGTCTTCAACAACTTCTTTGTCAATGAAATAATTGTTGATTTGTTCAGGTCTCTGTTAATTGATTGGCGAATCAGTGTTGTTTTTCTTCGGGTTGATTTTATTGAGGGCACTCCATAATTGCTTTGAGTCACGTGAGCGAAAAATATTATCGTATTAAGTCTTCTTTTTCCTTCTAATTGATGATAGGGTGAAGTTTCGCAACTCCTTGTACCTGGACCAATCTACAAGTGCTTTAGTGCGTTTGAATTCAGCTAAAGCTGCATCTCTCTCTCATCATTTCAATAGGAAAAGTTAACCAAGGTGCAGGTTTTCTTGTCATACGAGCAGTTTTCAGAGGTGCATATTTGTTAAATAATGATAATAATAAACTTGAGAAATAGTGAATTTTCTCATCAATGTCCTCTATATTGAAGATATCATGGGAAGGAATAATCCTTAAGTCGTCCTGGAAGGGGGCGTTATCAAATAGTTCGAAATCTCTATAAGAATTAATTTTGATTTTTGTTACAATTGATTCGAAGTGAAGCTCGCAATAAACTAGACAGTGATCAGCAACCATACTTGCGTCTAAGACACCATATTTTTCCACATATTCAGGATTGCTAATAAAAATAGGATCCAAAAGGGTCATAGAGCCCTTAAAGGTTCTAGTAGGTTCATCAATGAGTTGTGTGAGGCCGTAGGCTTCAAGGGAGTCAGTCAGAAGATTATTCGTGAGCAAGTCGGTATTCATGTCACCCATACAAATTATTTCGTCTACAGTGGGAACAGAGGACAGTGAAGTATCCAGATACTCAGTAAAGGACATCAAATTGTCTTTAGGTGGTCGATAAAAATTACCGATTCCGAAAGAAATGTTTTTTATTTCAACCACAATCCATATTTGCTCACAGTGTTCATTGATGTTATTTGTGGTTAGTAAGTTGGATTTGAGATTGTTTGAAATATACACACCAACTCCCCCACCCCGAGTTCAGCAGTCTATGAAAGTTATACCCAGGAATAGAAATATTAGCAGTGTCAATACTATCATTCAACCATGTTTTATCAACACCTACCATATCGTAATCACTTACAAGAGTCTTGAAATCATCAAAATGAGCTACAAGTGATCGCACATTCAAATGACATTTTGAAGTTTTTAACCATCTCGATGAAATTTGTGAAACACTCTGTATATGAATCAACGAATAGGAATAATGCCAACAAGTTCCTTGGGAACGACAATAATCAAATCTGAAACAGTATAAATAGTTCAGGTACAGGTTCAGAAAGTATAGAATAAATCGAGGACCTAAAAAAATAGGATGTTTTTGTTTACAATTTTTCAGTCGTTCGTGATCACGAAATCTGTTGAGTTTGTTCAAATATTTCACTTTCAAACGATGTTATATGCAATGACGTACAATACCAAATGGTCCAGCTACATCAGAGGCCGAAACAAGAAGGGTAATTTCAATACTTTTTCCTGGAATATCTCAAAAAATATGAGTTTGTGCATGTTCTTATCGTGAAATTCGGGTTCTTGAGGTCAAAATACGTAAGTACCAAGAAAAACAAATTGAAAAAAACCCATCGCCTGATAAGTGCAAAAAACCTTTTTTTTCCAATGGGCAAAACTTTCAGAAATGAGGAACGTGTTTGTTTCCCTTCCATGCACACCTTGCAAATGTTCATTATGTAATGATACGAAGAATTACCCATTCTCCTATGCAACAAAGAACTCTTCTCATGGGGAGTCATATTTGCTGGATCTTCTTCAAGTATAAAGTCAATAATATACAAGTTTCCTCTGATACTTCCTTCGTTTACAACTTGGTTCTTTTTCCCAATAATTTGCACATCAGTCTTCAAAAATGACTTTGAAGCCTTCTTGTTGTAGTCTTTCTACAGAAAGTAGATTGAATGGTAAATCACAGCATTCCATCTTTTATTTTGATGTTCACATTGTCTTTATTCTTCAAGTACAAGTCTCCAGTTCTATTGGCTTTGATTGTGAATAATACACATACTTCTCCTCTTTCAAATATTTCCCTGTATTTGAACAAATTGAATGATTCATTGCCCCAGAATCAACAATAAACGAGATAATTGTTTAGTTGTCAAAATTATGAGATGATGTGACATTATTGACAGTAACATTGATTCAGTGTGATCTCAGACGATTTCATTCAGGTGGATTCATGCAAGCATTAATTTAAACTAAGATGAATTCAAAGTTTAAACTAAGAAGATAAAACACTGTTATGCTATTGGAGGTGTTCATGCATGAAACTAAGGAATCAAGATCAATTTGAAAATTGAGAGAGTTGGCCAACTTTCAACTAAGAAATTAATTTCTTTCATGAACTGGAAACGGCGCATGCGTAAACGTCAAAATTTTAAATTGGCGGATAGCCCTGGCAGGAGCACATCACATATATTGCAGTGGAAGGAATTTTTCGAATTTCGGATTCTCAGTTTCAATATTTCTACATTATAATGGATAGTGACGGGCAGCTAATCGAACTCGTCGAACAATTTTCCTTCATTTATGATAAAAAACATCTAGATTTCGAAAATAAACAAATGAAAGAAAATGCCTGGCAAACGATTGCTAAAGTTATGAATGATACTGGTATAGTATTTTTTTAGTAAGGAGAATTCACTGTTTTATTTATTTATTCATTCACGGAATTATCCAATTCAGCACTGTAGAGGCTGTCCCATTTTCGATGTCCTTATGGTGGATTTATAAACTCAACTAAACTAAGAATTATGAATTAACAACTGAAGCTTGAAAATTAGGAAGTGAGAAGGTGTTTATAAACAACAACTAAGAGTTAAGAATTAAGAACCCAGTGGTTTTGTGCTTGACATTGTGATTGACGTTCAGACACAGAATAACCATATTCTGTGGTTCAGATCGGAAAGATAGTGTTTTGTGATTGTTGTTTTTGACAAAAAATCATATTTTTGTAGAGACTTTGATGAAATATTCATTTGAACTGGATGATGGTGAGCTGATTGATGTGGTGTCCCAATTTAGATTCCTCTATGATAAGAAGGATTCGAACTTTAAAAATAAGGTCAGGCGAGACAATGCCTGGCAAACCATTTCAACAGTGATGGGGGCCAATCGTAAGTTTTTTCCAAAGATATCATACTACGATATCTTTGGTTTTTTCTTTCGGAAATTAGACTGATCTATAAGTTAATGAGATTATCTGATCAATTTGAAAAAAAAATTAGTTACTCATCCATTATTTCAGCCATAGAATGTGATCAACGGTGGACAGTTATTAGGAGCAAGTATGTCACCTTGAAGAGGAATTCTGAAAACAGACCTTCGGGATCTGGAGCGTATACGATCACATGGCCATATTATAGCCAGATTGTTCTGGATCTTTTCATAAAACAGAGAAGGTATATATAGAATGAATGGATACATTCAAATTAAAAAACAGAAAACATGAATTATGAATTAATAATAATTGTTCTAGGACAACCACAAGATTTGCGGTTTTCGCGAACGTTGGCTACTTTTTTGTGAAACTCACGAAACCGTGAACAAAATTTCCATAGCCCGCTTCGTTCCTGAGGTACAGGGCGAAATTGAAAATATTGCATTTTGGGACCCCTCCTGTATCTCAGCTATCTTTCAACTTAGAGGAAAAGTAAGAACTGTTTCTTACTTTTTCTCTAATTTGAAACCGTTATATGACGGAACACAGACAAAATCATGTTTATTGTTCATTTCGTTTCACATCTTCTGATGGTTTTTCAACTTTTTTATGGTGAATCGCCATGAATTTCAGAAAAAAAATGTGTTATTCGTTGAAGAAGGCCCTGAATTCTGTGCTGCAAGTGAAAATGTGAAAGTAGTTTTCATTTTCGTGTGCGCATCATTGCAAAAACTTATATCTAGTTTATTATTTGTCCGCTTTGGAGAAACATGAATGGATACTGGAGGTGGTTTCGATGTAACATTTGGCTTTCTGGGAATATTCTGCATTTGGATACTTGCTATACTTGCTCTAGGTAAGCATTATTGTTCACAACACACATCACTCTGTGATTATTGAAACCCGTTTGAATCAACATATATTAATGTGCTGTCTTTCAAGGTTCACTATTTCTCTCGATATTTTGAACAAATCATATATCTAGCTCGATTATGAGGTTGTAGTTTGTTCCATTAACCAAAAATTGTGCTTTGTTCACTGATCAACTCATAATAGGGTAGGTACCTAGCTATATAATTGCATTGAATTCATAAGTGAAATGATAGATGAGCACTTACATTCAAACTTTTCAGGAACATTGTTTAGCTTTCTGATGTAGGTATCAAACCTGTGGAGCATTGCATTATGCACAAGTGATGGACCTACTGGAGGATCTACTCAATGAGTCAAAACATTTGCAAAGGGTTCTGGTGGATAATGCATATGAATCGATTGAGGAATCAATAGATCAAGGTACATTCTCATACTTTGAACTTTCATCATAACTAAATGTTGATCACTCACTCTGCATTTATAAGTAATTAGCAATATGCATGTGTTTTTTTTTTGGTTTATTGAAAACTGATGATATATATTCAATATGAAACATCTTTATTTCAATATACAATTCTCATTCGAATGAAAGATCTCGCTAATATATGAAATTTAGGAAAATTTTCGAGAATTTCAACGTGAATAATAAAACTATAATCAGTTTTATTCAGTATATTTCTTGGAGAACAGAAGAATGTAGCATTGAAAATATGTCAGATCAGACTATGTAGATAGATCCTCGGATAGATCAGACATGTTCAGTACTCCAACATGTGAGCTATTGGTGTTCGTTTCCTACATAATAGAATGGCTCTCAAAGCACGATTTTGTATTCTTTATTTATCAAGTATATGAATGATCCACAGAAATCAAGATGAGGAGATATTATGGTTTTGTATATAGTTTACTTAGTAAATGATGACACCTTATTATTCAATCTATATAGGAAATGAATTTTTTTGCCATTTCCTTCTTAATATACTCACAATATGATTCGAAATTTAGTTCATTATCTATCATGAAGCCCAAGTACTTGAAATGTTTAGCTTCTTTGATAACATCATTATCTATGAATAAGTGGCTGGATGAGACATTTTTCAATTTGTTCAAATTATGTTTATTTGATGTAACCATGTACTTGGTTTTGTTTATGTTTACGTGTTTATGTATCTACATCTCCTTCGCAGTATATCATAGTATCATCAGCAAAAAATTTCTTTTTGCAATTATTTACATGGTGTACTATGTCATTGGACACTGGACATTGGACAGTGAAGTCACATTTACATTTTCAATCGATTATAATTCTGAGATCCTATATTCATCTGAAACTGAATTGATGCCATTCAAACACTCCAAAAATTTGGAGGATCATCACATCATTTAAAGAAGTGTGAAATGAATTCAAAATTGTATGTTTTCAAAATAGTCCTACTTCCAAGACATTTCAAAACATAGTCATCCATGAATAGAAACATTTGAGGATAAATAGATTGTGATCGCATTGCAAATGAAACATTGAATTGACATTGAAACATTGAAACATGCAATGCAAGAAGAATCTCCCAGGATTTTTTTTTAAAGCATAGAGAACATATGGAAGGACTTGTATGCCTAATTAAGACTATCTGAACGTGGGAGTTCCTGAGTTCTGGTGCACTGAAAAGAAGGAACAGATGTGTTTCAATCTTGACTCCTGACTAGGAGTGTTGCACTTGAGCGATTTGCTCTTTGCCAGGACCAGTCAATTTGTGGGGTGCATCTTCTGTCATAACATTGAAACAATGTCCTTCTAAAACATTGAATTTTGAATTTCTTATATAGATACATGAGAGGTTAATGTATTCTTTTATTGGCAGGCTCTCCAGTATTTAGCAGAACAATAAATGAATGAAATCAGGTGATTTCCATCACATATCTTGGAGTTTCAATATTGTGTGTTTTTTGTTGTTTTGTTTCCTAGGAAATGAGAATGCATCTTAATCGTCAGATATATAATTCTGGGTATGGTAGACGAGCAGTCTGTCGGAACATTAAATGCTAGCTGTTTCATTATTCGAGGTGTTGGTGATTCAAGACCAATCAGAAACCTTAGAAGTGGTTATGATCCCACTATAACCTGTAGTTCATGTTCTTCTCAACCCTGTACAAGATTTGACTTTGGGAAGTTGTTTTCTAATTTTGAAGTAGCATATTATAAATATCAGAATATTTTCAATTTTAGTTTTTGCAGAATTCAACAGCCTGAATGTTTTTAGCTAAAAAATTAGATTTCAATATTAATGTTAAAATATGTTGTCTTGTTTCTGTTTATTTGTTTTTTTTTTCTCATTGAAGTTCAGCCATTTTGGCATAAAACTGAGACCTACTAACAGTTTTCCTATCCTTCTGCTCTTTAGCACAACATATGCTCAATCGTGAGACAATATATTTTTGGATAACATCCTTTGTGAATTGCACTTTATGCAGCTGAGAGCCCAACTTATATTTGGGGGTGGAATTTGTCAGTCTTTCCATTATGGTTAGTAAAGAGTTTTTTGTCGAAGGCTCTTTGAAGACATCAGTTATTAATTTCTCAACTTCTCATAGTTGATCAACTACAGTTCTCGAGGAAAAAGTTAAAACCTTCTGCTTTTTTCCTTATTATTGCATTGAAGTCTCATATATCGATTGATGTATTTTTTGGTTGGAATGACTAGCTCATGATAACCTCTAAGTTCCATGTTGTGCTTATCCGTTATAACATACCAATTGTTTCAATATTATTATAGAGTTCCTGAAGAGATAATGAATTTTCGAAAGCTTGAACAGAAACAAAAGTGCATTCTCTTTTGTTTTTTCCTAAGACTGCATACTCAAAGGGAACAAGTTTTCTTCCTAACTTAGACAGTCGTCTAATACTCCACCCAATATATATATATATATATATATATATATATATATATATATATATATATATATATATCTATATGAATATATATACCTATATATACATTTATATATATATATAAATTGAGTATATATTCATATACGATACGATACGATTTATATATATATATAAAGAATCTAAAATTTAGAAAACTAGATGAAGGTTTTCTTCATTCATCTAGTTTTCTAAATTTTAGATTTTTTACCTTAACTAGTCAGTAACGACTACCCTCCTCCTATATATATATATATATATATATGATGGTGTCAGTGAATGGATTCAATTCGCATACCTTCAAAGCAGTTCCCGGTGTTCCGCAGGGTAGCCACCTTGGTCCATTATTTTTCATCATCTACATAAATAATATAAAAAACTGTTTTGAACACTGTCGAATACTACTATATGCTGATGACTTGAAAATATTTTCATTGATAAAGGGTGTCGACGACTGCTTGAAAATGCAAAGTGACCTCGAGAGACTTGCCGATTATTGCGACAATAATAGTCTCTTTTTAAACCCAACCAAATGTTTTGCCATAACATATTCAAGAAATAGAAATCACATCCAGCATACCTACAAAATTAACAATAACAACCTTGAATACATCACTGAAATCAAAGATCTAGGCGTCACACTGGACACAAAATGGACTTTTAACAGTCACATAGACAAACTAATCAACGGGACGAACAGGATGGTTGGGTTCATAAAAAGAAACGGAAAATATTTTCATAATTCTGAGACTATCATCTCACTATATTATGCATTCGTCAACAGCAAGCTTTCTTTTGCATCAGCTATTTGGAATCCTCAATATGCCGTACACTCAAGAAGGTTAGAAAGTGTTCAAAATAAATTGTTAAGATTCCTAGCCTTTCAAAACAAGATAAGCGTTCAGGACCACAATTACCAGCCGATTCGGAATCAATTTAAAATTATGCCACTTAGTAAAAGACGTACTATCGCAGACTTATCTATTCTTTTCAAAATTATCAGACATGAAATCGACTGCCCATACTTACTTGCAAAAATAAATTTCAATGTTCCCAGTAGAAACAATCTTCGATATTATACCCCACTCAATATCCCTTATTGTAGAACCAATCTAGGACAAAACTCGCCACTAGTTCGTATGCAAAAAGCATTCAACACACACTGTCACGATCCCAATTCATCCCTCGACATTTTCTCGACATCTCTGCCTCGTTTCAAATGTTTCTTGAAAAACTCAACTCAGATCAATAGTTAAGATGGTTCCTGATTTCCTGTACTCGTTCTATTATGATCCATTATATCCCACAATTTTTACTATATTATTACCATAAAAACATTTTCATACCATATTGTAAATCACATTCGATTATTACCAGGTAGTTTTATATCGATAAGAAACCGTTATTTATGTATAATTGTAGAAATAACTTAGAATAATTTTCACATAGTGGATGCTGTTTTTTGGAACTTTGTTCTGTTAGCAACCTAAAATGGTAAATAAATAAATAAATAAATAAATATATATATATATATATATATATATATATATATCATCTCCTGGGAAAATGAAGGAAAATAGGTGTTTGATGGACTATGCGGAATCGATAGAGGGAGGTCTGAGACAAAATTTTGCACCTATTTTCACGAGTTCGAAATTTTCCAAAATTTGAGGAAAAAAGTCCAATCTGTGATCTCCAGCTTCACTTCCGCCAACCAAAAAATTTCGAACCCGTGAAAATAGGTGCGAAATTTTGTTTCAGACCTTCCTCTATCGATCGCGCATAGTCCACCAAACACCTATTTTCCTTCATTTCCCTAGAAAATGAGCCATTTTCGGAGAAAAAATTTTTGATCTCGAAATTTTGGAATGCGCCGAGGATTGCGCACAAAAATCGTTGACAGCGGGCAGCATCGCGTATTGCCTGAAGCAGCTGTGACAAAGATATTTGTCACCCTCGCTGGTTTCCACCGACTACATCGACACCGTCTTGCAGTACATTCTGTCCATGTGGGTCCTCTTGTATACGTCGGCGTCGAAATATTCGGTGTGGAGCCTAACATATCTCCCAACCCCACTGCCAACATCGCCAAATCCCGCATCCTCATCAGAGTTCTCCTGCTCCACAACATCCTCTTCCTCCACTCCACCGAACTCATTTGCTACATCTCCGTGTTGGTAGAGATTGGTGGGTGGTGAATTGATCGATATGTTTGAAGGATACTGATAGCAGTATATGGAATAGTGTACAAGTATATTGATACTTACAGCGCCAGAATTATCTATCAACGACAGCTGTTCTAACTTCTCGATTGTGTGATTCAGTTCAGCATCCATCTCGATTGGTAGATCAGTCGTGTTATCTTAGTCGTATTATCAGAGGAGAGTACTGGCGTTACCCCTACACTGTCAGTCTCGAGACCTGTCGAACATCGCTATACCAAGCATCATTCATCAATAGAACGGCAAAGTTGTGGAATTCTTTTCCTAGTGAAGTCTTTCCAACACCTTCCGTCTCACCCAAAATTTCACCGCAGGCTAACACGATGTTCCTCGAACATTATAGGTTTCCCTTTCGTGTTGTCCACAGATAAAAAAAAAATCTCTTCGAAAGAGGGGTGGGCGGTCTTCTGACGATTGACGGCGGGTTGTGGCAGTGAGTAATCCTTACGTGGTAAGCTCTCATTGGCGGAAGCGGAGGCGAACTTGTGGTGGCTCTACCAATTTACACCTATTCTGAAGGATATATATATATATATATATATATATATATATATATATTGTATTGAAATGATCTACCGTCGTTGGCGCAGAAACCCAAGCCCGCAAACTAGAGCTGAATATGTTGAAGGTAGGAATACATGTTATCGAACAATAGATGAGTTTAAAGAGGCATACAACACGAAAATAAGATCGAAGCTCATAGAGTGTCCAAATGGTTCCTGTTCATTTTGGACCTTTGTCAAGGCAATCGGGAGAAATTTCACTTCTAGCTCATATCCTCTCCTCACAAAGGATGATAATACATTGGCTATAACACCTCATGAAAAAGCCAACACATTCGCCACAATGTTTGCAGACATTTCTACCTTGGATCCACGAGGCCAGGAACTTCCCAAAATCGCTACCATCGATAACCGTATGCCAGAAATTGTCTTCCGGCACCGCACAATCAGACACATTCTGCTTAGCCCCAACGTCAAGGAAGCTATGGGGCCTTTGGAAATTTGGAATAGTATAGAACATAAGATATTGAAATTTTTTGAAGTTTTGAAAATCCAATACAGTGCGATTGCCATCTCTCTATGGTGTTCCAACGTTTGTCGAAAACTCACCCTGAATATTATGGTCCCCATTTCTCATCGAGTTCGAAACCACTATCTGGACCATCTTGAAGAAAACTCGAAGACTTGCTTCTTTTACGACCAAATTCATCGATATACATCTTGATTGATTAGACATCTTGCAATTGCGGCAGTTGAAGGGTGACTAAGCATACCAAATTTGAAAATCAGATACATCTATGAAATCATAAAACCTGATGCCAACGACATTTCCTTCATCAAAATTTATAGAAAGGTATTCGCCAACATCATTGTTAACAACATTCGCATCATCTCCCGCACCCTTGATGGTTGGGTCCACTATATCTACACGAATGAGTTCAACTCTGCCTTCAGATCGCTTCGAATGCTGTTTCGATTCAGATGGCGAGGATTCGGATTTGAGGGCTACGTACAAGCTAGGTCTCTCCTCACCTCGCTGGTACGGGTTGATATTGCCGCGATTAGAGATAAACTCCTTCAAAATACTCGGAGGTGTTGATGTTACCGAAATTTCCTCATTTTTTTTTTGATTTCACTTCACATGATGATGATTGCGACGATGATGATTTCTTTCCCAACCATTTCCCTACCGCCTCCTTAGGCGGTGGTGGTGCGAAATCATCATCATCAGCAAACTCGTAAGAGATGATTTCTTACTGGGGTAAGTAGGTCGATGACGATGACTGTGTAGATATTTTCGGTGTATTAGATATTTTCCCAGTTTTCGAACACTCCCCAATATTATCTGCACCATCATCACAACCTATTGGTGGATTGATTGGTAATGAGGGACTATCTGACATACCCGTTACTTGAGACCGCACTAATGAATCAAATTCACCAACGTCACCACTGCCCCAAGCTTCATTGCTCTGCAGATATTCACGAACCGCTTGGCTGTACCATTCCTTCTGCGAGTCCGTATAAAATTGGGACCCGCATGGCAGCATACGAGTTTTTCCGATGTCGGAAGTGTGCAGATGAGGTCTACTTGATGTTTGAGTAGGGTCAGCTTCTTCAACAATATTAGCTTTGGTGGCAGATCCCATCTCCTCACCGAAACCGTTGACTCTATCCATATCTGTAACAGTAACATTTCACATTGTGCACTCATATAAACGCAAAACTCTTCCAGTTTTCCCTGCGATGTAATCAGGAATCGAATGAATGTGTACCTACTTTTGCAATATATTTCCTTCGGGAACTGTAGTCGAAGAGAAAAAGAGCTGGTGCAAACTTTATATCATAGATAGATCGTACAGTGGTGAGTGAGTGAGCGAGCAATATCTGCTAACAGAATGGTTTTATACAATAGTTCTCACCAATATTCCCATCACTTGAACAAACGGTGTGTTCATTTCAAGGGCGAATTCTGCCAATAGCTGAATATCATGAGAGCCCTCTTTCCTTCAAGGTCGAGGTACGGGGCTGGTTGTATACAGTAGTTCCCACCTATATCCCCACCACTTGAGCAAACCACGTTTTGATTTTTAGGGCGGGTCTCTGAATTCTGCCAATGTCAGAACATCCCTCTTTCTTCAAGGTTCGAGGTACGGACCTGGTCGTATACAATAGTTCTAACCCGTATTTCCACCACTTTGTACAAGTGGACGTTGTTCGACGAGGACGTGTTTATTTCAATATCATAACACACACACATACACACACCTCATTCTTCAAGGTTGATGTATTCAACGATATTGTGGGGAATGGTAGACTCTATTTCTGGAGGTCTTCCATACATATGATAGCAAATAAAACGCAGAAATGTGTTTGGAAGATATTTATTTCGTCTCGTAGATATTCATAATAATTTCAAATTCACAAAGCAATGCAAAGTATCGGTAGGTGCGGAATATAAACATATGCATAGATGTAGTGAACCTACGTTGGAGAGTATAGAGTTCACGGTGAAGAAGGTGATCCATCAGCATTTCAATCAACTCTTCCAACTTATCATCTGGATCTACTATTCTTCTTGATTCCGTATTAGAAATTATTGCCCGCTGTAACCAAAGCATATTACGTTCAGGGCTCATTCGATAGAATTCGATATAATAATAATAATAATAATAATAATAATAATAATAATGATAATGATAATAATAATAATAATAATAATAATAATAATAATAATAATAATAATAATAATAATAATAATAATATCGTTTATTTTGCATACATGGTCGAATAACATTCTTATATCGGTTATAAAACTTATGCAAAAAAGGAGCTGAAAACAATTTAAAAAAGATTTAGTCCAGCCCCTTCAAATCCTACACTGAGGAAAATTAATTGTATACGTTCGCTTACTATAAAATGAAATGAAAATCAAAAACAAATAACAAACATATTCATCTATGCATGAAATGGCATAATACTAAAATTGGGAAGTACAAGATATATAAATATATATATATATATATATATATATATACAAATGAATGTTATATATATATATATATATATATATATATATATATATATATATATATATATATATATATATATATATATATATATATCCAAATTAATGTTAGTCGAATTATGATTCCAATCATCGAAATATATAAAATAATAAAAATGAACAAAACAAAATGTGTTATTTCCCTGGATATCTTCTGAATTTCAAATAATTCATTTGTAGGTATTGAAGGAGTAACATTCATGACGTTCTTCAAAACAGAAAGATTATTGAGAACTATTCTTTGTATGAAAATAATTGTTTTATTCGTGAGCATTTATTCAGAAATAAATTATAATAATGAAATCACCACTAGTTGATAAACATATATTTCGCGACTGACTTCATCAATCATTTCAAGTGAAGTGAATACTATCAAGTGCATTTACAATAGTGGTAATTATATTGGCCACGATTATGAACATTTGGGGCATGAGTCCAATAAAACACAAGTAGATGAAGTTGTATTTAATATAAATATTTGTATTGAGAATTAAAACACTGAATAATCATAATAACTGCACTAATTCTTGAGTATTCAGAAAATTCACAAAATAATCATCAAACCATGAAGGTGAATACATTTGTACGAATAGACATAACGCATCTAATAGTGCCACCTTATCTATTCCCAAAGAATGAATAGGCGGACTATTTTCAATTATCAGGCCCTGGCCCAGTGAAGAAGGTGTGGGTGGTGATAAGTGGTACCTTAAAGTGAAGAAGAGAAGTGTTGCAGTTGACAAAGTGTTTATTGGCACGGTGAAAAGAGAAGAAGAAGGAATGAAGATATACAGATGAAACAGAAGAAGGCGAATTGTGGACGGTCTCAGTTATGGGTCGAGCTAACCTGACTTCGCTACCAACTGTCAAATTGTGAATTGGTTATATAACAGGAATGACTACCTATTGGGAACTTATAATAATGATTTTTATCTCTGAATTCCTCAAATACACTGAACAACGGTACTTCTACGACCCAGTTATCCAAATATTCCACTTTTCCGACAGTAAGTATTCTCAATGCCCCTTCAGTATATATACTTAGAGTTCACATGGATTTGTAGGAGATATCATACAACATACCTTTGTGGATATAATTTGACTACAGAGACCAAGTCCTAACTTACCGATAGTGGTTTTTGGTGCAAGTATGAGTCTGAAGAGTATTAACAGTGAAAGTAGTAACAGATCACATATAGTAGTTACAACCTTAGTCAAAGTATGGAGCTAAGTATCCCCATGATAGAAATCAATGTCCAGTATTCAGATTATTAGTCACCAAAAAAAAGTAGGCAGTACTGAAATAGGTATGCTTATCTGGTTGGTTGGCTACCATACAGCCACAGCGAGCAGGTGTAGTTCAGCCTCATCAGGGATTCGATATGCCCAAATGCAATGACAGGTCCTCGGTGTTCCCTCCAAAATAATGTACAGGGTAGGTCGTACTTGGTAACACAACTACCAGGTGGTAACCGAAGGAGAAGAGGCCTGAAGATGCTGGGTGGCCTCGTAGTGGTTAGTGGTGAAGATCAAACTTGGGAAATTAGTGCAAGATTTTATCCACTGCAGTGAGCAATTGTTTAGAACAACTCAATTGCTAACCATCTTCCAGAAATTTCCAAGAATAAATATTAAATTCCGTTAAATCACGAAGTCCTTCTCTAGATCCACATGGATACTCAAGAAAAGATCTTTTTTTGTATTCCTTTTTTTTTATAACCACCAGAAGTGATTGCCCTGATAACAACCAGAAACGACAGCTGCCAAACATCAGAAGATGACATTGGTGATGGCCATTTGTCAAATGATAAAGTTAATGACAATGGACAAGAACAGGTTATGTTTTGAACATCATTTTCCTGGATTCCTCAGATATTTAACTATAGTAAATTCCTTAGATTCATTTGGGGTACCCTGGATAATCCCCTAAACTGACAGAAGTTCCAAATATGAGGCAATAATTCAGGTTGGCTAGCAACCAAATCAGAATTAAATGTAAACAAGGGCTTGACTTCGTTGAAATTGTCTGCAAAATAATGATACAAGATATCTTAGGTAGGGTCTCTTGATAACTATTTGTTTTATTTTCAGAAAGGCTCTGCTCGACCAAATTTGGCACAGAAAATCTTGAAAATAAGACCCCAAAAGCATCTTGATGTTATGCCTGATTTATTTGTAGGAAGGGGGGGAGCTGTATGAGATGTTCAGTGAATGAAGTACATATAGCGATACTCAAGTTCTTGTCTGAATCATCTTCATAACAATCATTCTTTTCCAGATATTTCAAGAGAAACTGATATGTAGCACATAATTAGTAAATAAATTATTCGATCCTGTAACAACTCCACCCTTCCTACAAATAAAGTTTCGAAGAAACTTTTAGGGAAGGTGTATACAACCAGAAAGAAGACGTGGAGAAGAGAAGAGAAGAAAACAAAAATGGAGAAAATACAAGAAAATCAAATTAAATTATGTACAATCATCTGGGGGGTGAGCCTTAATATCTTTGGCATTCCAGACACCAACTAATTTGCCTTTCTCGTCCTCTAGTTCATAAGACCATGGTGACACTATTTTTGTTATTCGGAATGGCCCACTGAACTTATTTGAAAGCTTTGCGGTGATAAATTTTGATGAATCAGACAAAACGTAATTTCGCTTCCATACTATTTGATTCAGACCAAATCGCTCGTTTCTATGTCTCAGATTATATGGCACTCGATTTTTCTCATAGGCTGCTTTTAATCGTTTTGAAACATCTGTGAAAAGTTTTTGGAGAGCTCTGGCACGAGTTGCATCGTCTGTAACGGTTGAGGGAGGGAGCTCGTCTGTTTCCGTACCATTCAACTGAATTTCTCTTCCGAAATTTATCAGGTTTGGAGTACAACCGGTGACCTCATGTTTCGAAGACCTCATAGCTGAAGTTACCTTGGCCAAGTACTGATCCCAATGTCTTTGATCTTCAGATACATAGGCTGTCAGCATGGTTTTTATCACTCTATGTGTCCTTTCCACAGGGTTTGCTTGTGGATGATAATTTGCAGTAAAACTAATCTGGATCCGGTACTTGGCCATGGCATTCTGAAAGAGTGTACTTCGAAACTGGGGCCCATTGTCTGCTAGGATCTTTTTAGGTGCGCCAAAGACAAGGATAACATGATCCTCCAATATTTTCACGACGTTTGCGGCTGTGGCCGTTCGGAGAGGGTAAGCCAGAATAAACTTGCTGAAACAGTCCAGGATGGTTAGGATGTAAGAAAATCCAGAAGTTGTACGGGGTAGCGGTCCTACCAGGTCCGTGCTCACTACTTCCCATGGCCTAGAAATGGTGACTTGGGAAGAGAGCATTTGGCCAATGGGTGCTTTCTGCTCTGGTTTTGTCTTCAAGCACGTGTCGCATCTTCTGATATACCTAGCCACATCGGCACGTAGTTTTGGCCAATAATATCTCTCTCCGATTCGCGCCACAGTCTTCGCGACACCCAGATGTCCACAAGTTGGGGGGTCATGGTTATTCTTGATAATAGCAGCCCTATCCTCTTTAGGGACTACGAGCACCCAGTCATTCTCTGACAGTTCCGGGTAACGGGTTTTCGTCTTTTTGTACAGTTTCCATCTCTCTATCCGCCACAAAGGGTACTTTCCGGGAGAAGCTGCGATTCCCTTGAACATGTTCTGGAACCAGTTATCAGTCGATGACGGAGTTACAACACCAGAACACTCGATGAGATCCACATATGGGACAGCTCGTGATAGGGCATCAGGGACGCAGTGATCTCGCCCATGCCTATGAATGATGTCGAAATCATATTGTTGTAATCTCAACGCCCATCTGGCAATTCGTCCAACAGGATCTTTAATATTGAATAGCCATTTCAGGCTGTAATGATCCGTTATCACTGTGAACTTGGTTCCTTCTAAATAGGGTCGAAGTTTCTCCACAGCGAAAAGAACAGCGAGGCATTCTTTCTCTGTCGTCGAGTACTTTCGCTCGTTCTTAGTGAGAGACCGACTCAGGTATCTCACGACTTTATCACCGTCTGGATGACGTTGTGATAGAATAGCTCCCAGCCCGTAGTCTGAAGCATCAGTCTCGACGTAGAAAGGTTGGTCGAAGTCGGGACACGTTAGAATGGGAGCTGAGACCAAGGTTTCCTTGACCTTATTCAGAGCCTCTACACACTTCTCGTCCCATAAAAATGGTCGGTTTTTCTGGGTGAGTTGTGTCAGGGGGCAGATTACCGTGGAGAAGTTCGGTATGAATCGTCGATACCAAGATGCAAGACCGATGATTCTGCGGACCTCTGAGACGTTACGAGGGGTAGGCATACGGAGAATGGCCTCGACTTTCTCCGGATCAACAAGGAGGCCAAACTCATTAATGACGTATCCCAAGTAGCGTAACTCGGAACGACAAAACAGGCATTTATCTCTGTTCAACGTCAGTCCAGCCTCGCCAATGCGCTTCAATACCTTTCCCAAGACTTCGACATGTTTGTCAAATGTTGGGGTGCAGATGATTACGTCGTCCAGATATACAAACGTGAACGTATCTAAGTCTGCTCCCAAGACCCGGTCTATCAGCCGCTGCCAAGTTGCAGGCGCTGAATGTAGCCCAAACGACATCCGTTTAAACTGAAATAGACCACGGTTTGGAACGGTGAAAGCAGTGAGCGGTCGAGATTCTTTGGCAACGGGAATTTGCCAATAAGCAGATTTGATGTCTAACGTGGAAAGGTATCGAGCGTCGCGCAATTTGTCGAGGATGGCACTGACGTATGGTATCGGATATGCGTCAGGTATGCTGACAGAGTTGAGCCGTTTGTAGTTCACGCAGAATCGCCAGTTACCGTCGGACTTCTTGACCATGACTATGGGAGACGCCCACGGAGAGTTCGACGGTTCGACAATATCCTTCTTCAACATGTCGTCTAACTCTGCATTGACTACTTTCTGTAGAGCTGGGGAGATAGGGTAATACCGTTGTTTAATGGGGTCAGACTGAGTACGAATTTTATGCTCCACCAGTGGAGTACAACCTAATCCAGTTCCCATTGTACGAAAAGCTTCCTCGACGACATTGTTGAGAGTGCCTCGTTGGTGATCCGTGAGTGTATCGAGATCACTAATTCCACTGACCTGGATGTGGTCTACGTGTTCTCCGAGCCTGAAACTCCATTCTCCTGCATGGAGATCCGGGATTAACCCCATACGGGTCCAAAAGCCAATCCCAAGTATGAGACCATGGGGCAAGGAAGGGATGACCAAAACGTCTATGACCTGCAAGCGATCCCTGAGCTGAATTGGTAGAGATACATGGCCCAAGCTTTCACAGGTCTGACCGTTTGCAACTGTGCAAATCTCACGGTCGGACGTATCCAAATGGCACACCTTAGACAGAGTCCTCCATCCGGAATTTCCCAGGATGGTTCTAGAGGCCCCACTGTCTAATAAGCCCAAAAATTCTCTACCATGTATCATCACCTTCAAATATGGTCTCTGGTCGCCTTTGGCATGAGCCAAAACATAATTCAAAATTACCAGGTTCGTATTGGTATTATCGGCCAAGGAGACTTCATTTGGAGTATGCCGCTCACACTGCCGACCTACTGTCTTCGCGGCATATACCCGTTTTTTTGAGAACATTTGGGACAAGAAGAACTAGTGACTTCCCCACGACCACACTTGAAGCAGAATAAACGCCTCGGTTTTCCACACTTCCGGAATCTGTGCCCAGTGTCGTTGCAATTCCAACAAGTCGGTTGGTTGAAGGTTTCAGCAGCTGCGACTGACAATTCCGCTGTATTTGATGGAAGTATGGGATCGGAATCTACAACGAAGAGTGCATTGATGGGCTTTCTATACGCCAATTCCGGTTCCATCATATGGCGGGAACTCGTGGGTGGAGGGCAAAAACGTTGAACCCGACATTCTGTCTCCTCAATCATCCTAGCAACTCGGATTAAGTCAGACATGTTATCGATGGACTGGGTTGCTATGAGTTTCTGAATATATGGCAGAAAGTTGCGCCTGATGATTTGAACTCGAGAATCTTCGGATGGAGGGGATGATAATTTTCGAAATAGATTTTCCATCACCGAAACGTAATTTATCACTCGTTCTTGCGCTCCTTGAGTGCGACGACGAATTTCTTCCCATAAAGAATACTCGTAATCATGAGCTTGGAAGTCAGATCTCAATTGTGAGGTTAATTCATCCCAGGAATGAAACTTGCCCATTCTATACCACAACGAAGCATCCTTAGTGAACAGTTCTGGAGCGGATTGAAGAAGTCTCTCCTTTGATACAACACGGGACACCCGCAATTCCTCAATACGCTCGAGAAAGGCTGTCACACTGGATACACCATCGTATTGTACACGCCATCGCGCCACATCGAACGAATACGAGTTTTCAACCCTGTTGGAGAATTGTGGTCCACCAGAGGAATAATCTCTGGAATAATTTTCAAGTTTGGGAGGGGAAAGAGTCATTCGTTGTAAACGAGATGAAGGTTGAATACCGTGTTTTCCCGAGCTGAACCATCCAACCGAGGTTTCTCATGGAATGATTCCGTAATGCCTGTTTGATTTCGAGAACCCGAAGGACTACCATAACAGGCCCTATTGGACAAGTCGGTTCCAGAGGTATCGTTATCGAACCGCACTGTCTGGTCAGGGTACGTTCCAATGTCTCGAAATCTCACTGAAGAATTCTGAGGACGATCCGGAACGTTTCTGTCTACGTTATCAAGAGTGAAGGAGAATCTTGATGGATATTGAGTATTCTCTCGAATACTCGGGTTTTTACTAATCCCTGCTTCGAAGACACTCCGAAGTTCAGCGACCTTGCCAGGGATACTTGAAAGGCCACAGGATTCTTGTCTTCCACCCATAGCGGCCGAACTTGTATTTGTTAGCGACCTAGATTGGCGGGATTGGTTTACATAGCCTGATTCTAACTCCGCATCAGGCTCATCCAATTCGAGTAAACGTCCCGGAGTGACTGGTCTGCTAGTAATTCGAGGTTGGGACACGATTTCTGGGATCAGCGGAATAGGATCGTCCATGATTGAGCTACTGTGTGCCTGACTAATTCCCGTTGATTCATAGGCTCGAATAACATCCTCTCTCATTTGATTACAGAGTTCTAACAGCTTAGAACGATGTAACTCAGTATTCGATTGACAATTGATGCGACTCAACCTAAATCCTACATGTATTAGTCGTGAATTTATTCTTTTGAAATCATTAACCCGATTATTTAAATCAAAATTTGAAATGTTGTCTGCTAAGTCATCCAATTTATCCCCGCAAATAGTCAGTTCATATTCCGGTGCCAAGTCAACTACCAAAGGGGGTTGGGTTTCCCCTGATCTTTCCCTTCTCAAAATATCACGTAGTACCATTCGCTTGTCATTAACCGTGCCTCCCACTGGAAAACCACGAATCTGGAGTTCATAAGTAATTTCATCTCCAAGAAGTCTATTTACTTCCATGATTATGAAATATATTTATTAAATTACAAAAAGCCAACAGGGACGTGTTGACCCCCCACTCCAACCCAATAAAAAAAACGAAAAAAAAGAAAAAAAAAAAAAATAATAAGTCACCTAACACCGGTTGATACCCAACCTGACTGAGGACGAAAATCCGATCAGCTTGGAAGAAAAGATGATAAATAATTCCCTCAAGTAATTGTTGTACCTTTTCTAATGATAAAAATATTTACAAATCACTGGGTATTATAACAACAACCCCGTAGACAATCCCTGCCTGAAAGAAAAAAAATTAAAACTAGAGAGAGAAACAAGAAGAGAAATACAACTTATCCTCTGGTTTCAAAGTACCACCCTGTATGAATATCTAATTATTCACAATTCTGAGGAAAACGTCTTAGAGTCAACTCGAGAGGAAGGGAAAAAATTCTAGATGCTAACCAATAATTTGTATCACCCTGTACACTGAATTTTCTTGCTCAAGGTAGTAATTGGCTACTAGTTAACACCAGCCAACACCCTGCACAACTACCCCGACTATCAACTTCTTTACTGAAAAAATAAGTGAAACCACGTAAGTGTGTCAATATTACCACCAGAAACAACTACTAAAACCACGTTGAGGCGCCAATTTGCCACCTTATCTATTCCCAAAGAATGAATAGGCGGACTATTTTCAATTATCAGGCCCTGGCCCAGTGAAGAAGGTGTGGGTGGTGATAAGTGGTACCTTAAAGTGAAGAAGAGAAGTGTTGCAGTTGACAAAGTGTTTATTGGCACGGTGAAAAGAGAAGAAGAAGGAATGAAGATATACAGATGAAACAGAAGAAGGCGAATTGTGGACGGTCTCAGTTATGGGTCGAGCTAACCTGACTTCGCTACCAACTGTCAAATTGTGAATTGGTTATATAACAGGAATGACTACCTATTGGGAACTTATAATAATGATTTTTATCTCTGAATTCCTCAAATACACTGAACAACGGTACTTCTACGACCCAGTTATCCAAATATTCCACTTTTCCGACAGTAAGTATTCTCAATGCCCCTTCAGTATATATACTTAGAGTTCACATGGATTTGTAGGAGATATCATACAACATACCTTTGTGGATATAATTTGACTACAGAGACCAAGTCCTAACTTACCGATAGTGGTTTTTGGTGCAAGTATGAGTCTGAAGAGTATTAACAGTGAAAGTAGTAACAGATCACATATAGTAGTTACAACCTTAGTCAAAGTATGGAGCTAAGTATCCCCATGATAGAAATCAATGTCCAGTATTCAGATTATTAGTCACCAAAAAAAAGTAGGCAGTACTGAAATAGGTATGCTTATCTGGTTGGTTGGCTACCATACAGCCACAGCGAGCAGGTGTAGTTCAGCCTCATCAGGGATTCGATATGCCCAAATGCAATGACAGGTCCTCGGTGTTCCCTCCAAAATAATGTACAGGGTAGGTCGTACTTGGTAACACAACTACCAGGTGGTAACCGAAGGAGAAGAGGCCTGAAGATGCTGGGTGGCCTCGTAGTGGTTAGTGGTGAAGATCAAACTTGGGAAATTAGTGCAAGATTTTATCCACTGCAGTGAGCAATTGTTTAGAACAACTCAATTGCTAACCATCTTCCAGAAATTTCCAAGAATAAATATTAAATTCCGTTAAATCACGAAGTCCTTCTCTAGATCCACATGGATACTCAAGAAAAGATCTTTTTTTGTATTCCTTTTTTTTTATAACCACCAGAAGTGATTGCCCTGATAACAACCAGAAACGACAGCTGCCAAACATCAGAAGATGACATTGGTGATGGCCATTTGTCAAATGATAAAGTTAATGACAATGGACAAGAACAGGTTATGTTTTGAACATCATTTTCCTGGATTCCTCAGATATTTAACTATAGTAAATTCCTTAGATTCATTTGGGGTACCCTGGATAATCCCCTAAACTGACAGAAGTTCCAAATATGAGGCAATAATTCAGGTTGGCTAGCAACCAAATCAGAATTAAATGTAAACAAGGGCTTGACTTCGTTGAAATTGTCTGCAAAATAATGATACAAGATATCTTAGGTAGGGTCTCTTGATAACTATTTGTTTTATTTTCAGAAAGGCTCTGCTCGACCAAATTTGGCACAGAAAATCTTGAAAATAAGACCCCAAAAGCATCTTGATGTTATGCCTGATTTATTTGTAGGAAGGGGGGGAGCTGTATGAGATGTTCAGTGAATGAAGTACATATAGCGATACTCAAGTTCTTGTCTGAATCATCTTCATAACAATCATTCTTTTCCAGATATTTCAAGAGAAACTGATATGTAGCACATAATTAGTAAATAAATTATTCGATCCTGTAACAATAGAAATAATGGGTTTGAAATTTTTCAACAAATTACATTTCAGATAGGTACCATGAAAGAAATTGAATCAAATTGGATGAATCGAATTGAATAAATTGAAAAAAATACTGTGTGTAGTTTGACCGAGGTGTGATATGTTTATTTCTCTAGATAATTTTTTTCCGTTTCTAAAAATAAAAATAGGAAATATGATGAATATTTGAATATACCCATGGTATTGGAATGTTTAGGGCAGGTATGGCATCATCTTTCAATTTCCATTTCTGAATAGGGAATTCTAACAGTTTTTCTTGCAATTTATAGTCTTCGTCTGAGGAATGCTTCGAAAATATTCTGGCTGTTTTTACATTGAACTTGTTCGATGCAGTTTTACATCTTTTATTATTGTTACTGGAACAACCCACCACAGCACAATGAACCATAGTTTCTTAGTATGGCATATAAATAAACAAATAGATGAAGTAAGCAAAATCATTCGAACCGACACTACTAAAAAAAACACAATTTAAAACGATAAACGCACTGAAATGTTCGCTCAACCTCAAAGCGCCAACAGAAATTTGTCACGGAGACTGTGCAAGAGAGACAGAAATAAAACATGCGCGTGGGTTTACCTTCTCAGTTATAGTATCATGAATGCCGATGAAGAGGCTGAGTCAGTCTTGTTCTTGTTCTTTTGAATGAATATACGCGTTTCGAATAACACGATTATTGATTCATTTTTAATAATTAAGCTCACAGTTCAGGTGTTGGGTGAATCTGAAAGGTTTTTTTTAGTGTTTTGAGTCCTAAGTGTAGTGTTGAGTTGAATTATGTTCGGCTAGACATCGCCTATAATTTCCTACGTAGTGTTACGTGAATTCGGACTCATTTTTGGCACATGTCGTGTTGAAATATATAAGTTATAGCTTGGTTACCTGTTATTGAGGCAACCCTTGCTTTCACGGAGCAATCGTTTGGATAATTTGGAATTTTCTACGTAAGTTCCAAAGTTGATTCATTTGCTTCTTTAATCAACTTGTTACATTATTATTTGTATATATATATTCTTTCACGAAGAATACATTTTGGAATTTGCGGACATGGGAAAGTGAAAGAAGCGTCGTGATAGATCTAGTAGCAGTAGTAGTGGTACCAGCAGCAGCACTAGTTCCGTTGAACGAGACGCTCAAGGTATCGCAAAACTGCACCAGAGAGGGACTCTGATAAAAGATCTGTCGAAAAAACACCCTCTCACGAAGGGAGACGAAAAAGAAAGGCACCTGATAATTCTTCAACTTCAAGGAGAACAGATTTGCAACAGTCCAGAGATGTTAGTGAAGGTGACTCTCATCCAAACAGAAATGAACAACTACTGGTTCATTTTTCCAATGATGTCACCCCTCGTGTAACTCCGTCAGATACGACGGAATCCGGAAATATAAGATCTTCATACGAGAAACGAATTCAACGATTGGAAAGTATAATAAGAAATATGCCTAACCAAAGTTCAAATACGAAGAGACTTACCGTTAACGCAGAATGCATTCCACAATTTTATCCAGAAAATTATACCATTACTGCTGGTCACTGGCTCCAGAAGATCGAGCAACTCAAGAATGTAAATTGTAGGGATGACATAACTACAATATATCATATGCAGGCACGCTTAGCTGGCATGGCTCGCACTCGATATCTTGGACCATAAAACAAATAGACCCGGCAACTCATTCATAAAACGCTCGGAAACATGTTGCAGACATCACTGGGTCCTTCGGGAAGAGTGCAGCGAGAGGGGTGTCCACGTGGACAAAATGGCAACAGCGCGCCACCGTTTACAGATATCGATGCCAGTGGCGTGTAGATTTACTTTCTTCGAAATTTCACTCACAAAAAGTTGAGCCTTTCTTTTTTAATCAGTACTGATTTCGAGTTTTGAGTCGAAATTAGTGGATGCATGTGCCTTATACGCCTACGTAGGAACCGAATGCAACACATCAAGGAATAAACTAATCATTATAGGAAGCAGTTTTTCAATTATATCATGTTATTTATACTGCATCATGAATAGGTTGAACTCAATGACATGTATGCAGTGAAAAATTCATAATAATATAATATTCAAATGATAAATAAATTCATGATTCAAAATTCAAGTATTATTATTATTAGTTGCTTCATTTTCATCGTTCTTTCTCCAAATATAGATTTATACAGGGTGTATCAGGTTCAACTCACCTAACTTTGACAATCGATAGCAAAAATTAAAATATTATACACGTATTTTTTTGTTTTGTCGTGAAGAAATTTGTATTCATGTTATAGTTCGCATAAACTTTTGGTTCTCATTCTGTTTCTCTGTTGAAAAAAAAGCTAGCGATTTGAAATTCGGTGAACACTTTTCTATCGGTTATATGAGCAGTCCATTTCGATAGAGGAGCCTTAGCTACACTGGGTGTTATTCTTTTCCGATCCCACTGACATGGATACCATCAGATTTTTTATCGAAAATGATTAATAATAACTGGAGTAGTTACTAGGTATGAAAGTCTGAAATGAATTGTTTGTGTACGTGGTCCATCAATCTTCCATTTCGAATGATAATTTGATGAAAGATAAACATTCAGGTTGAAAAACTGTTATGCATAGTATAATATCATTTATTACTCAATTTATTATCATTTTATAGCAAGGAAACTAAGACGTCAAACGAGTTAAACCTGAGACACTCACTTGAAGGATGTAAATCGAATGATGTCATTGATTTGAGGTGGTGATTCCCTATCATATTTAATGAGGAATAGTTAATATGAAATATTGAAACAAATCAAATCAAACAATCTTTATTGTCCACGATAAATAAAATCTCATTGACAATACAGATTTGAGAAACTGTATAAAAATATAATTCTAGGAACTGCTGATGGATGCATGAATTTAGTACCATCTGGTCTCACTATGACCTGCACACAATGTTTTTGTAACGTAAAAGAGAATTACCAGAACTATTGCAAACGCGTCACAAACATCATCGTGTAGAACACTATTTAAAAAATTTGTAACGTCTCCTCCTTCTTGGGGGGGGTGTTACTCGAGTGGTGCTCAACGGGGTATGTCTATATCTAGATAGACCGGGGTTGCCTCGAGCGCCAGTTGGATTATAGTGGTGAACTCCACTTTCTCCCAACCAGGATTTGTTGGGAGGCCTAGGTAGCAACACAGTCGAAGCGACGGTATGCCAGGGGTCGAAGGCCTTCTGGACAATGAAAAGATCACAAGTGGGTGAGGGCTTTAATTTCACCCACTTGGTTTCACCCTGGCATACGGGTTGCTGCGGGTGTTTGGTATATCACTCAGAACAAATAATCAGAACTAAAATTCACACTTAAACAGGTTTATTCACTGGAAACAATTAATAGATCGAATTTATCTCTCACAATGATTATTATCATAACCAAGAAAATACGACCACGAGGAAATTCGGATGACAGAATATGTCGACAGGTGTCAGTCACAAGATAGCAAAATTCCACAGATCAGATAATCTCAGGGTAGACTATCCTAACCACATATATCTACTGGTGCAGTTCCCTATTAACTGGCCGCTGTCAAACGTCACGACAAATTTCACAACAACTGGGTTTTTACTGGAAAATTACTTGATCTATAAAGTTGATCTGCAGTTCGATAGAAAGATGAGAAAATGCAGTGAAATCAAAATGCAGTTAACTCACACTTGACTGGTAATATTTTTCACGAGTGAATATCGTCGGCAGAAGAAGCTCTGGCTCACTTTCTCAACTTGATGTAACACAAAAACGAGATGTAAATACAGGAAAAACTTCGAGCACCTCGATCACTTTTTATAACGGTTATACGAACTGAATCAAACGGTAAGAATCGGACTGAATCAGAATAATCACTGCCAAATGTCTATCTCTAACTATCTATCTATCTGTATATCTATCTCTCGGGCCTCTGGATTTTGCTACTTATACTCTTTTCAGGTTTGGCAAAAAACAGAGCGAGGTCGGGATTCTGATTGGTCGGGCTGGTCTGGCCTTGAGCTGACCATGATTTGTTTTCTCAAGGAAAAAGTGAACACTACTTGACCTTGGGTCTGGAAACTTGCAGTGGAAATCATTTTTCCTCAAAACCGGTAGTATCAAAGTGCTTTGCATTCCATGTTTGTGCTACTGAGCGAATTTGATTGCAAAATTACGAAGGATAACAAAGTTATGACCTAAACAATATCACATGGCCCTGAAATGTCTTTCCAGGTATGAAAACCATTCTAACTCTTTCCGAAATCATGAATACACTCTCCATAGGCAATAAGAAGTCTTAGTCTCTGGGTCGATCAGGATTTCCGGATGCAAAAATCATTGCAAGATGAATAAAGCAAGTAAACGGATATCATACTGGACTTCTTATTTCCCAGGGCTCTGGACGGTCATTATGCAATCAAATCCTACCAATACTAATATCAAGAGTCTGAACATGATATGTGTGAAATCATTAGCCTGGTAGTGCTTTCAAAACGGAGGCAGGGGTGTCATGAAGTTTATTACCCTCAGCAGGGTGCAACGGGACTAAACAAGGTTAGTCTGGGGTAGGGCTCTCTGGGTGGCTCAAAATATTAGCCAAAAGAGCTCCTTGATTCATTAATTTGTCAATCAGGTATACAGGGTGACTCTAAAAAGGCCTTAACCTCATTTCTCATATGAGGCTTGTACACCGAAGCCTAGTAATGAAGCTGGTGAGAAAACACTTCATTACACACCCCTCCTACTTGCGGAAAAAAAAAAGAATGATTGTGTTACAATCATTATTTTTTTTTGTTCGCTGGATATGACTCAAAATTATACATCTGGAAAAATCTATGATGATACTCATGTAACAGGGCTGTCTTCAACGGGAGAGTCTCGGGCGTACTCGTTCGCACGAGCAGCGGTTGCATTGGTCTCCCTTGTCAGCGACGGTGGGGGTAGGCGTCTGGGTGCGCTGGTTCACTTTCGCTGGCATAGAGCGGAATGACGGCGTTGGAGCTGCTGAGGGTGTCTGGGCTCGGGCTGGGGTTGTCTTCAATCGTCGTGGGCAGGGACAATCGCTTGACCGGATGCGATCCCGGCCACATCGGGAGCAGAACAGCCTCACGGGACGAGCACAGGAGTCTCGTTCGTGGCCCGGCGTGCCACAGCGCCAGCACAGCCTCTCCTCTACAGGCAGGTAAAGTGGAGGTGAGCGTCGTTGTCCAGCGGAAGTTGGCGGGGTTGACTGGTGGTTTTTCGGGTGGAGGCCTTCCAAGGACTTCAGCATGATGTACTGGAGGCCTCGTGGTGCGAAGTCTCCCAGCGGGACGGCGAGTACCCCACCTCGGTGGCCGGTATCACCGGGGTCAGCTTGTCTGCCGGCTGGGGAGCTAGTGGAGTCGGGGCTCAGGTTGCCATGGCGAAGGTCTGCGGTGTCAGAGCCTGCGGTGCCGGGGTGTGCGGTGTCAGAGCCGGCGGGGTCCGGGCCTGCGGTATCAGAGCCTGCGATGGCTGGGACTGCGGTGTCAGAGCCTGCGGTATCAGGGCCAGCGGTGTCTGGGCCAGCGGCGTAGGGGCCTGCGGTATCAGGGCCTGCGAAGGCTGGGACTGCGGTGTCAGGGCCAGCGGTGTCTGGGCCAGCGGTGTCTGGGCCAGCGGCGTCGAGGAAATCCAGGTCCTCCATCGGGATATCTCGGGCCGGTGCCAAGATGATATCCTGGATGACCTGAATTTTCGTGTCGTCCGGCGACATTTCCTGGAATGCAAAAAGCACGGGTTATTGGTTCTGGTCAGGGTAAAACGGCTTCAGGTCTTTGATATGAACTCGGTTGAAACGCTTCCCAGTTGCACTTCTCAGGTCGTATACAACGGGGGAAATCACTCTGGTGACGGTGCAGGGTCCTGTATACTTCGGGGCCAATTTTGCGGCATGCTCAGGGATTCCAGAAGAGAGATTATGTTCTCTTTTCATGACTTTGTCACCTAGGTGACATCTCCACACTCGGCGTCGCTGGTTGTAGTTATGACTCTGATTGTTGATTGCCTTAGCCAAGTTCAAGCGTACTAGCTCGTGAACTTCTTTCAACTTAGTCATATGTGATGTCCAACTGGAAGCGGCATCTTCCCCTTGTTCTTCAAGTACAGGTGGTCGGAATAACGCTTGGGGCGGTTCTAATTCCCTGCCAAACATCAGGAATGCGGGAGTGAAACCGGTAGAATCATGTCTGGCGGTGTTGACGGCGAATTGGAGTTCTGGCAGGTGTTGATCCCATTTACGGTGATCGTTCTCACAATATTGTGAGATCATGGTCTTGACGGTCTTGTTGGTGCGTTCCACTGGGTTTGCCTGCGGGGTATAAGGAGGAGTCAATCTGTGTTGAATTCCTAATTCCTTCAACAATTCCTCGAATACTTTACCAGTGTACTGGTATCGCTAATGACCGTAGCGGGGCGTCCAAACCGGAGCACTATGTCCTCATAGAACGCTTGTGCTACAGCTCTAGCTGTTGCTTTACGGAGTGGTCGCATCTGTATCCACTTGGTGAAACGGTCCTGGTAAACGGCAAGGTAGCAGTTTCCTTTGCTTGACCTTGGTAACGGCCCTACTAAGTCGGTGGACACAGTGTCCCATGGCTTAGTGTTCAGGGATGTGTGCATCTTTCCGGGCGGTTGCTGCTGAGACACTTTATACTCCTGGCAGGTTTTGCAGCTTCTCACGTACCGGGCGATCTCGTGGAACATTCCAGGCCAGTAGTACTTCTGGGTGATTCTAGCCGTGGTTTTGGCAATGCCCATGTGTCCTGCAGTCACGTCATCGTGATTCTCCTTCAGTACCTGTGGTCTAAGGGGTTTAGGAACACATAATTTCCAGGGATCGTCCATCCCTAACTCACTCAACTTATTAGCATCCCAAAAATGGCGGAACAGGCGGTCTTCTTTCACACAGAAGTCGGGAAAAGCAGCGGGGCGCTTCTCCACTTCCGCCTTCTTGTTGCGGTACCACGTACATCTTTGTCCAGCTTCCTTCTCCAGCTCCAAGGTGCAGCACAGGGCATCCGTTGATTCATCCTCCTGACTAGACAGGGGAAGAGGCTGTCGGGATAGAGCGTCGGCAACTCTATTCAACGTTCCCTTGCGGTATTCGACCTCGAAGTCAAATTGCTGCAGGTACATAGCCCAGCGGGCTATGCGGCCAGAAGGATTCTTGATGGACTGCATCCATTTCAGGGAGAGGTGATCAGTTATCACCGTGAGGTAGGGTCTCAGTTTCTCTATGCCCCAGACGATGGCCAAACATTCCTTCTCGGTAACGGAGTAGTTTCGCTCTGGAGCACTCAGCATCCTGCTGGCATAGGCGACAACCTTCTCCTGACCATCGATCGTCTGGGTGAGGGCGGCTCCAAGTCCACAGTTGGAGGCGTCCGTCTGTAACACAGAAGGCTGGGAGAAATCTGGGCAAGTCAAAGCAGGGGCTTGTACAAGACAAGTCTTCAAAGTAGCAAAGGCGGTTTCCTGAGCTTCAGTCCACTTCCAACGGGCATCCTTCTTCAGGAGTTTGGTTAGTGGAGCAACTATGGCGGAGAAATTTGGAATGAATCTCCTATACCAGGAAGCCATTCCCAGGAATTGTCGTAGCTTCCTCAGGGTTGTAGGCATCGGCCACTGGACGATGGACTCGATTTTATCAGGGTCCGTCTGGATGCCCTCAGGAGTGACCATATGTCCTAAATATCTAAGTGAATTCAAACAGAACTTACACTTATCCGGATTCAACTGGAGATCAGCTTCACGTAAACGGGTGAATACTTGCTTTAAATGCTCCAGGTGTTCTTCGAACGTTTTGCTTAGTACAATTATATCGTCCAGGTATGCAAAAGCAAAAGGTTCCAGGTCGGGTCCGATGATGTTGTCCATCAGTCGCTGGAAAGTTGCGGGGGCGGAATGCAACCCAAACGGCATCACTCGGAATTGAAGCAGGCCCCTTCCAGGCACTGTGAAGGCTGTGATGGGTTTGCTGTCTTCGGTGAGCGGGATCTGCCAATAGCCTTGGCGTAAGTCCAGGCTCTAAATGTACTTAGCTTCCCTAAGTTTATCCAGGATTGCACTGATAAACGGCAGGGGGTAGGCATCTTTCTCGGCGAAGTTGTTGACCTTCTGGAAGTCAATGCAGAAACGTGGTTTCCCATCCTTCTTCTTTACAATCACCACCGGCGAACTCCACGGGCTTCTGGAGGGCTCGATGATTCTTTCGGCCAACACCTTGTCGACCTCATTGTTGATGACTTCCTGCATCTTCGGATTCTGGGGTCGGTATCGTTGTTTGATCGGTTCGGAGGTTTTCAGGCGGATCCTATGTTGGACCAAAGATGTAGGTCCCTTGATCTGTTCGAAGGCAGGCAGTTCTACCTCCAGAAATCTTTCCAGAGTGAACTTCTGCTCTGCTCCCAGGGCCTGGTGGTCCCAGCTGTGGTTATGCGGGCGAACCGCAGGTTTCTCTGGCAGGCTGGCCACGTCAGCCTTGCTCGGGGTGTGGCGGGGCGGCCTGACTGACCGTCTTTTCCGGCGGGTTTTTGTTTTTACGGAGCCTCTCATGGTTGCTACATCAGCAGGCGTCTTCTCGGGTTATTCCTGGGATTTTACAACTGAAACAATTTTCTGGTTACAATATACGGCGGCCCTGGTAAGATCTATGCCAAATCCGTATTGGCGAAGCATATCCATACCCAAAACTAGCTCTGTGGACAGGTTTGGAATGATCAACAATTCATTTGTCAAACACTTGTCACCTACTGTCATCCAAACCTTGTATCTTCCGGTGATCCTAGTGACTGATCCATCGCCTGGGAAGTCTAGATGGCATCATGGGGGTATTTCTGGAAGCTGAACTGCTCACATTTGTCCGCAACAGCGATGCTGGCGAAGGAACTTGTGGCACCGGTGTCTACCAGGCCCAGGAACTGTTGGTCTCCAATGATAACGGGCACATACAGGCGGTTATCATCTGGTCGAGGCGGTTTTTGTTTCTCCGGGATGTTTAATTGCTGGAGCCTAACTGTCCTTGGTTCAGTCGGGCTCCGGGGTAGTTTTCCGACCTGGCACAGGTACAATCTCTGGACAGAATGCCGTCACGTCCACAACGTGAGCAGAAAATTCTGGATGCATTCCTGCAATCACTCCTTCGGTGTCCAGGTTGTCCACATTTCCAGCAGTTGTCGGTCCGTTTATATGCCCTTTGTGGCGGGGATGCAGGCGTTCGGGGTGTCTGCTGTTCCACAGGGCGCATGTGTCTCACAGGTAAGGGGCTGTCGGCTGGCGGAGTAATTCTATTCCGGTTACTCTGAACCAGAGGAGTCTGATGGGAATTATCATTCTGGGCTGGTTCTGGTGATGAATTCCTGGGCACGGTTGGTGGTATCATCCTCGGGGCAGTGTCAATCCTAGCTGCTGGGTGACGGGAGTGCATCTGCCTCAGTTCCTTCCGCAGGTTCTGGTACTCTAGAATCAGGGAAATCAGGGATTGAATATCATGGTAATCAGTCCTCTTGATATACTGCCTGTAGTCAGGTAGCAAGTTCCGGTACAGCCAACCTAACTCCTGTTCAGGTCTGAGGCTTCCATGCCTTCGGATGAGTGTCTGGAGATCGACTATATAGTCCATGGCTGGCTCATTTTCCCGTTGCAGGCGTCGACTGATGGCCATCTCCATGTCTTCCTGGAACCTCAGTGGGAAATAGGATCTCTTGAAAACATCCTTGAACGATGCCCATAAGTGCCAGAAGCGTGCATTGCAACGGTACCACAATAGTACTCGACCTTGCGAAAGTTCGGGTAGAGCATCCAGGAGTTGTTCGGGGTGGGCCTTTTCTGCCCTGCCAATTTCTTCCAGGCGTTCCAAGAACGCCACTGGATCGGTGCTGCCATCAAAATGCAAATTCCAGTGGTACGGTTTCAGGGGCGGTCGATATGCTGGAACATGTTCTGGAACATCTGAGTTATTCACGGGGTTTGGAAACGGCATATTTCTCTGCAGCAGGGGTGAATATGTTGCGGGTTGACCTGCTGGCATAACAGGTGCGGCTGGAGTGTCCACAGGACATTCCAGGAATGGTTGTACAGGGGGTACAACATGTCCCGTCGCTGGGTGTCGGGCTCCCACTAGCTTGGGCAGTTCTTCCCTCAAGAACCACACAAGTCGACGGCGTAGTTCCATCACTGTACCATCAGCATTCAGTCCATATCGCTTCAACACCTCCGTCAGGTCTGGTTCCTTCAAATGGTATATCCATCCAACTCTCGGATCCAAGTTGGCCAGATAATCATCTCCAAATTCTTCCCTTTCTGGATCAGGAGAATTTGTTCGGCTAGTCCTGGTAATTTCAGGGGGAGCGAGCTGAAGCTCACTGGATTCTCTGGTTATCTGTGTTTCAGTCATTTTCCTAATGTGAACTGGATTGTCTACCAAACAAAGATTAACAAACAAACAGTGTATTGTTCGCAGGATGAACAAGAATAGATTCCAGGAGGAAAAGAAGTATGCAAAAGCAAAACTCACCGGATTGATTAACCTAGAAATCATCAGATTAGGTATCAAAAAAGAATCAGCTCATTCAACAGAAAATTGCGTGTACGCAACAAACGGGACTGCAATTATATTCACCCAAAGAAAATAAAAACAGTGAGATATAATTGCCTGGAATGTGAATAGAACGATTTCTGGTGAAATAACAGACCAAACTATCGATACAATTAGCTTAAGGAATACCTGGGAACTATCCACCACTGCAAAGTTCGAAATTGTCAGGAAAACACAAGTTCTGATTTTCTGTATACCTTCAGGACTTTCTCTGGATTTCTTCTCCAAAACGGTCCCTGCTCGGGCGCCACTTGCGCCACTTGTAACGTCTCCTCCTTCTTGGGGGGGGTGTTACTCGAGTGGTGCTCAACGGGGTATGTCTATATCTAGGATAGACCGGGGTTGCCTCGAGCGCCAGTTGGATTATAGTGTTGAACTCCACTTTCTCCCAACCAGGATTCGTTGGGAGGCCTAGGTAGCAACACAGTCGAAGCGACGGTATGCCAGGGATCGAAGGCCTTCTGGACAATGAAAAGATCACAAGGGGGTGAGGGCTTTAATTTCACCCACTTGGTTTCACCCTGGTATACGGGTTGCTGCGGGTGTTTGGTATATCACTCAGAACAAATAATCAGAACAAAAATTCACACTTAAACAGGTTTATTCACTGGGAACAATCAACAGATCGAATTTATCTCTCACAATGACTATTATCATAACCAAGAAAATACGACCACGAGGAAATTCGGATGACAGAATATGTCGACAGGTGTCAGTCACAAGATAGCAAAATTCCACAGATCAGATAATCTCAGGGTAGACTATCCTTACCACATATATCTACTGGTGCAGTTCCCTATTAACTGGCCGCTGTCAAACGTCACGACAAATGTCACAACTGGGTTTTTACTGGAAAATTATTCGATCTATAAAGTTGATCTGCAGTTTGATAGAAAGATGAGAAAATGCAGTGAAATCAAAATGCAGTTAACTCACACTTGACTGGTAATATTTTTCACGAGTGAATATCGTCGGCAGAAAAAGCTCTGGCTCACTTTTTCAACTTGGTGTAACACAAGAACGGGATGTAAATACAGGAAAAACTTCGAGCACCTCGATCACTTTTTATAACGGTTATACGAACTGAATCAAACGGTAAGAATCGGACTGAATCAGAATAATCACTGCCAAATGTCTATCTCTAACTATCTATCCATCTGTATATCTATCTCTCGGGCCTCTGGATTTTGCTACTTATACTCTTTTCAGGTTTGGCAAAAAACAGAGCGAGGTCGGGATTCTGATTGGTCGGGCTGGTCTGGCCTTGAGCTGACCATGATTTGTTTTCTCAAGGAAAAAGTGAACACTACTTGACCTTGGGTCTGGAAACTTGCGGTGGAAATCATTTTTCCTCAAAACCGGTAGTATCAAAGTGCTTGGCATTCCATGTTTGTGCTACTGAGCGAATTTGATTGCAAAATTACGAAGGATAACAAAGTTATGACCTAAACAATATCACATGGCCCTGAAATATCTTTCCAGGTATGAAAACCATTCTAACTCTTTCCAAAATCATGAATACACTCTCCATAGGCAATAAGAAGTCTTAGTCTCTGGGTTGATCAGGATTTCCGGATGCAAAAATCATTGCAAGATGAATAAAGCAAGTAAACGGATATCATACTGGACTTCTTATTTCCCAGGGCTCTGGACGGTCATTATGCAATCAAATAGTACCAATACTAATATCAAGAGTCTGAACATGATATGTGTGAAATCATTAGCCTGGTAGTGCTTTCAAAACGGAGGCAGGGGTGTCATGAAGTTTATTACCCTCAGCAGGGTGCAACGGGGCTAAACAAGGTTATTCTGGGGTAGGGCTCTCTGGGTGGCTCAAAATATTAGCCAAAGGAGCTCCTTGATTCATTAATTTGTCAATCAGGTATACAGGGTGACTCTAAAAAGGCCTTAACCTCATTTCTCATATGAGGCTCGTACACCGAAGCCTAGTAATGAAGCTGGTGAGAAAACACTTCATTACAAATTCAACATTTTGACTCTACCAGGTCTCTACATTCTGGAAGTTTTGTTGTACATCCATAGAAATAAAGAAGTTTTTAAACGAAACCAATCTCATCATGAATATAATACCCGCATCAGAAATGATTTTCACGTACCCAGAACACGTTCATCTCTACGTCTGGAACTCGTTTGAGATCTTGGGGCTGAGATTATATAATGCACTTCCGAATTTTTTCAGAATTATAACCGAGGACCAAGTATTCAAACATAAAATATAGCAACTACTTCTTGAAATTAGCCCCTATACAATCGATGAGTTTTTTTCTCACCTACATTAGTAAAAATGTTTTGTATTATTTTTCATCATTGCTGCTTCGTTCACCCACCTAATTGTTTATATACCTCTTATTATTCATGAATGTGTTTGTTATATATTTGTATATTATATCTGTATCTGATATTCTTTGACTTGTCCTATTGCTTTTTTCAAGCACGTTCTAATGGATCAATGAAGAATTGAATTGAATTGAATTGAATTGACATCTTTTGGATGAAAGTGATCTGAACATATTTCAGGATTCTTAGGCAAAAGCTGATCTTCCTCGAAACCAACAATGGAAAACCAAGTTGTTTTTTTCTGGGTCAACGGGAAATCTGAAGAAATAATTAATTGCATGCTACAGAAATATTATTATCAGATGATGTCAGGCAATGATAGAAATGCATATAAGCGGGCAATATGACCGGGCGTTATAGGTCATAACGCCCTAAGGCATTATGAGTATATAGTATCCATATCCAAGGCACTACAATCAAGTAAAGGCATTCATTGAATGTTATAAGATTCTTGAAAGTCTCATGATGTTTTAATCATTACATCATGGTTGTAGGATATGCATCATTGATTTGATTTACTCGAAATGAGTAGGTACTCATCATTCTGTTCACCTTGACAATAAACTTGTGTGAATTCAAAACCTTATTGTTATTGTTCATATGGAAACATTCATGTTTTTTACGATTCCAGACCAGAGCAAATTGTTGCAGAATCATTCAATGTGCTAACCAAAATCTTCACGCAGCCAACAGCTTGTAAAGTAACCATCATATGAAAATACTCATGAACCGAGTCATGAACCATTGTTCGAAAATTCTACCTACGGCAATGATTAGGGAAATCAAACCTAACCTCACTTACTTACCTGCGAAAGCATAATTCTGGGTGAGAATACCCCAATTTTCCACAAACATGACATTTTCGGCCCATATTTTCCAACCAAACACTAAAACTTCACTTAATTGTCTGTAAACTGATGAAACACTTCAAAATTGATATATAAACACGAACAACGAAATTCTCGGCAACAACGCGGTTATCGTGAAAAAAAAAACAAAAAAACTGAGAATTGAGTTGGAATCTCCAAGTTCTAAGCTTTCTTCATGACGAACTTTGATATCAATACAAAATTCAACACGAATTATTCTTGAAAACAAATAAAATTGGGCATCAGAAGGAAACAAGTGGCACATCAGCACCAAGTATAGCAGTCGGCCCTATCACAATCAACCAGCCTATTTGTTTTATGGTCGAAGCTTGGTACCACAGCTTGACATTAGTTAACCTTACCTGGGAAGAATAGAAGTCTCTCATTACAAGGAATTTCCCAGATCATGTGGATCTTGCCAAAACCTTGAGAAAAATGCTCAACATGCAGAAATCGTGTGACGAGTCCATGGCTATATATTATTTTAGCAAAATGGAACTGCTGAGGACTCTTCGAATAACTGGAAAGAACCCAGTTCCATGTATTATAGACGGTATTCCAGACGTAACCATCCACAATGCCGCCCAAGCAGGGCGCTACGAGACACCAGAAGCCCTGTTTGAACAGTACTTGTCAAACGTACGTCAAGGCCCTATAAAACTCAACAGAATCCGTACGTATAAACCAGATGTCAGCTCACGCCGTGCAAGGGAATATAGAAAGGACCTGCGCAACGTAATATTCAAACGAAAAGAACCAAATTGTAAAGCAGATGTTCCCAACATTACGTGTTTCAACTGCAAGAAGAAGGGTCATGTCCAATCTAAGTGTCCAGAACCACTTGTCACATGTACGAAGTGCAATTATTTGGGTCACACGGCAGACCGATGTTATGTTACACCTGCCAAACGGCTGAATAAAGGTATTGATCGACTATTGGTGAGTAATGAAGTTACACTAACTGGTAGTGAGGCGACCACAATCCCAGCTAATCATATGGGTCATATAGCGATTGAATGCGAAGATTGTCTTAAAGATATTTTTATAGACATACAGCAAAGACAGTGTAATGATAATTTCCATGTTATTCCACCATGCATTTCGAATCTGAAGCGAAATAACCTCCTGCCTATTATCAATATGGCTGATAAGCCGATACGGTACGAAAAAGGTAGGGTAGTTGTGAGAGGAATTTCGTGTTATGAAAATTGTACTCCTTCAGTTGATTGTTTGACAGCTTATGTCAAAAATTTTCAAGTATTCACCTTGAAGGACAAATCGACATAGATCTTGATGCAAACCAACTCTCCGATTTATTAAGAGTACTCAACGAGTACAGGGATTGTTTTGCTACTTCTTTACAGACATTGCTGAAATGTCAATTAAAATGTCGCATAGCGAACCTGTGACCTATAGACCATATCGCATGGCCTTCACAAATCGGGAAAAAGTACGCAGCATAGTCCAAGACTTGCTGGATAATGGAATAATCCAGGAATCTGATTCACCATATGCCAGTCCCATACTTTTAGTCAGAAAGAAAAATGGAGAGGAGAGGATGTGTGTAGATTACAGAGCCATCAACCGCAAGAAATCAAGGATAAATATACTCTGCCACGTATTGACGATCTCCCCGATAACATTCAAGGTAATGAGTTCTTCACCACGTTGGACCTGGCTTCCGGATATCATCAGATTCCAATCGACGACGATTCTGTCCCAAAGACTGCTTTTGTCACACCTGACGGGCATTATGAATAATATCTCAGGATGCCATTCGGTTTAGTGAATGCTCCGGCCGTATTTCAGAGGTCTATGAATAAAATCTCAGGTCCTCTACGTCACAATGGCTTATATTGATGATGTACTAATTCCGTCCAAATCAATTTCACAAGGCCTAGAAAAGCTTTGTGAGGTACTGAAGCTCTTCAGAGTAGCTGGTATGACACTACGCCTCAACAAATGCCGGTTCTTGCAGACCAAAATATAGATAACCATACATGGAGACCTCGATGAAGACACATTGAAGTTCCCTCCTCTTGTGTGGTTACTTGCGCGATTGGTATGAATTGTGGTATGATCGAATCACACGCGCGGCTCGATTTTTTTCCCGAATTGATTCAATTTTCACCACTGAAAAGGCCTATTTTTTTTCATTGAATTGGTTCAATTAAGATCATCTGTTGAAGAAAACGGATAATGTATTCCAAACACATAAGATATATTCTTTTTCTAACGCGAATGAAAGTGTGTGATCTGTCATAAGATATCCCACAGGAAAAAGGAACTTTTTCGAAAAATCAATTTATTCAGGACCTCAAGCCGTTGCTGAGAGCGTCAACAGATTTTCCATCAAAACTCCTCACGACATAATGAGTAAAATAAATGATACAAATATAATATGGCAAAAAATCCTACTACCAGTGTAAGAGGCAGTATATTTCTTTTGCATGTGAATAAAGGAGAGATAGTACATGTGATAAAACATAAATCAAAATGCAGACATTTCTCTGCTTTTGTTATGAAAAAAATTTTGACGCATATCGCAAAACCTTTATGTCTCTCCAACCATACTGAAAATGTCACTTATTGCACCCCTTTCCGAAAAGGGCACTACACATGATATGGAGAACTATATACCGATATCTCAACCTCCTGTTTTATCATAAATTTTTGAATACACCATACTGAATTCTTCGATGAAATTTCTGATTGTAATCTTCATTATCAACTTGAAAGTAAATCAATGATCGTGTCATTCGAAACGCGAATTATATCACCACCAAACGGAAGATTCTGCTGACTCCACCGAAACTCAACACCCTTGGATTCCGAGATGTCGAACAAGCAGTTTCTAAATTCCCATTTTAACTGCAAACCGTAGTCAGACTTTTCATTCAAACGCATAAACATCTCTGTAAACTTATATTTCCAGTTCATAATAATGAGTTATTTTTTAAATTGAGAATGAAATATATTGAGTGATTTATTGTCGATGGAATACCTGTATAAATAGGTATCTTAATAAGAACAATGAAATTATCATGAATTCATTTATTTTCTGTTCCAACCATGAAACATTCGAAATTCAACAAATTTATGTCAATTTGTTCTGTTCATGACATTGGATTTGCAATGAACTCATATTATCACTCTTTCTTTCTCGTTCATGGGCATATTCTACTCGAGAGTGATTGGGACAGACATAATTGAATTCGCGATCACAGTTCGCGGACGCTTGACATTTGACACCCGGCTCTGTGTTGTGTTCGGTATTCCGTGCAATGCCCAGCCAGACAGTGTTTGTTTATAACATAACCACTTGAAAATTGGTGATAAACAACAATCTATTGGTATAAACTGTTATGAAAGTGAAATTAAACAGTGAATAAACACTTCAGGTAAGTCGATTCATCATAATGGCTCAGTTGCAGAAATATTACATGCGTGCCAAAAGGCAAAACAAATTCTGTCCATACGTGGATGTCGGAAGTTCAACCAGCGTGATGGCGCCGGGAAGTAGTGGAAATAATCTCAATTTCAATAATGATGTAATGAGTATTGTAGGCAGTCCTCGAGGTAGTCAAAATGATTTTGTTTTCAATAATGATAATGATGATGCGATGACAGGTGCAGGCAGTCAGGATAATAGTTCGTTCAATATTTCAAATAATTCATCTATTCAAGGACATGAAACAACAGATGATGATTCCATTCTATTTTCAGATGATACTCATAATTCAAGTAAAAAGGAAATACCAACACTTTCATTATCAAATTGGGGATTGAAACATAACATTACTCACTCTGCATTGAATGATTCATTGGATATTTTGAAAACAAAACATCCTGAGCTACCATCTGATGCAAGAACATTGTTAGGTACTTCTAAATCAGTTGAAAATAAATTAGTAGAACCAGGATATTACTATCACTTTGGATTGAGAAAATGCATTGAAAGAATCATCGCACAAATGCCAGGTTTTGATGAAAAAGTTATCAGAATTGATATAAATGTAGATGGTTTGCCATTATCAAAGAGCTCGAGCAGCCAAGTTTACAAAAAGAAAAAGAAAACTAACAAAAGTATTCTCATCTAGCAGTGAAGAAGACTCGATGGAAAGGAATGATATACCTCCACCTCCCATCCTGAAAAAAAAAAGTTGAGTGATGTTGAAAATATTTTTGAAATAAGTTCAATGCTCTGATGGCTCTGATGCTACTTATTAGGAACATGGCTTCAATTTTTTGAAGCCACATTTAATTTTAAAAATGATGAGTTATAGATTAAGTTGAAACAATAGTAAACCAGGCTTAATTCTTGAAAAATGAATTCTGTCAATACCTGATCAGAAAATTTTCTGTTTCAGAAGAAAACTGATGCAGGTAGAAAAAGGAAATGATTACCCAAGTGAGCATGATTTGTATTGAAATTTTATTCAAACACATTATGACCTATAATAATTGCTGTCCAGTATTCTTGTATATTACTTCTATATCATTGCCAATGCATTTTTTGTATAGGCGAAATTTCATTATGCTGTGAGGATTATTATGTGGATCAAAAGTTGATATTTGAGTTTCAGATTCTCCTTCAAATTCTGCGGACTACAGTGTTTCGGAAATACATCCACTTCGGCCAGCAGCTACATGTGTGGCCTGTATAGAAAAAGGTAAATAATTCTCAATTTCCCATCTACAATTTGAATTCAATACCTACTGTTCTTCTTCAGATAAGAATCTCAAGACCATAATTCAACAAAATCATCTGTTGAGGTCTATTACTCAAGATATCCTATCAAAAATTGAAAACCTGAAAGAAGAAGTGAAGGGGCACTTTAGAGCACCACCAGCAACTTCAATCTCTGTATTCAACAGATTTCCAAATCTACAGTTCCCATTAAATGATGAAGATGAATTTTCATTGTTTGAAGAAATTCTTAAAAATGTGGAAAATTTCAATGATTGGGTAATTCTTGTAAACAATTAATTCATTGAAATATGACAAGAGTAAATAGTATTTTTTTATGAGATATTCAAAACAAATTCAGTTGATGTATTCGAATCAGACTATTTCTTGAAGATTCTAGATGATTGTTTTTCAGGTGACTGAATTAGCCAAAGTTGGTGGTACTGATAATTATAATTTCGTGAAACAAGTGCTACATACCTTAATAACAAATGATTCGGGATTGAAGTTCAGCTGGTTAGGAAGGAAATGTAAAAAACCTTTTTTTGAAACTAACATGGCAAGACTGATCCTGTGTGAGTATTATGTAAATGTATGTGGGTTTATATAGAGGGTTATTGGTAACTGTTGTTATTGAAGATACAAAATGATTCAAATTGACAATTTTTTGAATTTACGTACATTATTACCAAAATCAAGCAAAAAGAATTCCCAGTAGACAAAGTCCACATCATTCGCGAGATACTCGAAGTATGCAGTCAAGAAATTCAAATAATTTCAGTGATTTTAACAGTAATACTCGATATGATCAGTTTCAATAATCACAGCCTTCCCAAAATAGATTTCCATCCCAACAAATCAACATCCAACCCAGAACGAACAACCCACCTCAGAGATTTTTCCGTAATTCTCAAATATTCAGGCAGCCTAGCCAAAATCAAAATGTATTTCAACCGAATACTAACCAAAACCTTCCAAATCCTACTCCTATGAGTATATCCACCAGAAATACATATATTCGTCCTCCGCAACAAAATCATTTTCGTAATCAGAATCGTCCTCAGAGAGATTTCATCTCTGAAGAACTCTATAATGTCCAAACTGATGAAATTGATCAATCGATGCCAAATTTTCCAGTGAGTAATCAGCAAATGGATTCTCAGATATTTGAAAACACTCGCGATATGTATGATGACGATGGAACGAATTTTCAAGAACACCCTCAAACCTCAAATCAAACATAGTGCCTCCAGTTATATCAATAAATGATTCAAATACTAGCGAATTGCCATATATCACTTTGCCAGAACATAACCTGAAGTTTCTGATATACTCAGGTTCAACAAAATCGTTTATCGATCCAAATTCAGCATTTAAAATATATCCAAATACCATCCAAAATGACCCGTTCATAGTTTCAACAGTATTTTAGAAATCAGCTCCTAAATTTAGCGCATCGATTCCGATCTCACATATATTCAAAATCACTGGAAATTTACAATTCTACTTGTTCAAATTTCACAATGTTTTCGATGGCCTAATCGGTCTCGATAATCTCAAACTGTTGCATGCCAGATTAGATTTTGATGAAGGTTACTTGATTACACCTTACACAAGGATCAAGTTACAGTTTCATAAAATTCAAAACCAACTTAATCTAATATCAGTTTCACCACGTTCCTAATGAGTGTTAAAAATGAGAACAAGCATAAAAAATGGCGAAATTATCATTCCTCATCATGAAATACATAACTGCGAGATTCCCGAGTGCCTCAGCGCTGACAACTATATTAAATAACACTACATGTTATATTACATTGGATTTTTCGGAACCTATTGTTGTCGAGCAATTTGATAGAGTTGGGATAAGAGAATCCAATTTTAATAATCTTGACGAAACGGAGAAACCGAAAATTGACTTATCTAGAATAAGAACAAATCATTTAAATATCGAAGAAGAATGCATGATCGGAAACATATATAAGGAGTATTCAGATATGTTTTACGAAGAAAACACTTCGTTAACATTCACTAATGAAATTGAACATTATATAAAAACAACAGACGAATTCCCAGTCTACACAAAGACATAAAAATATCCCTTCATCCATAAGCGCGAGGTCAAAAAACAAATGCTGCATGCTGGACCAACAAATCATTCGCCCCAGTTGTTCACCCTTTCGTACAAACTCGGCGTATTCCCTTCTAACTGGAAGAAAGCTAGGGTCCAACCGATTCCAAAGAAGGGCAAGAAAACACTCCCTAACAACTATAGACCGATTGCACTACTATCTGTGATCTCTGAAGTAATGGAAAAAGCAATCAACATCGAGCTCATCCGATATCTAGAGAGCTCAAGAATCGTGAACGACCGGCAATATGGCTTTCGTCACCAGAGGTCAACTGGAGATCTGCTTGCCTATGTGACACATAAGTGGCAGGTGTCAATAGAGAAACATGGGGAGTCTCTGGCTGTAGCCTTGGATATCTCCAAAGCATTTGACCGAGTTTGGCACCAAGGCCTCCTAGCGAAACTTCCGTCATATGGTTTGCCGCCCCAAGTGTGTCTTTTACTATCGAGTTTTCTTGCAGATAGATCACTCTACGTGGTGGTAGACGGGGTCTCGTCTGATACAATGACGATCAATGCTGGTGTTCCACAAGGCTCTGTCTTGGCACCAACTTTGTTTTTGCTCCACATCGATGATTTGTTGAATGTGACCTCTAGCCCAGTTCATAGCTTTGTGGATGATAGTACACTTCATTCCGCCTTTTCCTCTAGAGCCCCTATATCATCCAATGAGGCCAGAGGTGCAAGGCGAAGACAGGTTGATGCTTTAAATGAGGATCTGACAAGAATTCCGAAATGGGGATCTGAGAATCTAGTACAGTTCAATGCAACTAAAACTCAAGCTTGTATGTTCACCAAGAAGGCTGATCACACAATGCCCAATTTGATGATGTCGGGTACCACTGTTCCTACGAGGTCGTCAATATCCTTGCTGGGTGTCACCACCAACAGTGCTCTCTCATGGGACGATCATGTGAGGTCCATTGCGAAGACTGCTTCACAAAAACTCGGTTTTCTTTTCCGTGCGAAGAGATACTTCACATCCCAGCAACTGCTCATGATCTACAAAGCACAAATTCGACCTGTCCTGGAGTACTGCTCACATGTTTGGAGCTCAGCCCCCAAACATACGCTTGAGCTCTCAGATTCAATTCAGAAGAGAGCTATTCGCCTAGTCGATGACACAACACTCACCAAATCATTGACCTCTCTAGATCATCGTAAAAAGGTCGGCGATCTTTGCCTTTTTTATAGGTACTTTCACGGTCGGTGCTCAACGGGAATATCATCTATTATGCCACCACGCGCGATTCCTAGTAGACAAACCAGACGAGCTCAAGCTGGTCACCTCTACACTGTCAGGCTCGAGACCTGTCGAACATCGCTATACCAAGCATCATTCATCAATAGAACGGCAAAGTTGTGGAATTATTTGCCTAGTGAAGTCTTTCCTGATGCTTACAACCTCCAAACATTCAAAAAAAATTCCAACACCTTCCTTCTTTCCCAAAATTCCACCGCTGGCTAACACGATGTTCCTCGAACATCATAGGTTTCCCTTTCGTGTTGTCCACAGATGAAAAAAAAAAAAAAGTTGTTCACCATGGTGGTCCTCTATTTGGGTAGTGCCCCAAAAGGCAGATGCTTCATGTCTGCAAAAATGGCGAGTAGTGGTTGATTATCGGAAATTGAACGAGAAAACAATCGACGATAAATACCTACTACCCAATATTACGGATCTATTAGATAAACTGGGCAGATGTCAATATTTTCCAACTTTGGACCTCGCTAGTGGCTTCCACCAAGTAGAAATGAATGATGAGGATATTCAGAAGACCGCTTTCAATACGGAGAACGGACACTATGAATACCTCAGGATGCCATTCGGCTTGAAGAACGCCCCCGCAACGTTCCAAAGAATTATTTATGATATCCTTCGTGGTATACAGAACGAAAAACGTCTGATTTAACTCGTTGACATTATTATTTTCTCTACTTCCCTTCGGGAACATTTAGAACGTCTCAGAGTCGTATTCCAACGTTTGCGAGAATCGAATTTTAAGATTGAAATGGACAAGTCCGAATTCTTACGCAAGGAAGTGGCCTATCTAGGTCACATTGTCACTCCTGACGGCGTAAAACCAAACCCGGATGAAATACATGCTATCAAAAATTTTCCAATTCCTAGTACACCCAAACGAATCGAAGGCTTTTTAGGGTTATCAGGCTATTATCGACGTGTCATAAACAATTTTGCAAAAATCACTAAGCCTCTCACAAAATAACTCCAGAAAGGCGAAAAATTAAACATGACGAAGAATTCAAATCCTGTTTAGAAAATTGTAAAAATCTTCTAATCAATGACCCTATTCTCCAGTATCCCGATTTTTCCAGAACTTTCAATCTCACTACAGATGCGAGTAATGTTGCTATCGGTTTTGAGTCAAGGACCCGTAGGAAAAGATCTTCCAGTGGCGTACGCCTCACGTACCCTCAATGATTCCGAGAGAAACTACTCCATATTGGAAAGGAGTTATTGGCAATTGTTTGGGCTACCAAATATTTCAGGCCTTACCTGTTTGGTAGGAAATTCTATATGATAACAGATCATGAACCCCTTCAATGGGTATTTTCTCTCAAAGACCCAAGTTCTAAATTATTACGCTGGAGAATGAAACTCGAACAGTACGAATTCGATAATTATTCCATAACCTATGAAAAAAGCGAAAGCAAATACGAATGCCGATTCTTCATCACGAATAGAGTTGCATACCAAAGAAACTGAAAACATTTTCTCATGCATAGAAGAATTCGATAAAAACTTAGCAAAAACACAACAAGAAGACAATATTTCCACTCAAGTACAAACCGACAATGATTCGATAAAGAAAATCGATAATATTGAAGAAGACAATGACCTCCAACATGACAACGATGACGTTACTGTTCATACAAATACCGAAGGAAATCCCAAAGTAGAAATTCCCATTTCGGAACAACCTGTTAACTTTGGTCAAAATCAGATGATCATTCGTTCAGTTTTACATTCACCGGCAAGACCGAAAATAACCATACTTTTCGAAAAGAAGCAACGAATTAGTATAAAAATTTCTAAAAATAATCTTGACCAGGACATTATCGACGTTATCAGAGATTACATTACCCCAAACGTTCAGTATCATGTTTACTTTGGAAGTCTCGAAATATACGAACCCTTCTGCGAAGTAGTACGGAAAAATTTCAAATGGCCCTCTCTGAAATTCAGAAGGTGAAAAATTAAATTGATTGGTTCAGTTCATCAAAGATATTTTCAATCAATTGATAAATATGCACGAAATCATCACATCTGTCTTACAAGACAAAAAATTCATCATCATTCTCCAAATTGAACGTCATGCATCCTAGTATCATTAAAACTTCTGAACTGTTTATTGAACCACCGAAATCACAAAATATCTATAATTCTAATCAATTACGATTCAAAATCACTCTAGAGAATACTCCAAATTTCGAGAAATTGATGAATATTGAATGTTTCATTATGAAAAATGAGATTACCTATTTACTTCGAATTCTTATCACAAATCCTTCTATTTTCGACTATTTCCACCTCTACTCTGTTCCTGTATACAGTTAAGGTCAGTTCAGTTGTCAGGACAGTTGTTTTCAAATCTAAATTATTTATTGAAAAATGATACACACTTCGCATCCGAAGGCAATCGTTGTGCCAAAGCCGCACCACGGTTTTATGTCTGTAAGAAAGCGTTCATCCAAGAGATCTCCGAGAGCAGTTCTTGTGAAGTCCAGTTGATGGACATGAACTCCGCATCCACATGCCAGTCAATCAATGTCCAAATAACCAAGCCCAAAATTGATCAATTAGAGGAACCTACTCGATGGATTGCGATATTTCCGAACAAAACAGCAATAGATCTCGAATGTCAGGATCAAGTTTGCGATAACGAGAGACCAGATCTGACACGATTGCGAAGCGAAATTTCCAATTTGATCAAGTCAAAAGCGGAGTATCAGAAGAAGCTCTATGATAAAAAGCATGCTTCCTCTATGACGTTCGAGGTGGGACAACACATTCTTGTCCGTAAAGCAAAGGGTAGTAACGAGGGTCAAAGTAGAAAACTTGATCGGCATTATAAAGGTCCTTTTGTTATGAGGAAAGTATTGGATAAAACCGATACGTGGTTGAAGATCTTCCTGGGTCCAAACGCTCCAGGAAAGCCTATACGGGAATATGTCCGTCTGACAGAATGAAATTGTTCATTACGGTGGTGTCATCTGGAGATGACGAATCTACAAATGAATGAATTTCTTCTGAAAATCAAAATTTTTGTATAATTATTCCATACTGATTGTTTGTTTTCTGTTATTTTAAGGTATCGCTTCGCGAGGACGCGAAGAATCATCAGTTTAGCCGACTGTAGTCACCCTGTATCGGTTACATTATCTTTCTACTATCCCAAATATCTGAGTCCGTAAAAGCCATACAAAAACAACTTGGAATGTTTCTCGTAGTATGACTCAGGCGATAATAGATTGGCCTGAGAACAAATGCCCAAATTTTAACTTTAACTCCGAAAACTGCCTTTTTAAAAAGCAAAAATATTATTCAGTATAACAATTTTACGTTCATTCTCTCGGAATGGTTCACAAAGAATGAATGTTAGAAATATAAAAAGCAAGGTAGTTGGATTGTCATGAGGAGATGGTCTTCCTAGAATCTGTCTCGTTTATCTTGTCGTGTCTGCATGTTTCTGATAAGCGGTATCATGTAACTCCTCCCTTCTCAAGACGAAAAAATAACGGAGTTATTTTTTGGAGCGGTTGCTTCTGGAGTTTCTTGAACCGTCTTGCTACCTGTGCAGAGTTTTCGGTGCATTTTCTTGATTTTCGAAGAGTTAGTAGAATAATCGCAACACTTGTTATTGCGATTATTGTTCCGAATATAGGTGTGGTTGGCTGTGGTATTTCCTCTGGTTGTATTGGCTTGAGTTGTCTGGCTATATTGTTGATTGTGTTCATTTGTTCGAAGTCGATTTTGGTGATGTTTGGGGTTTCATAGTTTCTTGACGATTTCAAGCCACTCATTTCTAATTTCGGCAGAAATAGTGGTTTGCCTTGTTGAATTCGCGAATCGGTTACGAACTTGGATCTCGCAGGATTCTGGTATCTTGATTAATGAGGGGTGATTGATTTCGTGATATTGGTCTGTCTTGCACTTCGCGTAGATTCGTTCCGGTTGAAATGAGATTATCAAAACCTTGTCATCTGTCACTTGTTCTAGGATGGAGTCTCTCATGTTGATTTCTAGGATTTGGCAATCTCCAGGTGAGCGTCCTTCAAGGAGATGGATGGTGCAGTTGTCTTGAGGTTTGAGTGTCTCTGGGCAGTAGTAGGTGCCTTCTAGCAAGGGGCAATATTCCTTCTCGAACTGTGTTTCTTGCAGGTTACGTGCCAAATAGGGATACTTAGGAACGAATAGTCTATGGTCTTGGATGACAGGAAATAGGTGGTAAAAATCAAATCAAAATCAAAATGATCGGGACGTGAATGGAAAATATTAATTTTGTATTGGCTATCTCTCACTTGCGTTCCTAAAAGCTGATAGTAAGTGAGGGTATTTTCAAATTCTGGTATTTCTTTTTCGTTGTATATTTTCTGCAAATACTTAATCATTTCTCTAAATTCTGCACTAGATATTATTGAACTGTGAAGAGTATTGAGTTTTGAAAACATCATGGCGTTTTCGATATTGTCGATGAATGTAATAACACTTTGACAGTCTAGGTTCATTTGCGAAATTGTTCCCTGAAAACTAATATAGTCACTGAGGTTTTCTATTTTATCACTATGGCAGCCTGGAACCTTTCTAAATCACGTTCGAATTTTTCCTGATTTGAACTCAATATACTAATTGATTTGTTTTTGATTTTGTTCTAAAATGGTGATTGCGTGGTTGTACTTCTCTTCATCGTCGGAGTCTAAATTGCCAAAAAGCCATTTGTTCACCTTACCTATACCGTTCAATAAGCCTCTTTCATTACGATTATGAGGAAGAAAATTTTCGAGCTTCTTTTGGACAGTTTGTATCAAATATTCGGTTCTCAACAGCATATCTTCAGCTAATCCATGGTATGATATAGGGTTTGTGGCATTGATTTTTGTAATACTACTTCTTATTGATTGGAAATTTCGGTTGACATTATTTATCTGATCGGTAAACGTTTTTAGGTCTAGGTAGTGTAGGAAGGTATGTTTGGTATAAATAAGTCTTGCATTTCCTAGCTTTAGGGGAAGAATAAGATTTTCTAGTGTAGTTATTCGCACATCTTCGCTACTGAGTGTTATTCGAACAACCAGGTATAGGAGAAACAGCCTCATGTTCTTGATTTTCCTGAAACAAGGTTGTTTTGTCATTTCTTGGTTTTCTTGCACTATATTTGTGATAAGTTCCTGATTTCGTGTTCAGTTTGATGTCCGTTTCATCGATCAAATCGTTTTTTTTTTTTAATTTTGGTAATTTTTTATCACGAGCTTTGGTTCTGATGTACACTGCTTTTTTACCGCCATATTTTGGTGGTGTTGATCTCTCTTCATTGATCTTCGCGATAACCTTTTCTTTAGATTCCCTATTTGTTTTTTGAATGTTCTCGTACAATTTTTTACTTGCTTCTTCATGATTTTGAATATAATTCGATATTATAATATTGTCGTTGAGGTCAAATGGATTGGGGTTATTGATATGTCCTTTGATAACCTCAAAAGGGGTGAATTCAGTCACACTATGGATGGAATTGTTCTAGCTCAGTACGGAATGTTTCATTATTTGATCGGGAGTCAGGTTCTTATTTTCTTTCCTGAGACAGCGAAAATGCTCGATGAGTTAGAGTGAAATGAAGCTCTATACGATGTAGATCGCAAAAATTTTCTAAGTCTTGGTTTTTGAATTCGGTTCCGCTGTCGGTGGTAATCTTTTGAGGTAAACCGTGATGGGTAACGAAAGTTAGCAAATTCTCAACTATGTACAACCCTGTGACTGACTTCAAAGGATATGCTTGACCATATCGTGAAAAGGCATCGATTATAGTGAGATAGCTTTCATTTGAAATCTTAAATACATCAACGTGTATGTGTTCGAAAGGTTTAGAGGTAATTGGTGTTAGATTGAATTTTATCGTGGGAGGATTTCGGTCGTACTTATTCTTCAAACACGTTTTGCAATTGTTAATATAATTTTCGATGTCGTTTGTCATGTTGGGCCAGAAGTATCTTGAACTCAATGAAGTCTCAACTTTGTTGATTCCTCTGTGACCTGATTTGTACACATGGTAATACTCGAGCTTCTGTTTCTGCTTATCTGTCGTTTCAACATCTGTCAGAAATTTCGTACACTGGATCAATTTGAAGGAAGAATTCTTAAAGGTGTTCTGGAGGGTTGTCGCAAATATTTCGGGCAGTAATGAATTTTGGAAATAGAGAGCATAATTTTGTTTGGGATCCATGTGGTTTTTTGCAAAATTTTGGATGTGATCCCTTAGGTTTCGTTTGGGAAAGGTGATGTAAAAACGTAAATTATCAAAGACTTTTTCTCTGCGGGACTTCGTACCATCTACCTCTGCATATGTCATGACCAATTGATTTTTATAGGAATTCAGAGATCGATCGGAGATTGGAATCGTTAGTATTGGGTCCTCAATGGATGAATGAACTGTTTCTAAATCTGTTTCATTGTCAGCTCCGGGTTTCTTTTCCGACGGAGGTTTGAGTTGAGTGTTCGAGACTATGGTGATTTTAGGCTGTGTGTTACGACTTCCGTCCGAGGGAATCGTGACAGGTGTTTCGGGAGCGTTCTGATTACCTAAACATTCCAAATGGGTCTCATTGTCTAGGTTCGGTAGGTTACAAAGGTTTCCTAGTTCTCTCTGTATAATTTCGTCAATGTCGTCTAAATTAACGTCAGTTGACATAGTCTCGATGGCATTCAGGTCATTTTCTGGTGGATGTCTAGATAGGGCGTCGGCGGCTTGATTATCGTTACCCTTTTTATATTTTATCAAGTTATCGAACTCTTCCAATTTCAAACGCCACCTAACAAGTCGCGAATGTGGTCCTTTGAGGGAAAAGAGCCACATTTGTGATCCGTGAAGATAATAAATTTCCGCCCGAATAAATAGGGTCTAAGATATTTACAACTCCAGACAATCGCCAACAACTCTTTCTCTATCGTGGAGTAATTTATTTCGGCTGAGTTCAATGTCCTCGAAGCATAACTGATAGGGTGGCCGTTTTGAGATAAGATTGCCCCTACTGCATAGTTAGAGGCATCCGTGGTCAGTTCAAAGTCTTTTTCGAAGTCCGGATAGGCTAACACGGGTTCTGAAACTAATATATTCTTACAGGTTTCGAAACAATCGATGAATTCTTCCGTGTGTTCGACTTTTTGATCTTTCTTCAAACACGAAGTCATTGGTTTTGTTAATTTCGCGAAGTTTTTGATGAACTTTCGGTAATAGCCGAGGAGTCCGAAGAAGGATTTGATGTCTTTTTTCGTACGGGGTACCGGGAATTTTCTAATGGTTTCGATCTTTCTGGGGTTTGGTCTGATTCCATCAGGCGTCACAACATGTCCAAGAAATTCAACTTCCTTCTGTAGAAACTCGCATTTGTCCAATTGAATTTTTAATCTAGCTTCGCGTAGTTTATCAAACAATAATTTCAGATTCTGTATATGTTCCTGGAGGCCTGTACTGAAAATGATAATGTCATCCATATAAACCATACAAATTTTATTTTGTAGGTCTTTGAGGATTTCGTCCATTATCCTTTGAAATGTTGAAGGAGCTCCTTTCAGCCCGAATGGCATTCAAAGGTATTCGAAGTGACCATGGTCGACACTGAAAGCTGTTTTTTCGACAGAACATTTTCCAATCTCGATCTGATGGAACCCGCTGGCGAGATCGAGTGTGCTGAAATATTGAGCCCTGCCGAGTTCATCCAATATATCGCTCATATTAGGAATAGGATATCGATCGTCGATGGTCCTCTCGTTTATTTTCCGGTAATCAACGACGAGACGCCACTTTTGTTTACCGGACGCGTCTAATTTTTTCGGTACTATCCAGATAGGCGAGGACCATGGACTACACGACGGTCTTATTGAACCCTTTTCTAACATCTCTTGTATCTGTTTTTGTACCTCCTGTTTGTGTACGTAAGGGTAGCGATATGATTTCGTGAATACGGGGGTTTCATCGGTGGTTCTGATAACATGTTTGATTTTAGATGTAAAAGTCAGTTGATCGCCGGGTTTGAAGAATATGTCGGAGTAATCTTTGCATAGTTTCATCACGGATGTTTTTTCTTCGCTGTTCATGTGGTTAGTACGTATGAGGTCTTGTATGTCGCTTTTTATCAAGTATCTGTCTGTCTGATCAGGTGTGCTAGTAAAGGATTCGAATTTGTAAATTTCGTATTTACCTGGTTCGAAAGAATTTGCTAATATAGGTATATTCAATTCTATACAAATCGACTGGTCTGTATTATTTTGGATTTCTATCTATTAATGAAAAGTTGACATCGTTATTCGTCCCTTTGTATTTGAATGGAACTTCTATGTGTTCGCCCACTAATTTTTTGTTGCCTAGATCAATGTTCAAATTCATATCGATTAGGTCGATCAAACCGATCGCACCATCGAAATAATCGTGGAAATCGGAAAGAATAAAGTTGATTTCGTGGTTACTGCCAAATTCGGGGAATGCGGGGATTTTTGCATTGAACCTGACATTTTTACTGCCTATAGTTGTTTTAATGATTGTATTCGCATGATAGATTCTGTTTGGATATAATTTTTCAATTATCGAGGGCCTGATAATGGATCTAGAACTACCCGTATCGATAAGCAGCTTGAGTTTTGGATTTTCAATTTCTATATAGAGTAGCGCGTTATTTGAAAGGGCATTGATTTCTGCTATATTCGATATTCGATCTCGCATTCCGGATGAAAATTTACATCTTTTTCGTTCTCAAATTCGATGTATTTTTGCGCTTCTTGTTCGTTATTTGCATCGTCGGAGTTATCTTGATATTGATATGGAAAATCTTCCGCATTGTAATTTGTACTTTCGTGGATAGAAAAATCGGTAGACTGGCATGGAACATCATATTCGTTTGCATGTAGTTCTTCGAAAGTGAAATTTGGGTTTTCCCGGGGCTGGAAATTCGAGACATTCGTTGATGGGTTTCGATTCCCGAAATTTGGATACCTTGAGTTCTGGAATTGTGTTCTTCTAGAAGCTATTGTGGGATTTCTAGAATTTGTTGACATTGGTTCAGGTTTTGGCAATTGATTTGTGTGGATCTGGTTTGGCCCGAAAACATTTTTCGGTGGGCCAAAGACTTCGCGATTCGTAGGGAACCTATAACTTTGTTGTTGCCTAGACTGAATATTAATCGATTGATTGGGCCAAATTTGTTTTGGGAGATTTTGATAATTTGGGTTGAGGTTTGTTCGGAAATTTTGATTTTGTGGGTTGAAATTCATAGGGAAATTTGGAGAATGCTGTTGATAATTATTGAATTGATTTTCCTGTGCGTTACCTACGTATGACTGTCTGGGTACAGACATGTTTCTAGAAGACGGGTTTCTTGATTCATTCAAATTTCCGTAGAGTCTCTCGAAATTTTCGAATTCATCCGCATAAGCCATGGCATCTTCTAGAGAAGCCGGCTGTTTCAGGTGCATATTATTCTTCAATGTACCTATGCATCCAGCGATGAACGTATTGAGCGCTGTTTTATCGTGATGGTAGATGTGACACAATTTTTCGGGTTCAGTTAGGATGGTATCGTTACTTATCCGCTGAACAACGTTACTTCTTATTAACTGAAGCCTACTGCCGAAATTCATCAGATGTTCTTCCTCATAGGGCCTAGTTCTAGTGAGTTCTTGCACGAGGCAATCCAGATCTCTGCGATCAGAAAAGCATTGTTTGAGAGCGGTTTTTAAACTATTCCAATCTTTCAGTTCAACGCGGTTTCCAACCATGGCTTCCGCTTTCCCAACAAGTTTTTCCTGAATACATTCTAGAATATGTTTCTGGAGGTCAGGATCCTCAAAAGGCTCGTAGCTTGGTAAGAGTGATTCGCAGCGTGTAATGAATTTATTTATTGTATTGCTGTCACCGTCGAATGGTCTTAATTTATCAATCCGTGATTTGAAAAGGTTCCAATTAATTTGTACGGGTGCCTGATTTGGTTGAACTGGTGGAATCATGTTTACTGTCGAAATGTTGGTCGAATTGTTGATTACACCATCAGTATTAGTGTTTTCCTCAAGAGAAAGAGAGTTCAGCCTTTCTAAAATATCGTCGATACTACTCATAAAATTTTTTGAGCATTCGATTTATCTTTCGTTGATCGTTTACTTATATCTATACTATGCTAATCACTACCCTATCTCTCCTGAAGTCCTTAATCAGAGGGGGTAGGAAAGGTTAAAAAGGGATTTGGCACTTACGGTTTTATGGAAGTTGCTCCCCGTAGTTTCCGGTCTTCTTTTCCGATTCTTCGTCTTCCGTAGAGTGGCTAGTCTCCTCGGTTGGTATCTCCTTTGGAAGAAATGTTCTTGGATTCTCACTTGAGGAACTAAAGTCCCAAAGTCATGAAGAACAGTTTTTTTTCTCGACACGATGCGAGAACTTTTTCACGACCGCGAGAATCCTACCGACTGCGCCAATATTAACTTTAACTCCGAAAACTGCCTTTTTAGAAAGCAAAAATATTATTCAGTATGACAATTTCATGTTTATTCTCTCGGAATGGTTTACAAATAATGAATGTTAGAAATATAAAAAGCAAGGTAGTTGGATTGTCATGAGGAGATGGTCTTCCTGGAATCTGTCTCGTTTATCTTGTCGTGTCTGCATGTTTCTGATAAGCGGTATCATGTAACTCCCATGAAGAGGCTGAGTCAGTCTTGTTCTTGTTCTTTTGCATGAATATACGTGAAATAAGTTCGGCAACGACGGACTTGCTTTTTTAAAAAATAACTTTCTATTATAAACTGAAAATATAAGTTTTCAGAGAGATTTTTATGCGTTTGAATATAAAGTCTGACTGCGGTTTGCAGTGAAAATGAGAATTAAGAAACCTCGGTGCTTGTTCGACATCTTGTTGAGTTTCGGTGGAGTCAGCAGAATCTTCCGTTTGGTGGTGACACCAAAGATATAAGGACTAGAAGATCCACTCTAAGCCCCGCCCGGAAATTTCCCTCCTCGCCCCGTCTACCGAGTTGGACCGAGTTGGCTACCGCTCGTGTACCGTCTGTCGTTGTGATACGGGTGGTAAGTTCTATACTGGTTGGATCGCGATAGATTTCCTATAATAGGTACTGCGCGGAGTGCTTCAAAACTACAACTTCCTCAATTGTTGTGTTATTTGAACTAATTAGAATGATTTTGTGTTCTGCTGAGGGATGTATCAGTAAATCAGGAGGTGGTTTTTCAGTTTTTAGGTGCCCAAAAGATGATTTCAGGTAAGATATTTGAAATCTATATATGTTCGGTGGTGGTGATATAATTCCTCCCCTCAAAAATTCAACTACGGAGTGCAGCGGTGTAGTTGAATTCTTGATGGGTTCTTGATCCTGGCAGTTGAGATCTATTGCTGTTTTGTTCGGAAATATCGCAATCCATCGAGTAGATTCCTCTAATTGATCAATTGAGTGATTTTGAATAGTAATTGATTGGAATTATAGATATTTTGTGATTTTGATAATTCAATAAAGAGTTCAGAAGTTTTAATGATACAAGGATGCATGACGTTCAATTTGGAGAATGATAATGAATTTTCTATGTCTTGTAGAACAGATGTGATGATTCCGTACATATTTATCAATTCATTGAAAATATCTTTGATGAACTGAGAATTTTCTCTGTAGGGTGCCTCTGTAGGTCAGGATTATCACGATTTGTGTTCGATTTAGAAATGAGTTTTTCTTTATTTTCGCAAGTTTCCCGTCTATATGCGAGTATAAAAGTTTGGTTTCATCCCTATGTTCGTTAACGTTATCATTAATTAGAATTTGCTATATATCGATATCAAAAGGATTATCAATTTTCAGGTGTCCGTTTATTACATCGATTGGTTTTAATTTGGTGACAGAATGAATTGAATGGATGTTAGCTAGTATAGCGTTTGTTATTTTCATTTGTATCGGTGATTTTAAGAATCCACGGGTATTCAGAAGTCTGAATGAAATCTTTCAATTTGGCCATTAGACTGGGGATGATTGGGCGAACAAAAATGTACTTTTATCTCGTGAAGAGCTAATAGTTCAGTGATTACGGTATTCTCGAACTCGGTTCCATTGTCTACAACAATTTGTTTCGGTACTCCATGATGTGAGGAAAATGAAATTAGGCGATTTACAATTCGTGTAGAGCTCAGAGAATTAAGGTGGTACGCCTGGGCGTATTTGGAAAAACTCAATTATTGTCAAGAATTTATTTCGTTCAAATGTAAAAGTGTCCATATGTAGTATTTCGAAAGGTTTCGTTGCTGTCGGCGTGATATTCATTTGAGTTCTGATGGGGCGTCTTTCGTAGTTACTCTGTTGACATATTTCACAATCGTTTATATATGTCTGCACAGAGTTTTTCAAATTAGGCCAATAATACTTCTGCCTCGACCGGTTTTCTGTTTCTTCAATACCACGATGATTCGATTCACCTTCGTGATATGCTTGAATTAGTTCCGAAATTTGATTCTTGTCTGTGATGTCAATCAATTTAATTTTAAACCTTCTGAATTTCAGAGAGGGCCATCTGAAATTTTTCCGTACTACTTCGCAGAAGGGTTCGTATATTTCGAGACTTTCAAAGTAACCATGATACTGAACGTTTGGGGCAATGTTATCTCTGATAACGTCGATAATGTCCTGATCAAAATTATTTTAGAAATTTGTATACTAATTCGTTGCTTCTTTTCGAAATGTATGGTTATTTTCGGTCTTGCCGTCGAATGTAAAACTGAACAAATGATCATTTGATTTTGACCAAAGTCAACAGGTTGTTCCGAAATGGGAATTTCCACTATGGGATTTTCTTCGGCATTTGTATGAACAGTAACGTCATCGTTGTCATGTTGAAGGTCATTGTCTTCGTCAATATTATCAATTTTCTTTATCGAATCATTGTCGATTTGTACTTGAGTGGAAATGTTGTCTTCTTGTTGAGTTTTTGCTAAGTTTCAATTGAATTCTTCTATGAATGAGAAAATGTTATCAGTTTCTTTGGTATGCAACTCTATACGTGATAAAGAATCGGCATTCGTATTTGCTTTTTTTATTTTATAGGTTATGGAATAATTATCGAATTCGTACTCTTCGAGTTTCATTCTCCAGCGTGATAATTTAGAACTTGGGTCTTTGAGAGAAAATACCCATTGAAGGGGTTTATGATCTGTTATCATATAGAATTTCCTACCAAACAGGTAAGGTCTGAAATATTAGGTAGGCCAAACAATCGCCAATAACTCCTATTCAATGGTGGAGTAGTGAGGCGTACGCCACTGGAAGATCTTTTCCTACGGGTCCTTGACTCAAAACCGAGAGCAACATTACTCGCATCTGTAGTGAGATTGAAAGGTTTGGAAAAATCGGGATACTGGAGAATAGTGTCATTGATTAGAAGATTCTTACAATTTTCGAAACAGGATTTGAATTCTTCGTCATGAATAATTTTTGCGCCTTTCTGGAGACATTTTGTAAGAGGCTAAGTGATTTTTGCAAAATTGTTTATGAAACGTCGATAATAGCCTGATAACCCTAAAAAGCCTTCGATTTGTTTGGGTGTACTAGGAATTGGAAAATTTTTGATAGCATGTATTTCATCCGGGTTTGGTTTTACGCCGTCAGGAGTGACAATGTGACCTAGATAGGCCACTTTCTTGCGTAAGAATTCGGACTTGTCCATTTCGATCTCAAAATTCGATTCTCGCGAACGTTGGAATACGACTCTGAGACGTTCTAAATGTTCCTGAAGGGAAGTGGAGAGAATAGAAATGTCATCGAGGTAAACCAGACATTTTTCGTTCTGTATACCACGAAGGATATTATCAATAATCCTTTGGAACGTTGCGGGGGCGTTCTTCAAGTCGAATGGCATCCTGAGGTATTTATAGTGTCCGTTCTCCGTATTGAAAGCCACTAGCGAGGTCTTAAGTTGGGAAATATTGACATCTGCCCAGTTTATCTAATAGATCCGTAATATTGGGTAGTGGGTATTTATCGTCGATTGTTTTCGCGTTCAATTTCCGATAATCAACCACTACTCCCCATTTTTGCTGACCTGAAGCATCTGCCTTTTTGGGCACTACCCAATGGATGAAGGGATATCTGTATGTCTTTTCGTAGACTATGACTTCGTCAGTTGTTTATATATAATGTTTCATTTTATTAGTGAATGTTGACGAAGTGTTTTCTTTCGTAAAACATATCTGAATACTCCTTATATAAGTTTTCGATCATGCATTTTTCTTCGATATTTGAATGATTTGTTCTTATTCTAGATAAGTCAATTTTCGGTTTCTCCGTTTCGTCAAGATTATCAAAATCGAAATATTTCATCCTAACTCTATCAAATTGCTCGACAACGATTGGTTCCGAGAAATCCAATGCAATATTACATGTAGTGTTATTTAAGATAGTTGTCAGCGCTTCTCCGTCTTTCGCGACGCTGAGGCACTCGGGAATCTCGCAGTTATGTATTTTATGATGAGGAATGATAATTTCGCCATTTTTTATGCTCGTTCTTATTTTTATCACTCGTTCTGAACGTGGTGAAACTGATATTAGATTGAGTTGGTTTTGAATTTTATGAAACTGTGACTTGACCTTTGTGTAAGGTGTAATCAAGTGACCTTCATCAAAATCTAATCCGGCATGCAACAGTTCGAGATTATCGAGACCGATTAAGCCATCGAAAACATTGTGAAATTTAAACGAGTAGAATTTCGAATTTCCAGTGATTTTGAATATATTTGAGATCGGAATCGATATGCTAAATTTATGAGCTGATTCCTGAAATACTGTTGAAATTATGAACGGGTCGAATGGTATTTGGATATATTTCAAATGCTGAATTTGGATCGATAAACGATTTCATTGAACCTGAGTCTATCAGAAACTTCAGGTCATGTTCTGGCAAAGTGATATATGGCAATTCGCTAGTATTTGAATCATTTATTGAATTAACTGGAGCACAGTATAGAGAATACTAACAGTAGACCGACTCTGGCGTACGTGCTCGCTCACCGGTTCCCTTCCCCTCAGGCCCCTCGGACACCGATCGGTAGCCAGACCGCTACGCAGTGGCTAACGAAAAGTTCTGCGCTCTAGTGTAACGTGCCGTAGGCTATAAATATAGAGTGCGAAAAAATAACAACGTATCATAATTCTTCAGTGCTCGCTTTTGATGCCTGTGGTGTATTGTCCTGTGTGAAATTGCACGTCAAGACCGAAATTATCCAATGATCACATTTTCCCCAACAATTTCCACAAAATGAAAGTGAAACTGGCATCTAAGGTTTTCAGTTATTCGGTTGCAGTTGCCATGTCAACATATATTGATTTTCAAATTTTATCGAAAGAAGCAAAACATACCATGGGTTTCGAAAGGAAAATGAATTTATTTTCCGACATTTTGAATTCGAACACTCTTTCTGATTTCAGAGCCTTTATGGGATCTGAAGAACAAATTACCATTTTGAAAGAGATGATTTTTTCAAAGTTATACAAGTAGAAAATATCAATGGAAAAAATGTTATCAAACAGATGGAATTTATTTTTGGTTGGCGATTGACAATTAATTCGATTCTTATCCACCAACGGGTATAAGTTTTAATCCACTCCAAATCTCAATCAAGATTGTTTAGAAAATATTTTTGGACAAATCAGGAACACTTGTGGTAATTTGAAAAATTCAACTCTCATACAATTCAGTCGATCGTTAAAAAAAAATGTTCGCATTGAAATATTTTGATCATACGGACCGTACTAATTGTATGGAAGACATAAATGAAGTTCTATTGAGTATCGCTTCAAAAAATATCGTCTAAAATATCAATCGAGATATAATTCTCAAACCTACTTATATTCCGCTCAAATTATACACAAGCGATTATCGAAATCTGAAAACTCCTCAAGGCAACTCATTAGTATATGTAACCGGCTATTTTTTGAAAATGTCTCTTACAACATTCTTGTGGAATTTGCCATGATTTCAGTAACTCAAACACTCGAGAGAGAAACCGCGTTCTGCGATCTCAAATCATATGGTAGCACAACATCAAGGGGTTTAGTTGTGCCCTCCAGAAATATCGTCGAGTTCGTTATTGTGCTAGAGGATATTTTCACAGGTGAATTAGAGGAACTGGTCCCAAGTTAACATTGGAAACACACTGAAAAAACATTTCGCAAAAATATCTTCCAGTCATCCATGTGACCAGTTTCCTTTCGACTACTTCATCAATTTGTATTGCAGAGTTCGTATTCATTTCACATTGGAATTTGTCAATCGAAATATGAAAACAGGAAAAGCATCAAGTGAAGGTAATACAGAACTTACAATATTACAGCATCTGTGATTTTTCTCAATGTCTTTCAATATATTATGATAAACGGTTCATTGTCCAATTTCGTTTTCATTTATCTGTACTTTGAAAATTACCAAAATTTTGACAGTGTCTTTTGCTAACAATCAGAAGTAGTAGGTAGCAGCGCGCTTGCGATGTCGAAATATCAAAATCATAGTAAATATCCACTCCACTCGAATTTTTGGGTCGTCACGGTACATCAGCTATCGCACGAAATGCTTTTCCGTTACCCCGTATCTACAGCGAATTCGCCATGAGGACACTTGCAGGCGGTACGCTTTTGAGCTGAGAATTTCAAACGCCCGACAGGGAGTCGTCCAACTGTTTATTTATTAAACTGTGACTGGAGGCACTATGTTTGATTTGATGTTTCATCATACATATCGCGAGTGTTTTCAAATATCTGAGAATCCATTTGCTGATTACTCACTGAAGTATTTGGCATCGATTGATCAATTTCATCAGTTTAGACATTATAGAGTTCTTCAGAGATGAAATCTCTCTGAGGACGACTCTGATTACGAAAATGATTATGTTGCGGAGGACGAACATATGTATTTCTGGTGGATATACTCATAGGAGTAGGATTTGGAAGGTTTTGGTTAGTATTCGGTTCAAATACATTTTGATGTTGGATAGGCTGCCTGAATTTCTGAGAATTACGGAAAAATCTCTGAGGAGGGTTGTTCGTTCTGGGTTGGATGTTGATTTGTTGGGATGGAAATCTATTTTGGGAAGGCTGTGATTATTGAAATTGATCATATCGAGCATTACTGTTAAAATTACTGGAATTATTTGAATTTATTGACTGCATACTTCGAGTATCTCGCGAATGATGTGGACTTTGTCTACTGGGAATTCTATTCGCTCGATTTTGATGATAATGTACGTTTTCCTCTTGTATGATGTATTGAAGTGCTTGATGTAAATTATCTGGGCGTATACTTCCAATAGTTGTACCTAACGGTTCACGTAGTCCAGACAAAAATGTTCTAAAGGGTTAATTTATTATATGAATCTCTTTTGAGGGTACGTGCTTCGAGAGCAGATTCGTGCGCATCAATAAATGAGCACAGTGAATTCAAAAGTTGTGAGCACCTATCAAAGAACATCAAAGAATGTTGCGGTTTTTCGACTGGTGACTGTCTGAGCATCACAAGATCTCTGTTTAAACAAGCTTCGTCACGTTGGCCCGCAAAATTCCAATAAAGAGTGTCTTTCAAGTCGTTCCATGTTGTTTCGCTTTGTATATTGGTGACGAGCTTGGCATTGCCACTTAATTTTCCTATTAGTGAGTTCAGTGAAAATACATTTTGGAAATTATTTGGATATGTGGCGTCATAGAATGCAGTGATTAGAGACTCGCAAGTACTTAAGAATCTATTCAGTTCATTTGGATTACCATCAGGGTTAGGCACGCAACTGAGATATTCTGGTTTGAAACGTGCTGTCTCAGCTGGGTTAGCCATATTATTAGTATCGTTTGAAATTGGTGAATTGTTTGAAATATCCAAATCTTAATTACTTTGGGTAACGATGGGTTGAATATTAGGAGGGGTTGAATTGGTATTGTCTGAGTCAGTTGAAGACAATTGGTTCAACCTTTCGAAAAGATTTTCAAGTGACATAAAATTGGTACACACTTACATGAAATGCAAGCCTTCGGTCATCGCCTTTACCACTATAGGAAGTCTGTGCTAGAAAAGCGATTTCTGTCTTCTCCAACTACCTCTTTCCTGCAAAAGAGAACAATGTGGTTCTTCTTCTCAAAAAACAGGGCTGGAATGATCTTTGGCAGGTCAACGATTGACAGGGTGTCCTGAGGTCCAAGGAGCCGCTCTGCCTCTAACGTCTTCCAGCACTAATTTCCACGATGTTAAAAGTTCGATTACCGTTTAATCAGACAGACAGACAGACAGAAAAATTTTATTTCCCAAGAAACTACATACATTTATCAAAATACACATTTTAATTGAAGAAAATTTTACAAGTTTCGCTCATAGAGCATGAGAGAAAGAAAGGTTTGCTTTTTTTATGATACGATTGTTTGCAAGAACATACTATTAAAAATTAAAAATTATAAATGAACGTGATATTAACATAAATATGCAACAATATTAGTTATTTTACTTGAAGGCAGAAATTATTGGAGTGAGTCGTCGAAAAATTCGTTGAGAGTATAGTAAACTTTAGTTTGTAGAAGTTTTCTCAATTGTTTTTTGAATTTTTTCGCTGAAGTTATATTTTCGAAAGTGTTAGGCAATTTGTTTAGTATTCTTATTCCCATGTATAATGGTCCTTTTCGATTCACTTCGTAATTGAATGATGGTATCATGAAATTTTCTTTGTTACGGGTATTGTAATTGTGAATGTCAGATAATTTTGTAAAATTTCTTTTTCTTTTGAATGCCGCTATGGCAACTTTGAATATGTACATGTTAGTTAGTGTAAATATTTTCAAATTAAGAAAATGTTCTTTACATGACTGTGACCTTCGTAGTCCCAACAGAACACGAATAGCTCTTGTCTGTAAAATAAGTGACGAGTTGCTTTCGACTGAATTTCCCCAGAATTCGATACCATAAGAAATTGTGCTCTGGAAATAACTGTAATATACAGTCTTCGCTACGTTGAAACTCACGTTGTTCTTAATAGTTTTTATTGCATATATGGCACTGGATATCTTTTTATTCATAGCTGATATATGCACCCTCCAGTCCAACTTCTCATCAAGAATATATCCTAAGAATTTGGTTTCCGTAGTTGGCTTCAATATTCCATCTTTTGTAACAATTTCAGGTTGATCGCAAGACTTATTTGGGTGAATGATCATACTATATGTTTTATTGAAATTGATTAGGAGTTTGTTTGCTGAGAACCAGTCTAGAATGTCATTCATTGTATTTTCTGAGTTTGATACCAATTCATCAATATTTTTGTTTGAATTGAGAATGCTCGTATCATCAGCAAATAGAAAGAAAGATACTGATGAAAAGCTCTGTACCAGGTCATTTATATATATCAAAAATAGGGTAGGTCCCAATATTGACCCCTGAGGTACACCGTATTTCAAAATTCCGGAATCAGATAGAATATTTGAAAGAGAAGTATGATTCAGCGTTTGCATTTCTACGTACACTTTGCGATTTTCCAGATAGGATTTAATCCACTGGTATGGTATGCCCCGAATACCATAATGAAGTAATTTGTCCAAAAGAATTGCATGATCTACACAATCGAACGCTTTCGATAAATCGCAGAAAATGACAAGTGGTAATGATTTTTCTTCAATGATTATATTTATGTTGTTGAGTAGATCGAATGCAGCGTCGCCAGTGCTTTTATCTGTTCGAAAACCGTACTGTTTTCTCTCTATTATGTTGTGTAAGTCTAGAAATGTTGTTAATTGATCTTTCATTATGGATTCAAGAATTTTCGATAATACTGGTAATAGAGTTATAGGTCTATAATTGGTAATTTCATTTTTACTTCCTTTTTTGAATAATGGTTTTATAATACCTATTTTTAGACTATCTGGAAAGATACCGCTTGCCAAAGACAAATTAACCAGGTGGGTGAGGACAGTTTTTAGTATTTCGATACATCTTTTAAACAATGTGATCGGATGAAGATTGATTGAAGATGATGAAGATTTCTTATTTTTTAATCTCTTAACTACGACTGCCACGTCTGATTCACAAACAGGTTTCAAAAAAGGGAACTATTATGGGGGACGCGTATATTTTTCATATAGTGGGATGGAGTATAAATACAGTTTCGATTTTGGTTCATTTCACTTGCCGCATTGAGAAAAAAAGAATTGAAGTGATTGGCAACCTCGTAGGGTTGATCGATTATTTGTTCATTCATCTTTAGTGATATTGGGTCTGGAATTTTTATATCATTTTTTGGTTTGAGATTGTTATTTATAATATTCCATGTTGTTTTTATTTTATTATCGGATTTATTCATCAGACTCATATAGTGCATTTCTTTAGATTTTTTTATAACATTCGTCAATGTTCTACAATAACCTGAGATATATTTCAAGATATTTCCATTTTTAGTGAACCTCTTGATATACAAAAGACTACGCTTATTTCTGCGAGAGTTTTTTATAGCTGCAGAGAGCCATCCGGTATTGTTGGTGTTATTTTTCAATTTAATTGTTTTCAACGGAAATGATTTTTCGAAACAATCATTGAATATTTCGTGGAATTTATCAAGAGCGCTGTCTGTATTCGATTCCATTAAACATGGGATCCAATAAGCTTGTGAAAGCAAAGTTTTAAAATGTTCGGTACTTTTTTCATTGATTATTCTTTTACTTTCATAAACTGACTGTTGGGTCCGACTAGAGTGTTGAATGAAGGATACTATTTGTCCATTATGATCTCCAAATCCAAAATATTCATTTTCAATGCTTGAGATGTACTTTGAATCGATATCTGTAAAAACGTTATCTAGAATTGATGCACTGTCTTGAGTAACTCTGGTGGGAGTATTTATTGTGGGATACATGTTGAAAATGTTCAGTAAGTTGCTCAGATTGTCTTTAATGTTGTTTTGTTGCTCTAAATGAATGTTTACATCCCCACATAAAATTATGTTGTAGCCTTTGTTCATTTGGGTTAATTCAACGAGTAATTCATAAATAGAGTTGAGAAAACTATCTACTTTACCTGTTGGAGATCTATAGGTACAAATAACAATGATTTTTTTCGATTTGCTCTTCGCTGTACAATATTCAAATTCTTTTTCAATATTTCCTACCTTCAAGTTTTCAACTTCAACAAAGTCTAATGTTGTTCTGCTGTATATCATAACTCCACCATGAATTCCTATTCTTCTACAGTAATTTGAAACTAACTTAAAATTATTCACATTTAAACTAGACACTTCATTTCCATCAGCCCAGCTCTCCGTAATGCACAAAACATCAATATTATTTTTATTATAGTCACAATCATCTATGAAGGCGTTGATGTAATCAGTTTCATTCCTAATACATTGTATATTTTGGTGCATTATGGTTAAGTTGTCCTCTGCTTGCCCTAGCTATTTACTCTTCTGACTTCTTAGAAAACGGGATGCATTTTGTTCAGATTGTTGTTGTTGATCTTGCTTGTTTGCATCAGTTTTAGATTTCGATTCCTTGTTCTCTTTCACCTTATCTGTCCCAAAAAATAGTTCACATTCTTCCATCGTGTACGCTTTTTTGTCAACATAGAGTTTGTTGTGCTTGATTTGCACTTTATCACCAACTTCCTTCGCTTGCTTCAAAAATTTTTCAAATCCTGCACGTTGTTGCACCTCTTTCCTAGTATAGTATGGTGATACAGAGAAACCTGTATTTTTGAAATGAAGTGCTTTTTTCATTATTATCTCTCTATGTTTGACATTCGTGAATTTTATAACCACCGGCCGATTGGTAGTATTTCCTAATCTGAAAACTCTCTCGACTGATTCTGGTGGAATAACAAGATCTAATTTATTTGCCAATATATTCAAAATATGTTGTTCTAATTCATTGGGATTTTCTTCAGTGTCTTCTGAAACTCCATAAAAAACTAGCCAGTTTTGTTTGGACTGTGATTCCAAAATATCCAGTCGTTTTTCGAGGGTGTCTACTTTATTGTTGAGCAGTTTATTTTCTTCTCTTAAGTATTTTACTTCTGCTGATAAATTATCCATATCGTTCGCAGTTTTTACGACAGTATTTAAGATAACGTCTACTTTTTGCTCCAAGGAGAGTGAACGAATATTTTCTAGTGACATTTTCGTTGTTGTTTATTATCAAATATCTGTTGAGTTAGATAATTTCACCGTTTGAAAACTTATTTGGAGGTATCCTTGTCACGTTCCAAAACTTCGAGTGTAAAATTAACTTTAGATTTTACTGTTCACAGTGGTTTTTAAGCAACTTTGATGGAGCTCTCACAAACACACGTCTTTCTTCTACCGCACTCACGCATTCAATCGTTGAAACGAAAATCACTCCGATCGATTCGCGGTGTTTTCGGCAATCCTACCGACTGCGCCAAATAAGTTCGGCAACGACGAACTTGCTTTTTTAAAAAATGGCTTTTTATTATGAACTGAAAATATAAGTTGACAGAGAGATTTCAATGCGTCTGGATGAAAAGTCTGACTGCGGTTTGCAGTGAAAATGGGAATTTAGAAACTGCTTGTTCGACATCTCGGAATCCAAGGGTGTTGAGTTTCGTTGGAGTCAGCAGAATCTTCCGTTTGGTGGTGATATAATTCGCGTTTCGAATGACACGATCATTGATTCATTTTTAAGTTGATAATTATGATAACAATCAGAAATTCCATCGAAGAATTCAGTATGGTATATTCAAAAATTTATGATACAACAGGAGGTTGAGGTATCGGTATATAGTTCTCCATATCATGTGTATTGCCCTTTTTGGAAAGGGGTGTAATAAGTGACATCTTCAGTATGGTTGGTGAGATCCCGTTATGGAATGATTCATTCACAATATGACATAGAGGTTTTGCGATATGCGTCATAAGCAGACATATGTCTGCATTTTGATTTATGTTTTATCACTTTGTACTATCTCTCCTTCATTCACATGCGAAAGAAATATACTGTCTCTCACACAGGTAGTAGGATTTTTTGCCATATTATATTTGCATCATTTATTTTACTCATAATGTCGTGAGGAGATTTGAAGGAAAATCTGTTGAAGCTCTCAGCAACGGCTTGAGGTCCTCAATAAATTAATTTCTCGAAAAAGTTCCTTTTTCCTGTGAGATATCTTATGACAGACCACACACTTTTATTCGCGTTAGAAAAAGAATATATCTTATGTGTTTGGAATACATTTTCCGTTTCCTTCAACAGATGATCTCAATTGAACCAATTCAATGGAGAAAGTAATTCTTTTCAGTGGTGAAAATTGAATCGATTCGGGAAAAAAATCGAGCCGCGCGTATGATTCGATCATACCACAATTCATTCCAATCGCGCAAGTGACCACACAAGATGAGGGAACTTCAATGTGTCTTCATCGAGGTCTCCATGTATAGTAATCTATATTGGTTGATCATTCAAAAGACGGAATAAATCAACATATCACATTTGGCAAACTGTGTGTAAGGAGAAGCTTCCTGCGATCATGTTTGAAACTATTCGGTATGAACCGTGTTACACTAGCGCTCTCTATGAGAGTCAGATCCAGAACCAAATTCGTGTAATTTTCCAGCACCAGTTCTCACTCCATCATTTTCAAAATCAACATATTTCGAAGACGGTATGTAGTATCGAGTTTTTCCGAGAGTATCTCTCCGGTGCAAAATTGGGTAATGTTCATGTAAACATAAAATACTAGAAAATCCAGCCTCGAAAAAGTTACGTTCGATACTATTCGATACGAACCGTGCTACTATACTGTCAGGTACAAAAAGAAATGCATTCGATTTGGACATATTCATGGAAAATTTCATCATAGTGTTGCCAGTAGTTTTGGCATAAACATAAAATATGTGTGAAACATTTTTTTTTGTTAAAGATCCGTAACAGAAAATTTTCACTGATCAAACCTTACTTATTCTGCAGTAGTGGCTTACATCTACGTGTACATCATGGATATTCAAGGATCTAAGGATGTAGATCCATATCCATCGATCCTTCTATTCTTGTTTGTTTGAAATCTGTCCTCAGCTGCTGTGAAGAATCGTGTGTAGGTCTTTCACCGCGGCCTAGTTGAAATGTCCCTGTGAATAATGCACTGATTGGTCAAATGACTCGATTTTCGATCATCCTATATACCTGTGAGCGTTGACCGCTACGCTTCTGGAATTTTTGGGCAACGCTGGCCCTGCTGGTGACGGAGCATGAATCAGTTTCGTGTATCCATACAATGATATAACAATTTTATCGATTAAGATGGGGAGATGGGAACAAGTAGTAAGTAAGAAAGATATCATGACGCGTGTAAGGTCGCTGAATATTATACGAGTTATAGAAAAGTGAAGTTTTTCATTTCACGTTTTACTAAATCTAACATCAGAAGTGAGATTCGACCACTAGAGGAACCACATATATTTCAATCCGTGCAAGAAGAGATCTAGAAAAAATACGTCGTCGTCTACAATCAACATATCAACGTTCAACCCCCAAAATGACGATGATGGAGCAGACAATGGTGTGAAGAAATGGATACATTGGGAGAATGTTCTACTGGTCAGAATACGAACTGTTAGTACGGGGTGCCAGTGGATTAATGGGAACTGCGTCGGAATGGTACTCGACATGGAAACCAATTGAAAAATCATGGGAAATTTTCAAAGCTGAACTATCGAATCTTCACCCGGCAAAGAAAAATTTGAGTGATGAACAATTTGAGCAAATTGTATTTTCATTGCCAATGATTACACAGGAAATATCTAGCCCATCAACTAAAAATTGCGAAGAGGACAGATGCTCAAGCCAAAATTGAGAAAGTAAAACTACTTTATAAAAACTAAAAATACACGGCACAAGATTTGAAACAGGATCCACTCGTGTTCAACACTTCCTCTGCTACCACCATTGGAAAGACAGGGAAGGATTCGGAGGAGAAAAAGCGCGGACGTTCGAAATCTGATGAAGCAGGAGATAATCATCGCCAATCACATTCACTTTTGTTAATTCTGTTTTTTGATCGATATAAATCCTCAATTCATTTTCGTATTCTCATGATCTTCTCATATTATAGTCAATGATACTAGCTGTAAACGAGACTTCTTTATTGTACCCCTAGATTTTTTTTACGTATACAAAATGTTGGATTTCAGTGAATGTCATATAAATGCCAGGTCGATTACAAACTCCTTTCATGAATTCAGCAGAGCAGTATTTCAGAGATATGATTGCATAGCGGTGACCGAAACATGGCTCACTAGGGATATTGTAAATACAAGTTTTCTATCAGCAGGGTATGCATTAAACCGAGATTACACAGACGATATAGAGCGGTGGGACGTGGAGGAGGCTTGGCAATTTGAATCAAATCAAAATTTAAAGCTGAGATATTGACTAATATAAATACTCGAGACTCGGAACAGCTTTGGATCAACTTCAGTCAAAATTCTCATAAATACGCAGTTGGAGTGAATTATAGGCCGCCTAATTTTCAAGTGAATGAATATCTCACAGCTATAGATAACTCCCTGGCAGTCATTGCCCCGCAATTCGAAAATATGATATGTACAGGTGACCTCAATATTGATGTTATAAATGACATAAACACATAAAATAAATGACATAAATACATAAAATAAATGACATAAAAACAGTTGATTGCTCCTCATTTAGCGACCATCTACTTGTCACTTGTGAGATATCCATGAACAGAGTTAAAACTGAACCGTTTTTACATAAATACAGGTGTTTCAAAAACTTTATAATAATTTCTATCGAGATCTGATCAACACTGACTTGGATCGAATATCTCAAACAGGTAATATCAATGAAAAAGTTGAAATTCTTCGTGATGGTATAACACAAAATTTCAATATACATGCGCCGGTGAAAACAGTCAGGATCACAAAGAAAAAAAAACCTCCTTGGTTAACAGATAATCTCAAACTACTTATGTCTTCACGAAACTAAGCTCTTTAGAGATCAAAGCTTCATCAACACTAATATTATCACAAAGGATTGAGAAATTTAACAAATAGAACTCTGAAACTAGAACAACGTGCATGTCTGGAACATGAAGTGAGACTGAATGGGAATAACTTATGGAAGGTTTCTCGTGAACTTGGCATACGACAGGAGAATCACAATTCAATACCGGATCACCTCAATGATGTAAATCAGATCAATAATTTTTTCGTGAATGTCTTTAGTGCCAGCTCAAATCCTGATCTTGATACAGTGAAATACTTTGCTCAAAATAGATCTGATAATACACCAGACTTCTCGTTCAGGCTCACTAACGACGAGGAAATTTATAAACATATCATAGCAATAAAATCAAATGCTGTAGGCGCGGACGCGATCAATATTGAAATATATTATACAGTTGCCCCTCCATAATCCCCTATCTCACAAATATATTCAATCACTGTTTGGGATCGGGAGAGTTTCCAACTTTATGGAAGAAATCTCAAGTACTACCATTACCAAAGAATCAAGAACCGCAAGAAATTTCAGATCTTCGTCCTATAAGCATTCTTTATGCCATGCCTTAAGTTCTGGAAAAATTAATGAATTTACAAATGAGGGAGCATTTGCATGTTTCAAATTGCTGACCGCTATGTCAGTCTGGCTTTCGTCCAAATCACAGTTGTACAACTGCACTCTTGGCAGTAACGGATGATATTCATTCTGCAATCGACAACAATGATCTCACAATTTTAACTCTATTGGACTATTCCAAAGTCTTCGACAGGATAAATCACTCACTGCTCATGGCTGTTTTGCGATATTTTGGATTCTCTTGTAATGCTCTGAGGCTGATTCAGAATTACATCTCGGACAGGCAGCAATCTGTTATTATGAAGGGAAATAGATCTGACTATCTTAAGGTGATCAATGGTGTGCCTCAGGGGTCAATCCTAGGACCACTCTTCTTTATAATCTATACTTCTCAATTCCACAAGAATTTGAGACACTCAAAAGCACACTTCCATGCAGATGACACTCAGCTCTATTATTCCTTCGATGGAAATAATGTAGTCGATGCTTATGCGCGAATGAATGAGGATCTCGAATTTCTTTTAATAACTTCCCACAAATATTGTCTCACAATCAATCCTATGAAATCAGTTGTCTCATCATTTGGTAGAAAAAGTGCTAGAAATAGAGTCAATACCACAAATGCAATTCATCTCAATGACAACCCATTGCCCGTCAAACAGTCCAGCAAGAATTAGTTATGGATGTATCCTTGAGATACAAAAACCATATCTCGTCCATTATCAAAAAAAAGGATTCAGTAATCTCAAAATTCTCTATGCTAATAAAACTATGATGAGTAGAAAGATGCGAATTATTTTATGCAACTCCTTAGTTCTATCGCATGCTGACTATGCCGATGCAATTTATGGGCCATGCCTTTTGAATGAAGATGAATAGCGATTGCGAAAACTACAAAATTCTTGTATTCGTTTCATCATAGGCGTGGGAAGAAGGGATCATGTGTCTCATCATTTGAAAACTATCGGATGGTTGAACATGGAGGCCAGGCGTACTCTTCACACTGCAGTAATTTTCCATAAGATTATCACTTACAAAAAAACAATCATATTTGTACAACAAGATCAGTAACAGAACAGATGTGCACAGCCTGTACTTGAGATTCAAATCCAAACTCACCCCTCCTAATCATCGCACTGCTCTCTTTCGTGGATCTATTTCTCATTATTTACCTTGGCTTCACAATAGGATCCCTGAACATCACAAACACTTGTCTTTACCTTCTTTCAGAAACCTTCTCAGACTAGACCTCATGAATGTAAAATTGCATCACCCAATTGATGAATTATAAGTTGATTTTATTGCCGTCAATATATTCAGATAACTTATTTCTGATGATATAATTATGTATGAGCTTGTTACATTTTTCACTTAGGTTATTACTGTTTATCATTGATTTGATTCCTTCATTTAGCAGTTTTCTTTCATCTTCTTTTTGTATCACTCTCCTATATCATGGCTACATGCAATTATTTACATATAATTATAGATCATATGATATACCATTAGAATAATACGGTTGGGTGGAAGAGCAACATTTGTCTTAGGGCACCTTTTGAACCCTGCCAATTGACAGGTAGACAACATATAGTATAATATTAGTATGGCTATTCGTGAATGCTTCATATAACTCGTTCTGTATGCTGTACTAATTCCTGCTCAATAAAAACAAAAAAAAATATTATTATAAAAGTTCAGGAAGGCTGGACTATTCACAAGCGATGAGGCTGATTCATACTGTGAGTACGCTAGAATGAAAATTTCTTTAGTCAAGGCTTCGAATTTCAATTTATCAGAAGACCAGCTCATAGAGTTAGTTTTTGGAGACATTGTTGATGTTCATGTTAAAATCGCAGCTTTCAACAGTAGAGTTTAGTCAGTAAGTGAACTCTTAACCTTACTGAATAATTATGAGAAAGTTAGAGATCTCAAGAACACTGGTACACAAAAAAAAAATTCCGTTCGAATTCAAAAATGGCGCAAAAAACGTGTTTCAATTGTGAGCAAACAGGTCGTGTCAAACGCAATTGTCCAAAACTGCGTCATTTCAGTCAGTTCAAGATACAAGGTGTTGATTCGATATGTTTAATAATAATAATAATAATAATAATAACTTTATTCTGAAAAAAATAGTTTACAAGTATCTATAAATGCGAATAAAGTTAGTTTGGCGATAAGTGCTATTGCACTTGTTTCGCAGGAAATACAATTACAATAATGGAAACATGAAAGAGAAAGTGAAATTGTGTCGAACGAACAATAGAAGTAAATTTCATTGAATTATAATTGAATAATATTGAATAATAAAAATGGTAAAAACTGTGAACTATGTACATCTTTCTAAATATGACAAGTACACAATAATTTTCGTACTCAATAAGTGAGCAACACTTGTTTCGAGGCGTAAAATCTATCATGAGTCAGCATCCAACCAATCAATATATAAAATAATAATCAATGTATGTAAAATCTGAAAAAAAACTATCAATAAACTATGCTCACCTACGCACTTGATGCAAAATGACACATACATATATACATACACAAACATACATGACTTATAATAATATATAACCAAAAGTAATTCTAACGAGTCGAATCATAAGTCCATCCTAAGAGAATGAAAATGTGATGTTATACCCATATTTCTCCCACTGCTATAGCTGATCAAAATTATTTTTTATTGACGAAATCAGCGATTGTTTGTCTTGCCTGACTGAATATGAATGTTTTGAGTGTCTTTTTAAAAATGTGGAATATATTGATGCTTCTAATTATATAAGGAAGAGTGTTGAACAGTTTTGGAGCTAAGTATGTATAAGTATGTTGGATAAGTGATTTTCGGGTTAGTGGGATGACGTGGTGATCTTTTTTTCGAGTATTATAAATGTGAGTCGGTAAGATATAATTCTTTTTTTTGTAATAAGTTATGATGATGTAATAATAAAAGAGTTGACGAATATCAAGAATATTACTTTCAGAAAACAGTTTTTCTGTTGAAAAGCGTTTAGGTTTCGATAAAATAAATTTCAGAAATCTATTTTGTAACATTTCAAGTGGATGAAGATGTGTTCTGAAGGCTCCTCCCCAACAAGCTATTCCATAGCGTAAGTGGCTTTCTACGAGTGCGTGGTATAGAATTTTTAGATGGTAAGGGCTCAATATATTTCTTAAGAATTTAAATTTGTAGATGATGTATCGTAACTTATTACAGATATAATTAATATGTGCATCCCATTTTAGATGAGAATCTAAAATTACACCAAGGTACTTTACTTTTTTATCAGGGAGAATTATTTGCTGATTTGCTGATTGGTTGATACAGGGGTAGAATGTAGTTTGTTATCTATAGCTGTGACTGATAGACTTTGCTGCAACTTAGAACCTACCTATACGATATTAAGAGGCATTGGAAACCACGCAGTCATTGCTTATCACAGGACCTTTCTATTGATAGAGAATGGTAGAACGGCTTTCGAAATTATGTTCTATGTCGTCGATAAAGATGTCATGAGTTCCGATGTCATTTTAGGCAGAGATTTATTCACTTTCAAAGGTGTCGAAATTTGTACTGATAATAGCGGCTTTCGTCTTTCGTAAGATGATGATAACGAGAAGAGAGTGAAACCTATAAATAATTCTTCAGTATCCTCAGAATTATCAGTCATAACACCTCTCGAGGGACCTGAAAAACGAGATCTGGTCTATTTGCCATCAAAATTTTCAAATTTTCAATTCAGTCACGGGTATCAAAACCGCCGAACTCGAAATAAAACTCACGGAGGACAAAGTCATCCATTACCTTCCCTATCGTATGGCTCTGTCTGAACGTGAAAAAGTCAAAGCACTATTAGAAGATTTGTTGAAGAATGGAATAATTCGTAAAAGCACATCTCCCTACGCGATCCCAATTATTCTAGTTCACAAAAAGGACAGAGGCAGCCGACTTCGTTTCGATTATCGAGCTCTGAACAAGATTACAATCGAAGATAGGTTTCCTCTCCCTCTTACACAGGACCAACTTGATTCACTTGGAAAAAATAAATACATCACAGCTCTTGATATGGCTCCTAGTTCCCATCAGATACCAGTGATAATGATAATAATAATAATGATAATAAATCCTCTTTATTCATCCAACGAAGAAAGATACAAATTTATATTTATTGAAGGTGAAGTGTCAGCTGATGCTGTCTTACAACTCAACCCTTGGAAAGAAAAAAAAAATATAAATATCATATCAAAGTATGAAACGAAACCAATGCCGAACCACATAGCAGGAAATACATTCAGTGATATAATTCAATAATAAACCTGGGATTGTACAATAAAATATATATATATATATATATATATATATATATATATATATATATATATATTTATATATATATATATTTATATATATATATATATATATATATATATATATATATATATATATATATATATATATATATATATATATTTATATATATATATATTTATATATATATATATATATATATATATATATATATATATATATATATATATATATATATAAACCAAATTCGAAGTCGGCGTCGCAGAGAAGCCTTAATCTATTATTCAGTAGTTCTTTCAGTTTCTTTTTGAAGTTGAGTAAGCTATAATTCTGAAAATTATTTGGTAGTGTATCATAGAATATGGAAGCTGTATATGGAAAACTACGTTTGTACAAACTGGTCTTGAACTATTTTTGTTTCGAGTATTTGTATTAATATAATGCTGAAAAGTGATCAGTTCAGCAGCTGAATATGTCGGCGTAGATGTTTTTGTACTGTATGGGTTAAAGTTTTCTCAGTTTTTCCAAACTCAGCCATCCGGATTCCCTGAACTTTGCACCGATGTGATCATACTTTCGGATATCATAAGCATACAGGAATTTTGAATACGCTGTAATCTGGACACATCATTTTGCAGGAGTGCAGGGCCATAAACGGCATCGCAATATGACAGCTTAGATATAATCAAAGATTGGCAAAGGTTCAGTTCAAGTTGCGAGGTTGGCAGAATGTCCCGACAAGGGTATATTGTCTCAACACGTTGAAGGAACTTTTACATGAGTGACTAACGTGCTTCGTGAATTGTAGCTGTTGATGAAACCAGACACCGAAGTTTTTACATTCGCTGACAAATGGTAGTTGTTCATCTGAAAGGTGTAGAGAAAAATTCCTCTCAGTCATGGCACATTTAGATTTATTACCTATCCTCATAGCATGGGCTTTACGAGGGTTGATCTTTTAGTTATGAGCAGCTGAAATATTGAATAGAGAGGTCAAATCATCATTCACTTGGGCTGATGTTAAATTGAGGTTATTAATATCAGAGCTGACATATAATTGGGTATAGTGATGCATATGACAGTAATCAATAGCCTCATCGAAATCACAGATATATAAGGAAAACAGTAAAGGCCCAAGAATTGACCCTGGCGGTACTTCATACAAAATAGGTTGTGTTCCGGATGATTCACCATCAAGAGTTATTGACTGAGTCCAGACGGAGAGGAAGATTTCGATGAGGTCTACTAAATTCTGATGAAATCGTAGATATTTGGGTTTTTTACAAAGGACATCATGGTCTATGGTGTCGAAAGCTTTAGTATAGTCAAGCAGAACAAGACATGAGACTTCACCTCTATCTACTGACCGAAACAAGTCGTCAGTGACGTTCAGAAGTGCAGTGGTAGTACTATGACCAGGGCGGAATCCAGATTGAGCTGACGAAATAATATCTTGACTGGAGACAATATCAAAAATTTGTTCTTTGAGTATTTTCTCAAAAGCCTTCAAAAGAGTTGGGAGAATACTGATAGGTCTCAAATGCGTAATTTCAGTGGGAGAGTTGCATTTAGGTATGGGTGAAATAGCTGCATTTTTTCATATGGGAGGGAAGTGACTCGAATCTCGATTGCCTTGTTGGAAAGAAAGGTTATGTGATTATTTGAATGCTGTTCCACATATTTTATCATTATCAAATAAATACCATCTGGACCTACGGCGTTGCTCTTTATTGCGTTAATGTATTTTTTCACTAGTAGTGAGTTTCGTGTACGTGGTTATACTTATCTAGTAATGCCAGCTGCTCATTAGTTTTTACTGGGTGAAAAATATTTGTGGAGTAGGAATTAATGTTCCGAGCGTTCTTCAGGTTATCTGGAAAGTCTGACTCGTTTTTTCTAAGTATATCTAGATTCCTCAAAGTATTCCAGGTCTGGCGCGAGTCTTTATTTTTAATGATATACCTACTTCAAGTATTCCTTTTTTTTCCATGCGAATAGCCCGAGTGGTATAGTTTCTGATGTCTTTATAGCTAATCCAGTCGGACAGTTCCTGAGTTTGTTGGGATTTCTTGAATGCTTTGTCCCTGGTAGACATCATTTCCTTCATGTTTCCTTTATGTTAGTTAATCATGGTGCAGGAGGTTTAATAACCCTCACACGACGAAAAGGGGCGTGAATGTTGAAGATTTTCAAGATATTTTCATTGAGAAAATTAAGCATATCGTCCCAGTCGATGAGCATAAAGTCTTGACAAAAAATATCGATGTTGAGTTTCGAAAAATCACGGTAAGATATATATTTCATTTTATTCGTTTCTTCTATACCTTTGAGTTTACATTTTATCGAGAGATGATCAGAAATTCCTCGAAGGTCAACGGTGTCAATGTGAGATATCAAATTAGAATCAGAACATACCAAAATGTCAATTAGGGTCTGCGTTGTGGGGGTGACTCTCGTAGGAGTGTTAACAAGTTGCTGGAGATCATTAGAGTTGAGCAGATTGTGAAAGCTTTCAGTTCATGAATCAGATGAAAAGAGATTGACATTAAAATCCGCGGTCAATATAAATGAATCGCAGATTGGCAAAAGATCAGATACACTATCTTCTAGCTCATTTTTTTTCTTTTTTTTATCTGTGGACAACACGAAAGGGAAACCTATAATGTTCGAGGAACATCGTGTTAGCCAGTGGTGGAATTTTGGGAGAGTAGGAAGGTGTTGGAATTCTTCTTGAAAGTTTGGAGGTTGTAAGCATCAGGAAAGACTTCACTAGGCAAAGAATTCCATAACTTTAGACACTGAGTGAAATTTGCCTGAGGGGGGCGGTAAATTGTTCCTAAAATTACTTCTCACCTTTTATTTTCAATGAGATCCAAAGTTGTTCAAGACAGTCACTCATCTGGGTGAACGATATTCCACTTTTGAGAGAGTTGTGTACATAGAATCCTAAACCTTCACCTCTGCCCTTTCTGTCAGCCCTGATAAAGTTATATTCTTTTATATTCATCACATCAGTGCAAATTTCAGAGTGTAGCCATGTTTCGGCTAGACATATAATATCGACCTGTTCTGTGATGAACAGAAAGAAAGTGAGATAAATGATAATATGAAAAATGAAAAAAATGGACAGACTGAATTGAATGAAATACTAATTACATATGAGTTAACTTTAGTGCTGCATACGACGAAGAAACATAGAATGTTTGGGATTTCGTCCAGTGGCCTGCGGTGGTTGAGTACTTGTCTTTGGAGTAGCACCAGATGAGGAAACTGCAACTTTGCTGTTACTGTTGAGCTCAGATAGAGTGAAAACTTCGCCGTCGATCACTAGAGTATTTCGACGAATTTTCGCTGGAAAGTCCTTGGACTTAGCAGCTTTGAGATGAGTGATCGATTGCTTCCTTTCCTGTCTGTCTTCGTATGGAAGGTTATCAACGAACGTGAGTCCAGTATTCTTCAGTGAGGCAACCTCAGCAAAAATTTCTGTTTTTTCCAGTTAGCGATCAAATCCAACACAACTGGTTGATTCTGGATATTATTATTGATAAAACAAGAGTTGACTTCAGATTTGACTACATTCACTTTTGAGGTTGTTGATATGAAATCCACAACGCTACTCAGAGGTGACATTTGATTGAGTTTCAACCCAAAAATGAGGAAGGAACTTTTCCGCAGACTCCTTTCTGTGCTCAATAGACGTGTTTTGACAGATTGGTTTCCTTCCTCCAATGTCTGGACACTGGATTCTAGGATCTGGATGCGATATTGAAATTCTTGCTGGAGGTTCTTAACTTCAGTTTTGGTGTATTCCGTAGCCTTCTTGATTTCTTCCAATAGGGCATAAATCTTCCTGTTAGAAATTTCGTCTTTCGCCATATTATGTGGATGTTGAATGTGAATAGTTCTAACTACGCCACTGGTGGATAATATTGATGACAGTACAAAAAGCTAATTACTTCAGGAATCGAGAAATTTCATCTTTATAGGTTTTTGTACTGCCGGGCACAAAAAATTGTAATAGGATCGAATTAGGCGAGGATTCAAAAGCTAGATGATGCAATTTTAGGGGACTCAAAGAAATTGCAGCAGAACGTTGATTCCACTGAAGAAAGATTACGCTTAGAAGAACTCACTTATTCACAATTATGTTTTCTTCGACCAATTAGAACCCCTAAAAATATACTCTAAGGCAGAGCAAGTAATCTTCATGTCTTCAATGCTAAACACGGGATACAATACCAGTAGCTGAAGATTCTTTTGAAAAAAACTGCATTTGTTACACCCGACAGACATTATGAATATTTGCGTGTACCGTTCGGGCTCTCAAATGCACCGGCCGTGTTCCAGCGTGCAATCTCGAATGCCCTAGGGGACATCAAGGACAAAGATGTCCTAATATACTTGGACGACGTACTTGTACCGTCAAAAAACGATGGGCAGGACATATTGAAAAGAGTTTTGGTTGCCTTAACCAATGCTGGGTTCCCACACAATATACAGAAATGTCGTTTTTTTTAAACGAAAGTTGAGTACTTGGGCCAGGAGGTATCTGGAGATGGAATACGTCCGGGCAAAGCGAAAGTAGAAGCACTTTCGCGTGCCCCCAACCCCCATAACGTTAAGCAAGTTCGTCAGTTCATGGGCCTGGCGAGTTATTTCAGGAAATTTATTCCTGATTTTGCAGCACGTACTGCAAGTATATCAAAATTGACCAAAATCAATGCGAAGTACGTTTGGGGAGAAGACCAGAACGAATCGAAACAATACGTTTGTCCTTTCTCGAGCAGAAGGTCCTTGTTGACAGTGTCCGACCCTAATCTCCCTATTGAGCTTCATGCTGATGCAAGTTCTTTCGGCTTTTGGGCGATACTGTTTCAGAAACACTAGAAGCAGCTGAATATGGTTTCAAATTTCTCGAAACGAACCACTCCCGAAGAGTCCAAGTTTCATTCGTACGAGCTTGAGACATCAGCTGTTTTCTATGCAGTCAAACATTTTCAAATTCGTTTGCTTGGAATCTCCTTCATAGTAATAACGGACTGCAATTCCTTAAAATTAACTCAAAACAAGAAAGATTTGCTCCCGAGAATAGCGAGATAGTGGTTATATTTACAAGAATTCAATTTCGAAATAGAGTATCGTAAGGATAAATATATTCCTCATGTTGATCACTGAGTAGAAATCCGATTGTGGAGCATCAAAGAGAGAATTCATCTAAGTTGGTGAGTGTCATTTCGACGGATTACTGGTTGAAAGTGGTACAGGCTAATGATCTCGAAACGAACAGCATTAAACAACAAGTTTCAGAGGGCAAACTAACTTTCGAATATTTCTGTCAAAATGACATTCTATTTCGGAAAATAAACCCCGGCTGTAACCCACCTATGTATCGAGCGTATATTCCCAAAGGAAGCCAAATTGGACTCCTGCGATTATTCCATGATGAACAATGTCACATGGGCCCTGACAAAACCTCCACTAAGATCATCATTTTTGGTTTCCCGGTATGGCCAAGTTTATAAAGAAATACTGTGATAACTGCCTGAAATTTATTATCAATAAACGACACACAGGGCCAAAGCAATGAGAAATTACCAATTCCTTTTCATACGGTTCACGCAGTCTGTGTGGGGCCCTTTCCCATGCCGCCGGAAGGTTACAAACATATATTGCTTATCATAGATGGTTTCACAAAATACTTGTTTCTTATACTTCTCAAATCACTCTGTGGTCCCGAGACGTGTGCCGCCTTTAAAGATTATTTGAATTTACTTGGTTCGACAAAAACGTTCATCTGTGACAGAGGCACGAATTTCACTGACACCTCAATTGAAAAGTTGCTCACTGAACTCGGAATACAACAACATTTAATCGTTAAAAGCGCACCACGCGCCAATGGCCAAGTGGAAAGATACGTGAGAGCAGTAGTCAATCTTCTGACAGTAGAAACTAAGTCTAATTCAGATTGGCCGAACGCAATTCATAAGCTGCAAACTACTTTGAATACAACAAACCATAAAACGACGGGCTTTTCGCCCATCTACTTGCTCACTGGCCATGAAAATAGTGTTCCGGAAATCGCTGCACTCACTGACTCGATTCAAACAGAAGGTTCCAACAACTTAGAACAAGACAGGAATCTAGCGTATGAGCGTATGAAGAAGCAAGCGGATGAGTCTAAAGATCTTTTTGATAGAGCTAGACGAATCAATAAAAAAATCAGCTATAGAGATTTCGTTTTCCACCCCTCTGGAAACTCTTGCCTAGCAAAGCTCGACGAGAAATATGACGGACCATTTGATGTGCTACAAGTTCTACCCAACGAAAGATTCCAATTGAAAAATTTGGCTACTAACCGAAAGCGTATAGTTCCAAAGGACATGATATGTGTCTGGCCTGGAGAGCTGTCTGAAGACTGTGAGAACTAGTAAGTTACTTTACGAGTATTGTCAAGATGCCATGTGAGCGCAATAAAGAATAGGTAGGTATGACAAGATAGTATGAGACAGAGATAGGCAACAAATGAAATAACACATTTTGACAAAAAATTTTACTGTTGGAATGCGTAACGCTTCGCAGTGTATCATTGAAGTTTTACTGTTGGAATGCATAACGCTTCGCAGTGTATCATTGAAGTTTTACTTTCAGAATGCGTAACGCTTCGCAGTGTATCATTGAAGTTTCACTGTTGGAGTGCGTAACGCTTCGCAGTGTATCATTAAAGTTTCACTGTTGGAATGCGTAACGCTTTGCAGTGTATCATTGAAGTTTTACTGTTGGAATGCGTAACGCTTCGCAGTATATCATTGAAGTTGTACTGTTGGAATGCGTAACGCTTCGCAGTGTATCATTGAAGTTTTACTTTCAGAATGCGTAACGCTTCGCAGTGTATCATTGAAGTTTCACTGTTGGAATGCGTAACGCTTCGCAGTGTATCATTAAAGTTTTAATGTTGGAATGCGTAAGGCTTCGCAGTGTATCATTGAAGTTTCACTGTTGGAATGCGTAACGCTTCGCAGTGTATCATTGAAGTTTAACTGTTTGAATGCGTAACGCTTCGCAGTGTATCATCGAAGTTTTTCTGTTGGGATGCAAAACGCTTCACAGTGTGTTATGTGAATTTTCCTGTTGGAATGCAGAACGCTTCACAATGCATCGAGCAAAATCTACTCAAGGTCATCAGACTAGCATAGGTGCTCTTGTTATTGCCTGCTGATGACGAAGCGTGATGAGAACACGTAGTTAGTAAGAAAGATATCCTGACGCGTGTGAGGTCGCTGAATATTATACCAGTTATAGAAAAGTGAAGTTTTTCATTTCCCGTTTCACAAAATCTAACATACCTAAACCTCAAGCTTTCCTCAAATTAAATATACTAGGGTATGAATGAAATATTCTCTCAGTTAAGTCAACGAAATAATCTCTCTGATAATCTGGTCGTATTGAATATGCTTCATTTCAACCAATGAAAATGAGTGAAATCTAAGGGGGTTTTCTTTAATCAATCAATAATACCTCATTTTTGCCAATCATTCAGTATCATTCTGATGAAGCTGGCTGGACCTAGCCTGCATGGATGGACTCATTATCTATTATTCAGTTATTTTTTTCATCATACGAAAACTGTCAAATCCATCCAGACACTCGAGCTGGCCCTATAGACAAAACCTCATTTGAATTGAACGGTATTGATCATCCTATGTAATCGTGTGGATAACCTTTGATAATCCCAAAACTGACTGGGGAATGATATTAATGCAATGATTCAGTTTTCTAAACCTTCAATGTAACATAAATATTAAATTTTGAGTTATTCTCAATATGTATTTGCTTTTTATATCTCCATTATCATTCTTTGTAAACCATTCTGATAGAATAAACGTGGAAATTGTTATACTGAATAATATTTTCGATTTTCAAAAAGGCAGTTTTCGGAGTTAAAGTTGAAATAAGTGGTGAAATAATCATTTGGTAATCCAAAATGAATACCTTGTTATTGGTTGAGTAGTGTATTAATGGCTCGATCAATGCCTAGAAGAAAAAAAATTGACTGGGGAATGATATTGATGCAATGACTGAGTTTTCTTAACTTTCAATGTAACATAAATATTGAATTTTGAGTTATTCGCAATATGTATAATTCATAGTAAGGAATACATGATTCAGCATTGATATCCTACAGTGGTGAAATAATCATTTGGTAATCCAAAATGAATACCTTGTTATTGGTTGAGTAGTGTATTAATGGCTCGATCAATGCCTAGAAGAAAAAAAACACACTGTTTCGCTACAGATATTGAGTGGAGTGTATCGAAACAAAAAAATATAGATAAGAAAATACAAAAAAAAAAACGTCATGTCGTTTGACATTCCCTACTGGCTGTTCATATCCGAATGATCGTGAATTTTTGAAACGTAGAGAAGTTCAACATCTCATTGCTCTTGCTTTAATTTCGGGCGAGCCAACTTATTACGGTGTTTCGTCATTGTTCAAGGTATGATGTCCAATTTCCTAATTCATGAAGACGTCGAAAATAATTATCAGCATGTGAAAGCTAAGAAGACAGTGGGGGCTGCAGAAGGTCATAAACAGAAAAAATGTTCATCAGAGCATAGAGAAACTCTGCAAGAGATTGGGAATGGGGCAAGGATTGATGGTAAGAAAGTGAAATTATCCAAGAAGAATGATGGAACGGGAGTTGTAAAGCAGGTGAGGAATATTATCAACTTTTAAATCAAGGGAAAGACCCACGAGGGCATACGCCGAGGAGATCAAACGTAATCACCAATCCTCAATGGTATTTTGATGCGTGGGAAAATGATATACGGGGGGTGTCACAGTGAATATAAATTTGGAGGCGGGCTCAACTGAATTTGAGTTGCTTTCCTGCAATTCAATCACGCCGTCTTCAGGGGTAGAGAATGTAGCAATGATAATCATTCATGAATACGATCTTTCAAAATCATGAATTCCTTTTCAGTGTTATCTTACTACCAAGGTAGTTTTCCACATTCATGATCTCAGTAGTTGATTAATAATAAACACATAGCCACTTATTATTTATCAATATTCTGATGCGAGATTAACAGAAACAGTACTCGAATATACATAGGGGTACAGGCTACAGTAGCAATAATTCACCATTCGATGGTCCATCGACGAGCAAGATATATTTTTTTCCAAAACGCTTTCCAAGGGATATACAGCCCTTCATATTTTTTTTTCGCGAGTTCGGTACAAATACCCATGAAATAGGTTATTGGAATCAACCAGTGGCGTTGATACAGGGGGGTTGTTTCACTTTTCCCGTCCTATTTTCCACACCATTGAATTTTTTCAAATTGACATTTTTCTCAATGTAGAACAAAAAATAGCCACGCTATTGAAATTTCGATCTGAAGCTTCGATTACGATACAAAGTGCTCAAAGAATTAACCACCATCACAACTTCTGGACCACGATATTTCGATAATTTTCAAGCGGCCATAACTTTTCAACATTTCCTCATATTTTCATTACTTTTTCCAATTCTCTGAGAATATTTCGAAAAGTTTTTCTAATTTTCGCCTCATCTCAGACAAGATGTGAAATTTCGATTTTTTGAATTCTCTGTATTCTCACGCATCTCTGATGATTTGAGAAAATTATAGAGGAAATCCATATCCTATTATTCTGTGAAGCAATGAAAATCATCCACGGAAGATTGAGATTATATCATTTCCATAGAATTGCCTTTTCAAAGGCATTTTCAATCGTGCAAAAAACGTGTACCTTCATTGTTCTTTGATATTCTATCCGAGCTCATGAATGTCTGAGAATTCGTCGATTCAAATGACAGAACCATAATTTCAATGGTATGTGATTGTAGCAGTAACAATAGGAATATGCAATTTCACCAAATTTTGATTTTTTTTTCAAAAAACGCGATTTTTCTTTGTTGGTTACTGCTGCTTCCCAAGAAATGCCAATCTCTTAACTAAGATGTTTCCATGATGATTTGAGTAACTTCTATAATGCTCTTGAATCATCAGAAATGCGTGGGAATACAGAAAATTTAAAAAACTGAAATGCCACATTCTGTATAGAATGAGGCGAAAATGACGAAACCGTTTCGTGATATTGGCAAAAAATCCGAAAAATTTCTGAGCAATATGGGACTATCCAAACTATTCCTTCTGGGTATAATACTTTTTTCGAAAACCTGGTGTATCATGAATCGGTAAAAATCAATGAGATTTCAGCAATAAATCTTCAGCAGGAAGAATGCAGCTTCCGAATGCTTCGATCTGGTAGAATTTTGAAAAAGTCATAGCACCTTGAAAATTGTAAAACTAATTAGTGGTCCACTTGATTTTTTGAGCACTTCAGTTGTATTTGAAAAAAACAGAAAATCAGCGAGGGCGAAAATCAATTCATTCATTTAATCATTCATTTATTCATTCACGACATTGACAAATTAAAATGAGTCTCCATACATTGTTATCACAGTATACATACAGGATATGTCACGACGAGCTTATACTATCCTCATATCGAGAATTATTCGAGAGAAATCCATGAAAATGTGCATTCTTATAATTGAGATTACGCTCTCTTCATTTGAAATATTTTCGACAATGCCAGTGTTGCCTGAAACACCCGGTATATGATATGATTTTCAGAATCCGCATCAAATCCTCGATACGCCTACATGTTATCTAATAATGCTTATATTTATGGACACCGAGGTACTGAGACATTGAAATTTGGTTTGTTGTTAGATAATAACTGGGATCTAGCAACACAATAGTCAAATCTGAAATCCTAGTTAGGTATAGCTATGATGGACATAGATGAATAGCAAATTTCATCAGCATACGAAATCAGTTATCATATACAGGGTGTTCCATTTGAAAAAGAAAAAATCGACTTTCGGTCACATTTTCATGTGAACGGAATGCCGATATTTTTTAACCACCCTGTATTGAAGTATTTCAGATTCGGCTATTGTGTTGGTAGTTCCCAGTTCCAGTAACTCGGTGTCAAAAAATATAAGTATCTTCAGATAGTGCTGTTTTCCGCGAAAAAAATGGAAAATATTCAATATCTTAAAAACGGTGACAGATAAGGACGAGGTAACAGGTGGGCATATCAAAAATTCGATGAGGATTCTGAAAATCATATCATATACCAGGTGTTCCATTTGAAATATCAATGTTGCTATTACTTTCTGGTAGGAGCGGTAACACTGCATTGTCGAAAATATTCTAAATGAAGAGAGCGTAATCTCAAATATGAGCATGCACGTTTTCATTGATTTCTCCAGACTGATTCTTGATATAAAGATAGTGTAAGCTCGTCGTAACATACCCTGTATATATATATGGAATGTAAAAATCAATTGCCTCTCTCACTATTATAAGAGAACAACAAAATATCAAATTCAAGAATACATTTCTAGAATTGGGAATACCATTTACCTGAAACAAATTATGGAAGCTGCAAGCATTCAGTATCGCCAGGGCTGGGGAATCTCCAGGACAATTAACATTCGCATCGAATGTCATTTTTTCATTTCGCTAAAGGAATGTTGAAATCTCTGGAAAGAATCAATTTGAGATCAGGATACCCTTCTAAAATACCATCTACGACATTGGTATGTTATAAGTGAATATTCAACCCGTACGATGGTGGAATATATACTTTTCCTTTTATGTACTTATCTCCACCTAAAGATAAGCTGATGAAGAGTTTTTTCATTCGTTGACAACACGAAAGGAAAACCTATAATGTTCGAGTTGTTCTACATTTCCCAAAAGAACCTGAATTATGTTTGAAGAAGAGCAAAGCAATTAATATTTCACATGTATCTATTGAAATAATAACAACGTAATCCAAACACAAAATAGACTGTTACATCCAATAGTTTAGTTCGCTTTCCTCCCAATAATTTGATAATAACAAGACACTTCACTGTTTCTTTCTTTTTCGGAGATTGCTGTGGAATTCCATTATTGGATGGATTATCGATAATGATTGAATGTTTCCCTAACGGTGATGGGTCAATGTAATAGATATGTGATTTCATTATTTTCGATAAAACAATCAATCTCTTTAATTTTTTCTATGCCATTTGATATATTTTGGATTATAATTCTTTCTCGTTGTGGGTGATTTTTCGAATTCTGTCATTGAGTTTGTTTATAATATCGTTGGAGATTGTATTCTGCTTTACTATGTTGCTGTTTTGGTTTCCTTGAATCTTTCATCAGTTGATAACGTTCGCCGTCACTGGCATCTGAGTTTCCGGATAATGCTTTGAATAATGATCCGAGACCATTGATCGAACCTCTTTTGGTACGTTTCGACTGTGGAATGATTTTTGATATCTCGATTACTGTTCTTTCCCTTGTGAGAGTTGAAATCCGTAGATATTCTGAAACATCTTTTGAAAGAATTGTAGTCTGTCGATTTCGTCAACTATGGGGTTCAAGTCGGAAAATTTATGAGTGTATGTATGTACTCTCGCACTTTGGCTGTTCCTAACTCAACTGGTAGAAGTCCAGGGTTGAATTCCAAGCTTTTCATTTGGATTGTTTCCTGGTACGCCATCACGAGGGGGAATCTGAAATATTGATTCTAACTAATCGAAACTATAAGTATTCCTTAGAGGACGTTTCAGATAATCCATATGATTCTTTTGCCGAATGAATATTCCCAAATAGGTTTCAACGGTTTGCTTGAATATTTTGGAACTATCACGGGTTCCGTCAATATGAGAGTCTGATTGTTTTTCTTCGTGTTTATTAACGTAGTCATTGAATGAAATTCTATCAATTTTTTGTCGAAAGGATTTTCGTAACTGATATATCCGTTCACAACATCTACGGGCTTGAATTTTGTAGCTGGATGTATCGAATGATTACAGGCTGATATCGTATTTGCTGGAAAGTCTCGCAATCATATATAGATGTTTGAATCGAATGAGTGATCGACGAAAGATTCCGAAATGGGAATATCGACTATTGGGTTCTGTTCGAAATTTGTATGAATGGTAATATCATCGTCATTATTTTTGACTTGGAATACTATAATGTGATGTTTCGCCGAAAATTCCATTGAAATCTGGGTCTGGAAGGTTATTTGCTTTTGTGCTTATTAGATTCTCGATTATTTGAGCAATGTCTCGTATGAATTTCGGTTCTTGACAAGGTGTCAGCGTTTGAATTTGATTTGTCATAACTTAAACTATAATCAAATTCGTCTAGTTCAATACGTCATCTTGATAATTTTGAATCAGGGTCTTTTGAAGAAAATAACCACTGAAGTGGTTTGTGATCAATGACAATATCGAAATGTCTTTCCTACAGGTACGGCCTGAAGTATTTGGTCGCCAATACGATAGCTGAAATTCTTTTTCTATCGTACTGCGATTTCTTTCAGAGTCATTCAAAGTACGTGAAGGTACGCTACTGGTACGCTACTGCACTTAGCGCAACATTGCTGGCGTCGGTAGTCAAACAAAATTTTTGCATCGTGAACAATTTGAGCACCCTTTGTTTAACACGTGGTTAGAGGTTTCGTAAGCTGCTTGGCGAAATTATTGATAAATCGTCGGTATAGCCTGAGAATCCTTCAATTTGCTTTGTATATTATTAGTTCTTTGAATTCTTCAGAAAATTGAAGACATAATTCATGTACAATGTCCCATACCTATCTCCGACTGTTGCGGAAATATCGAGTGTTTTCAGATGTATTACAAAAATTATCATTGAAAAAAGAAAATTATTTCATTTCACAAATTCACTACAATACACTCAATACTTATTTCCCATTCAGCTCTTGGTATTGGGAAAATAAGCAAAAACCATTGATGCTTTCCTTCTTACTGACATGAAATAAAAAAAATACAAAAACAGTTTTGTTTATTTTCGTATAAAACTCATAGCCTCAGCAACTTGTTGGCTGTCTGCATTTGTAAGATGGTTATTTTGTGCATTCCTGTTGTATGCACCATTTTCCTGATATTATTACGTGAAGTTAACGAAATTCAAACGAAAATAGCACTGACACTGATTACTACTGTCATGCAGACAGACAACAAGTTGCTAAGGCTATCAAAGAAAAGGAACGCATTAGTGGTTTTTGCTCATTTTCTCAATATTGAGAGCTAAATGAGAAATAAGTATTGAGTGTCATGTAGCGAATTTGTGTAATACAATATTTTTTTTTAATGTTAATTTTTGTGATACATCTGAAGACACTTGATATTTCCGAAACCGTTGAAGATAGGTATGGGACATTTTAATTGAATTATGTCTAGAATTTTCTGAAGAATCCAAAAAACTAATAATAGGTTGTATTTGAAATAAGCGAGTTGGTATCGGCCACTGTCACATGACACACCCTATACAATTATTTCTTCTTTGAAAAAATGCGTTTCTGATCTTATTTGTTATCGAATTTATTCCATTTGGCTATAGAGATTCATGGTGAATTCAGCATTTCTTGAGAAATTGTGAGCAAATATTTCACTCATTTCACTCATATCTCTTATTACCTCTGAATTATGATTGAGTACAATGTTCCTATCATGCTTATCATTTCTACCCAATTTATTATTTATGACATTCCAGATTACCTTGGATTAATTGATTTTTGCATTGAAATAATCGGTTTTACTTCGTTTAATGTTACGTTTATGTTTTCTCAACCTATCCTTGTGTATGTTCATACTCTCAGCATCTATTTCTGGATATTTCGTCAACTCATGAAATATGTCTCTCGAAGATTAACCTTCTTGTATAATATCATTTGATTTCTAGCGTTTATAATTCTGATTCACAGTAATATTTCGCATAGGACAAGCTACATCGAAAGCCGCTAGCTACACCATGATGATAATGCATGTCACGGAAACTGTTCATTGCATCGTGATGGAACAGAAGGACCTTTTCGAAATATTTCGCAAACAAAATCATCCCCTCGATTTTTGCGCACAGTTTCCGGACATCCATATTTCCATATGGTGGCAAAACACTCTGAAGTCGCGATCAAGACAGATCTCAGTTTCATTGGTGACTAATGCATAGATCGTGACATACAGTTCATTTACCGCAACTTTACATACAGGTTGACCGGAAATCGAGCGCAAAAAAAATTGGGTGATTTAACATGGAATAACATGATTTTTTAATTTGTATCTGTGTCCAGGAAGGCGTAGTTTGCAATAATACAAAGTGTGTCAAATATGTATTATAAAATATTCGAAGAATATCAATCTTCATTCTTATCCCATGTCCATGGATATGGATCATGCATTTATTTTCACCCCAGTTATTGAAGGATTTTTTTCCACAAATTCATTCAATGAATTTGTATAAATTTTTCTGACACGAAAACAAAGCGGAATATCAAAACAATTCAGGATACCAAAATGTTGTATTTTCAGTTGGTCAATAGGAAATGAAGATGAAAAATACAAAAAAATCAGTTGCCCACATTTTATTGACAATAATATTCGGTAAGGTGAACCCGGGAGGCCACTGGATTTCATAATTCCAATTCAGTTATGGCTAAACCAGCCCCTCATAACAAAAAGAAACATTGCCAAATCTCAAGAAAATCGGTAGAAGGATATTTGAGATAATCATAAGAAAACGACTTTTATCAAAAAGTTTGACACACTGTATGTTGAAAACCATGCATTTCCGGACCGTAGTACATATGGAATTGATTTCTTATTTCATCATGCAGAATCACACCCTTGATTTTTTGCACATAATTTCTGGACAGCCTGTATAGATTTCGCATATTTATACTATACAGATAAGTGTATATTGCCTTTTGTACATGGTAGGAATTGAATGCATCAAATCCTATTTAGGCAATATATAGTCTTACTGAATTTTAACGCGTCGTAGGGCAGTTGTCCCATAGTGACACCTTTCCGGGCATGTGCCCCACTATACAAATGTTTTCTACTGTTCCACTGAATGACCGCTAGAAGTTTGATCCCATAGTTCTGTTATTTGTGATAAATCAATGTAACATACGATTTTTTTTTTGGGATATGTTAGGGATCTGTTAGGGGTCTGAATGTATGTATGTATGCATATATCTATGTATGCATGTATTTGAATGTGGAATGTTACGTACCAAACGCAAAATCACATGGCAATTGGCAACTGGAACTCGTGAAATATATGTTCTTTGAATTTGTGTCAATGTGCTTAGTTTTCATAGTATTGTATCGGCATTAGGGCAGTAAATCTTCGAAATATATTCTCATGCAATTTCAATTCACTGGCATACCGTCCACTACCGCTGACGCCACTCTTACAATTTGTACTGTTATCTGGCATACACATGCATTTTCAATTCGATTGCAGAAAGTACGAAACTGTGATTAAGCAATGGCAGAACGTACTGATATTTGGTATCACCCTATCAGAAGGCGTAGAGACAGGCCGTTCTTCATAATCATGTACGTTGAGCTTATATGCGACCAGGATAATGCAACACCGTACATAGTTCGCGCCTCAACAGTAGTCAATCAACTGATATCTCAAACAAACATTCTTGATGACAGTTATCGTAAATTGTCTCATTATGACTGTCAAATGATGCAATGGCCAAGGCTACTAGATTTTCACTCATTTCATTTTGGAATTTTTCACTACCTTGGTGTATTTCTTGGATTTTTTCTAATGATTGAGCCAAAATTCCAACCACGCAATTTTGCCACAATAATTCAACCTATTCAAGTTATAGATTCATTCGATAAACAAGGTTGCACAACGAAATGGGCCCTTGGAATACCTGGAATACCAACGACATACATAAAAGACGGCGAGACTTGTAGAATCAAGATCAAATGGGAACACAATTCTGCACCAGATTTGAACATTTCACTTCATCCCATTGACTAGGTGACTTGATTACCCCTAACGAATGATCATAAGGTACACCATCTCATTGGGTTCGACGTTCTGATGAGAACTGTACCAAATTTGCTGAGTCATATCACTGATTACAGGAAGTTAACCACCTCAGTCAAAGGGACGCAGTGGGATGTTCGAATTTGAGACACAAATATTATTTTCCATTGCTTCTTTTTGCTATTTCTGCAGGTATTCCAGGTGCACCATTTTCGTTGTAGTACGTTGTGACACACCATGTGTTCAGGTATCTCAGAAACGAATGACTGCATAATACCATGAATGAGTCTGAGTTTGAGTCTGCCCCTGACTGACTGAATCTGTATTGATGTTTTTTTGCAATCCAGGAAAAGAAAAAGCAACCGGTAGTTGAAGAGTCATTCTTGAGGGTAGAAAAGGACCACCATTCACTCCGGCCCAAGAAGGAAAGAGATACTTTTCCATTGAGTCTGCTACATAACAACGAATATAAACAGGTAAATAACACATGATTTCATTTCAAAATGTTCCATTCGTTTCATTCAAGAATAACATTTGACATCAAGCTTTGGCGGAGTGGAGTCCTTCAATACGATGCGTTTTTGGATTGATTCCTACAAGATGTAGAACTATTCGAATAGTCAATACCAGATATCGAACAAAATTCAAAAGTTCACCAATACAATCGTCATTTCCTTTTCGCAGTCTTGAATCTTCTAAGTCATTCAACCCTCTGTTATGTTATTCCAAAGACCCGATATTATGAAACACATGCTCTAAAATGACGTACATTCTTGATGTTGGATGATTTCTTTTCTTCCTGATGTACCTTTTGCTGATCTCGATTTCTCGAAGTGGTGATATAACTTATGTTATTTTCAAAATGAATTCTTGTCGCCATCACGAACGAAGTGTTTCACAGCTTGCTGATTCGCCTTGGATTGCGAAATATTATCCACAGGGGGGTCCTCATCACCAACCATCACCAAAATAAGCTGAAAAAATCAGAAAATTGAGAAAAAACTGAACGATAAATATGAATTTCGAGGCAACACATACATATTAACAGTCTACTGATATAGTATATCAAGAGAGACGAATAACTGTTGACATATCACAATAGTACTCATAACGAAAAATGAACATAGCCAGATGATGAAACCAATTGGAATTCATGAAGTTCTGACAGTTAATGTGGAAGATTGCCTAATCCAATACAGAAAATTATTATTTTCTCAACAACGAATGAGGAGTAACGCATTCATCTGAAAGATAATTAGGAATTCAAAATAACCGAAAAGAATAGAGAATTAAAACTCGAAACTCAAGATATTGAAGAACTCTATTCATGGAACTCAAATATATATATATATATATATATATGAATATATATGATATATGAATATATATATATATATATATATATATATATATATACCGGGTGTCCCAACGAAAACTTTCCACCTGGATTTACTGGGAAATGACAAATTATTTTCGGAAACGCTAAAACAGGTCGATTTTAATTTCTAAGGAGACACATGTCAGTAATGGATTTAGTCGAGCAACTTCATCATAGGGAACGTGGGTCGAGTGATACATCATCTGAAAGCTCTTTTTATTCTCTATCCAAACGTGTATAATTTTTCCAAAATCGAATGAATGGTAATTGAAATTAGTGTTGTTGACAGGTTCAATGTAATTTAGTCAATATCTCACCTGTTCTTATTCAAATTCAATTTATCACCTATTTCAAGACTCAATGAGTGGACAGATAGACAATGGCAACATCCCATTCGGTCAGGGAACCCAGTAACCCCACGAAGAACGAAGTAAATAGCCAGGCTGGGACTATTAATTGCGAAGATCTTTCAACCAAGTATAAGGTTGATGTCGCTATTCGCGAATACATGCTCACCCCAATTGTGAGCGAAACATCCAAAGGAACCTCCTCCACAGAGGTGAACCGATCACGGCACTGAAGCCCGGAAAACATATTTCTTAGTTTTTGTTCTGTTGACTTTTTCATAGACAAAAAATACCTGTTTTTTATGGTTCGCCTGCGTGTATGTTCTCAGGATGAATTCACAGTTCGCATGATTCTTATGGAAATATCATTCGATTCGTATTCTGTGAGTCAAGTTTCTCCCTGAAAATGGTTAACGCATTAGAAGTACGAATTGAGTTAGTGAAACTTCACTACAAAAATGATGATTGTCTAAGAGCTGCAGCTAGAATTCTCAATACAAGGCATCCAGGGAAACATGCATCTGAAACCTATGTTCAAACGTTGGTTGGTAAATTCGAAAGAACTGGGGAAACCAGAAACATCATCCTGAACGTCGGATCAGGAACGAGGCTGTTGAGGTAGCAGTTTTGGGACACGTGGCTATGGATCATACTCAAAGTATTCGAAGCTTGGCTGAAGCTTCAGGTGTAGCGCGATCGAGTATTCAGAGAATTCTCAAGTCACATCGATTCCATCCATACAAAATCAAACTTGTACATGAACTGAACGAAGACGATTTTGACAGACGTCAACAGTTTTGTGAGGAAATGTCTGAGCGTCTGAGAACGAATCCAAATTTGCTCTTCAATATTTGTTTTTCAGACGAGAGAACATTTTTTGTTAATGGAAACGTAAATCATCACAATTGCCGCTACTGGAGCGATACCAATCCCAGGTTAATACGTGAGGTCCACACACAAACTCTGCAGAAGTTGAATGTTTGGTGTGGTATTTTTGGCAAAAATATTATTGGACCACTTTTCATATATGATAATTCGAATGGACGAATGTATTTACATCTTCTTGAGAATGCCATCGATCCCATGACAACGGATATTATCGGAAACGATGGAGATTATTTGGCAGACAACCTCCATTTTCAACAAGATGGAGCACCACCTCACTATGCAGTAGCGGTTAGAAACCTTCTGGATGAACGATATACCAATCATTGGATAGGGCGACGAGGACCAATTGAGTGGTCAGCTAGATCACCAGACTTCAACCCGTTGAATAATTTTTTATAGGGGCATCTCGAGAGCAAAGTTTTTGCCACTCCGCCAGAGTCACTGGAGGATCTACGTGGTCGAATTGTAAACAAGTGCGGTAGCATAACTCCAGAAGTATTGGAAAACGTTCGTTATAGTTTCGAAAGTGAACTTTATCATTGTATGGAAGTAGGAGGGGCTCATTTCGAGCAATTGATAAATTTAATTTCGATAAGAACATGTACGATATTGATTATTTAAATTAAACCTATTACCACACTAATCTCAAGTACCAGTCATTCAATTTTGAAAAAATAATGAACGTTTGGATAGAGAATGAAGAGAGCTTTCAGATGATGTATCGCTCGACCCAAGTTCCCTATGATGATTCGCAATGGGGTAGCCGCCCCTGTCAGGGGGATGAAGTTGCGTGACTAAATACATCACTGACATGTATTCCCCTAGAAATCAAAATCGACGTGTTTCAGCGTTTCCGAAAATAATTTGTCATTTCCCAGTAAATCCGTGTGGAAAGTTTTCGTTGGGACACCCTGTATATGTGTTTATTTTTTTTATGAAGTGTTACAGTAGAAGCAACTATACGATAAAAATAAACAATGGAAGAACCCACAGAATCAACAACTTGTACGTGGTAACACAATATAAAAATTATATATTATTGCAACAAAATTTAAGTTATTCATACTTTACTGATATTGAATTATCTTAAGTTTATATAAAACAAATTGCAAGAATGAAACAATGGTAAAATGGATTTGAATCACAGCTAAAAAAATCTTCCAAAGCAAAACAAAGTTATTGTGAAATCTGTAATGAAGAAACAAGACAGCAACTCCCTTGATAAAAAATCATCAACAGTCTTGGCAATCCTCTAAGTATCAGTGATTCTCAATCAACTCCAACATTTCTCTTCTGGATGTACTTCTGATGTGGGCTTTGAGGCTCCTTTCGAACTCTCTCAAAGTATTTTCGTTTTTTCCCTATTCTGGTAGGTTGTTATTAAATTTCATTCCCAGATATAACATAACTCCTTTGTCCGATATGTTTGTTCATAGCAGGGGCAACAAATTTCTGTTTTTTCTTGTTTCATAGGTATGAGTGAAGCATTGTAAATTGAGTTTGTTCAAGTATTGCCTCATGTTGACCTGCATATAAAATAACTGTCGAATGTCGAGTAACTGTGTTTCGGAAAACAGTAAGTCCGTAGAATACATTCGATGTTTCTTCAAAAGAATTCTCAAAAATTCATTCTGAAATACTTGTAACCCATCACAATATGTTTTCGGAACTCCTTCCCAGCCTATGATTCCATAATTCTGATACACTATGATATTTTCTCTTGGTTTTAAATATTCAATATTTTTCTGTATCGGTATAGTATGCATCTCAGTTTTTTTTATGAGAAAGTCCATATGGATATCTCATTCGAAACAACAATCCAACATAATTCCTAAATACTTTATTTCATCAGTGGGCCGTATAGCGAATGAATTTTGTATGACTACATCATAATTTGACAGAGATGTTTCAAAACTACTGAATGGTAGGTATACTGTTTTCTTGAAATTTATTGACAAAAGTCTATAATCTAGACAGGATTTCACTCTTGTGAAATCATTTTCAATTTTCAGTTTTAAATCATATCAATCAGTCCAATCAATCATATCACTTCGCGTCTTTATATATTACCACAGTGTCATCAGCAAGCTGATATATTTGACAAGCCTTCTCCAGTAAGAATAAGTTATTCAAATAAATAGTGAATGGCAAGGGACCCAACACTGTTCCTTGAGGCACACCACATGTTATTTTCTGTGTATCGCTCAATTCATTTTATATTTCATTTTGTTTGTTCCGATTCGCTATGTCACTTCTGAATAAACAATGTGCTGTGCCTCTTATTGCCATATCATCTAGTACCAGCAGAAGACTTGAATGATCGACGGTGTCGAACGCCTTCGCCATATCTAGAAGAATACCAATTACTGGTTCTCCTTTATCTAAGCTATCATAAATAGTGTGACCACGTTCATCACTTTCGGGCCTTGGCGAATCCATAATTTTTCTTCAAATTCCGTAAGAAAAATGAAAAATAGGTGTAAAATCACAGGGGATGAATTCTACGTGCCAAGCCAGTGAGTGTGTCCCAGAAGAAGTTTACCAACTATAACGACCAGTATAAGTGTACGTGTGTCTATGAATGTTGAAGAAATATATACAGAAGATATAATATGCCAATCTGGCGTTATAGCCCCAAATAAATTATTCTTATTCTTCCCTAGACTAGGTTTGCTATCTGATATAAGTCACCCTGCCAGATACAATGGCGTTGCACCTCAATCCACGGTGACTGGTCCTATACCTAGTTAGACTTTAAGAGTCGGATATGAAATACTAGGAGATACTTTCGAAGACCGGGCGAGCCTCTCGCAAGAAGACCAATTCCCAATCACGTTTTAAGTCCCCCTCGGGTCGGTAACGGTCACTACGATGTTTCCACCGAGCTACTAGCCACCCACGAGGAGAGACTTGAGACTCTATGGCGGACCGCGCCAGGAGTCGCTTCTTGCAGATCCGGGATCTTCTCGAGGCACTTCTGCCTCAGTGAAGATGTGAAGGAACCACAAGACCTAAAAAGGTCTGTCCTTCAGCTACCTTGTGACGATGCACACGAGTTCAAAAAAAAATGAGTTTATTGTTACAAACTTCCATAGTTTCTTTGACGAATTCTTTTATTTTCCAACTTTAGGCATCTTTTATTATTATTTCCGTTTTTTTCTCACAATCAGAATATTTTCTCCTTGATATTTCATCATTGAGATTTTTGTTGGTTCAACACACAGAGTGTTTTTTTCATTTACATGTTCAACCATTGAGGTAGTAATCCACTTTTTTCATTTCCTCTCGTTATGTTCGATTTTTACATATATTATGGACTTTGTTATAACATTTTGTATCACATCAATCCATTTATCAGTTCTGTAATCGATATCCGTTTCCAAAAGTACGTCATTCCAATTAGTGATTTCAACATTTCGGATGATTTTTTTATTATTAATGTATTGGAAGAAGTTACTCTCAGGATGGTGTTCAGTTGATTTTTTACTGGTATTCAGAACAATCTGCATCAAAGTGATGTAATGGTCAGTTATAGACGTTGAAATAGTTATTGATAAAATTGAATCATCGATATAATATTTTGTGTGGATGAATATATGGTCGAGACAAGTGCCAGAATCATTTTGTACTCTGGTGGGACTGTTCATTATTGAGTGAGAACCATGTTCACTCAAGGTATCGAGATAACTTTCAGCTTCTTTTGTTTCTTCTAATATTTCTATATTGATATCTCCTAGAAACACTCTACAATTGCGTGTATCATTTTCATTTCCTAATATATCATTGAATTTCTCAATAAATGTGTCTACTTCACTTTTATGCTCAGAAGGTGACTTTTATTCAGCTGGATGGGTTGATGGGAGATATATTGTTCAGATTTGATAAATACTACCACACCATCGTTTTGATTGTAATTACCATGATTATACAATGTCTTATACTCAACAATATTGAAAGCACTTATACCAGCTATCTGTCTGGTTTCTGTAAAAACTATACAATCGATGTTGCTATCCAAGCTTTCAATAAACACTAAAAAACCAAGGCTACGTATATTGGTATTCACAATTTCAAAATTCGTGGCTGAATTATTTATTTCTAATATTTGTTTTGCATCTTCAGATGTTTCCAAATCGAATGTTCCAAGTTCCAAGTTCCAACAGTGAAATCATTGATGGATGGATCCATCTTATTGAAGTTCAGTACAGGAGATTATTCCAAAATTAGGTCAATAACATTTATTGGAAAAATGATGATTTGGAAAACTGGAAGTGAAACAGCTCTAAAGATCATTAGATTAGTTTGAGATCTGGATGAATTGTTTTTTTATGATTTATATCGTACTACTCATTTCTCGAAGTTGAGTTGTTTCTTGTAGTCCGTCCTGTTTTGGTTGAATTCATGTGTGTTATTTGAAATCGAGAAGTGTCGATGTTATTTGTAATCGTAGGTGTTGAAGGTTTTCTTCTTACGTCCGTTCGATTCTTAGTTTTTTTTCCTTCCTTCTACTATTACCTCAGTCTCTTCAAGATTTTCCGAAATTTCAGATTTTTTCATGGTGCGCTATTTGCTTCAGGTAGTAGTTCAAATTCTGAATCTATATTGCTGCTTTCTAGTTCTTCTACTGTATGGTGTACCATTCACATATAATTTGTAATTCCAAATATACGTTTGATAATTATTGCTCCTTGCACTTTTCAGATGTTTGACTAGGATTTTGTTCGTGATTTGATCCTCGGGTCTCAAGTCATGTAATATTGAAATACCAGTACCTCGTAGTTTCGTTAGGTCTTGAGAAATTTCTCGTTTTAGCAGAAACGAGATGAATTCAAGAATGTATAACGATTCTTCTGTTAAAATGAAAAGAAAATAATATTGAATCGTTAACGGCACGGCAACTCGTTTGTTTGGGAGCAAGGTGTGAGTTCTGAATTATATCAGGTGGAGCTTTGTCAGGCGCCACTCAGTTTTCGTTGCGAAATAACTGAGAAAAGAAGTGTGATATTAAATTGAAGTAAAATCCTGTATAACTATGACAGATTTAATTTCATAACCAGGGGTTGTACTCACTCATATATCAGCTCCATTATAGATAGAAATGCAATATAGCAAAAACATAGTTCAAAGGGTAACTTCCCCGTTCATATAGGCCTATACTTCGGGTTCACAGAGTCACCAATGGACTCAATACTATTGAAATGAATTGTTTAATCCGAATTAAGACTGTATGAATATGTACGAATAATCAGATGATAATGTTTACAAAAATATACAATGACTGACCATTGTCATGACATTGACAGAGATACACTGGGCAGTAGTTCAAAAGACATTATATAGTGGCGTACTGACAGCGAAGAATATAGTTCAAATATCTCTAGACTGAGGAATGAATTGGAAACCTCTGACCTGTTCTGGGAATTCTGGACCTAGTGCAAACGGTAGTCTCACTACTCTGAATGAAGTGTCGACATCCCTCTTTCAGCCAGCGGTAGGGGTTGATGTGCCCTGACGACTGAATCTCTCCGTAAAAGCTCTAGATAGAAATCCGATACGTCTAGGGAATCTGGGCGCGTGAATTCGCCTGTGTCAGCTGGATTCTGCACCAGAATCCAGGCTTCGCAGGGTCTTGGCTGTCGGGTCCACTGACTGCCATCAGTGCAGGTCCTCCCCTCGACCTAACCGGACCAGGAACTCAAACTGCCGACTCTGGGCTGGGAGGGTTCAGGGAACACCAGGAGACTGAACTCCCCTGGAACACCTGTCAGGAATGTGGTAACTGGCTATCTGAACCAGTAGGCCTTAGGAGTTAGTACTGCTTGCAGTGAAGATTCTGCCGAAAACTCCTGTGACGCACGTGGATCTGGGCTGTCGGGTCCTTGAGCTGACAAAGGATCGAAGAAAACTATCTCCAGTGTCCAGTCTTGACCATCGAACCATCACCAGAAATCCAGGCTTCAGGGCGCAGCGAAGCTCCCTCAAGTGCCTCAACAGACAGGAAGAATGCCTCAATGACAGTAAAGTCCATACAGTGTAGTTCAGAATTATGCAGTTAGATATCCATTGACAGTGAAGATATAACTGAAATTCCCAGTCCATTTCAAGATGCCATGAAGTCAGCAAAACATGTATATTATTTTATAATGAAGTTGATACAAAATGGAGTCTTAGCGTGGTCGTCAGTTCCTCTCTCCCCTCATTTAGGCCGTGATATCTACCCGTACTCTCTAAGAAAACGGATCTCATAATACTCAAAAACCTTCTTACCTTCCAACTAGAAAAGCCTAACACAAAAAAACACCCAGCTAACTAGGTAGCATGAGTCACGTTTCATAAATGAAACCATGATCACCTCCAAAATCTTGGAAAGGCAACACCAAAAGAACAGGACAACGGAAGTTGCTCTTCTTGACGAATTTCTGGCTAGCTCAACGGACTATACCCGTTTATAAAAACAATTCAAATATTGAAAACCGTTCACCGCGCATCTGACAGAATAGCCAACTACTGAACATAAATCAGGAAGGCAACCTAGCCTAGCAGAAATCACCCCCAATGGTCCATAAGTCCAACCTACACTACGCTACTCTTCTCTGCATTCGATACCAATAAATATTTATGAACACTGCTGCATACTTCAGCGACCTAGGTAACCGCGCAACGGTGGCTTCTTCCTGTGCTGATTTAAAGAAGAAGTGGACGAAAATTACCAGATCTAATTTATCATACTGTCATGAAAATTGAAAGTGATGTAAACATTATCTGAATATGGAATCTCAACTAGTTAAGATGGACAACCTCGAAAACTATTATCACGAAGCTATAAAAAAAATCATTATAATGTTGTAAAGTGCGCCCTTCAGGCTATTATCATGATTGTTAGATTCTCTTTCATTATATTATTGGGTATATCATATATTTTATTCATATCAAATGCAACAGTGATTCTATTTAGTTCATGTCATCATAAACATATTGAAAGTGCTGACACTTCACGTGCTCTAGGTATTGCGTGCATTTCTGCAAACTATTGCTACACTATTCTATTGGATATTTCTATCTTTCTTGTTGGCAACGTCTAAACCACGTGATATGTCGTTTGTAAAAACGATTGTATCCCTATTGTCGGGGACATTCTCCATTGAAACTACGTCTACTCTGTAATTTTCTGTAACTTGACCTGCTGAACCTGCAAAGTTGAATATAGAGTTGTCAAAGGACTTCGACTTTTCTTTTAATTTATATTTGGGGTACCAAAGTACACAAAATTTGGTATTCCCCAACATAAATTGGTGTCTATTTCTAATTCAATAGAATTTTCATTGTTATAAGAACTGCAACTTGGAAATTTTTTTGAACATTTCAGATGATTCCTATACTTATACATAAAGAACAAAATTCCTAAAATAATGAATAGGTATATGAAAACGTAATGTATATGATTCCAATTGAAATCCTGGTTCTCAAACATCTCTTGTTCCTCCAATTTCAAAGCATTTACAGCATAACTAATTCTTTCTAACTTATCAGAGTGTTGCGATGTAATGAGTAGAGTTTTATTCAATAAGGGAAAATAATTTATTTTCAATGAATTATTTATCATGTTGGAATTTATGTCAAATTTTGGATGATATGAAATATACGTTGATTCACTGTATGATTGTGAGTCTAACGAATTTAATATAATAGAGCAAGTGAATGCTGAACAATGAGTGTTCAGTTTCAAAATTCCTGTTCGGAATAACGAAATTTGTTTTTCATTCTTTCCACATTTTATGGTTAAAAATTCCTTTTTTGGACTGTTGAAGATTCAAGAATTTGGTTGATGTAATTGAATGAAAATTGTGCTGTCAATAAAAATTATTCGCTTTTCACATGTTTCTGGCATAATGCTGAGGGGTAAGAACAAAAGTGCTTCGCATGCTTTGTGCAATTGTAACAGGAACAAAGGATATTTTTGTTTACAATTATATTTACTATCTAATATAAGACATTCATCGATATGTGAGTGATCGAGAAGAAACTAATGTTGTTTCACACTATCTATTGCTAAAAATGTTTTTTCAGGAATAATGAAGGAAAATAAGTTTTTCCCATATTACATTGGTAAACTTGTCATTTTCAATAAATCATATGAAATAGTACTTACTAATGGTATGTGTAAGATGAATAATATAACCTCATCTACTAACATTACACTTGGTGACATGGACTTATACAATTCTAAAGAATTTTTCTGAGTCAACAGTACAGGAAAGGTTAAACCTGAAGGCATATGCATACTGAATTGTAATAAATGGTTGATCAAATTCTTAGGGCTGATGATCAGAGGATGTACATTTCCATTATGCGCCGATATAATAATGTTCAATAAATTATTTTGATATGAATCAAATTGATTCGTTAGCATGTCGAACATCAATAAGTATTGATCAATCTCTTCTATGAATTCAAAATGAAGAGATGAATTATTGATAACAAGCGTTAAATTGTTAACATAATTTTGTAAGTTGGAAAACTTCTTATCAAAACTACGTAAATTCGTCATCGATGAATAATTCATGTATTGAAGAGTACTTTGAAAAACACTTGTCTGTTCTAGTAATAATTTCTGCATATTTGACTGTTTGTTCTCAAGTTTTTCGATAGCATTATTATAATGAATAGCATCGTCTTCATCTAAAGTACCAAAAAGGACTTTAGCGGTACTTCCAAGAACATTCATCAATCCACGCTTTGATCTGAACTCATCTATAGGATTGTTCGAATGAGCCAATAGATCATTAATCAATATATTGCTTTCTTTACTTTTCTGTAGTGTTAAACTCATCACATTTATGAATGAAGTACATTGTTTGAAATTTGCTTTCATTGCTAGTACTGATTGGCACAAGCCTTTAGCTTTTTCGAAGTTGAAAATCAATAGTTTATATAAATCAAAATATGAATTCAAATCTAATTTCGTAAGCATTTTCCAATAACTATTGTATACGGATAATGAGTTGAATTGTTCATAATAAATTCCAGCGCTTTCGTTAATCTGGGTAATATGATATGTACTCAGATTATCATTTTCATTTATATCATTACCTAAACTGCTACGTACTAATTGAAGTAACCATATGATTACTATAATTAAATTAATTAGATTCATCGCGACGACGATTCGCACTCTTATGCGCTCGGATTTCAGCTGAATTTACTGAAACAGAGAATGATTTATTTCAATTATGATGAAGTTTCAGTCTATTATTGTGGACTTTTGTCCGTTTTTTTCCAATTAAGATGGTGGTATTTACACTTGAATTTATCTCTACGACCTTATATGGGCCGTTCCAAACTGATAACAATTTTTTGCTTTTTCCTTTTACACTAGACTCATTTTTGAGTGAAACCAAGTCATCAATCCGGAAATTTACACCATTTACATGCTGATCATAATATTCTTTAGATTTTTCTTTACTCTTGACAAGATTTTCTCGCGCTATTTCATGCGCGTGCTGAAGTCGAGACTTCAGTTCACTATCGTAATCATCATAGTTATAATATGATAGTTCCGGAGGTTTTTTAAAACTTGAAGGAATTTCTATAGAATGTCCATAAAGTAACTCAAATGGCGTGTAGTCAGTCGCCGCATTGACTGATGAGTTGAAAACGAACTGTGCATAGGGCAACCAAGTATCCCACGAATTTTGGTCTTTATCTATATATGATCTCAAATATTCAGTTAGAGTTTTGTGCGACCTTTCTAGAGCACCATTTGTTTGAGGCCTGGAAGCACATGTTTGTATTTTCTCCATTTTCAAAAGTTTGCACACATTTTTGAAAATTTGACTTAAGAAATTCTGACCTTGATCAGTGAGAACAAATTCCGGAATTCCGTGACGACATATGATGTTTGTTACAAAATGTTCAGCAATTGTATTAGCTTCTTGATTTTCTAAGGGAATTAATTCACAAAATTTCGTTAATTCATCTTGAAAGGTAAGTATATATTTATTATGATTGTTCGTTACTGGTAATGGGCCAACTATATCTAGGCAAATTTTTTCAAATGGTTTTTTTGCTGTCGTTGATATATTCATTGGCATTTTCGTATATCTAGAGGATTCATTTTTTCGACAAAATTCACACTTCGTTATATATTTATGTATATCCTTGTACATTCCTGACCACTTATATTTGCTTCTAATTTTTTTGAAAGATCGATTTATACCTAAATGTCCTCCTAATGGACTATCATGATATTCTTTGAGAATTCGTTGTATCTCATCTTGTGAAGTGACTTTTGTGGTGTTGCTATGGAAAATTGTTACCTTGATATCGAAGGTTTTGAAAATATATCGCATCATTGTTCTGATATTTTCTATTTTCAAGCTTCTAAAAGGAATGTTTCTCGTAAAATTTATCATTGACAGATTGGTAACATCATTAGATATAGCGAATTCCTTAACTTTTTCTTGAAAATATTTTCGTAACTGACTGTTTTGTCGTGACTATGAGTGGGTATAAATAAAATGTTATTTTCCTCGAAGTATTGTATGCCATACTCTGTGAGGGTTTCCAATTTCAATTTGTCTAGAATGCTTCCTTTAATTGAGTCATGAACTACTGATGTTGCATCGGTGCTAATAAAATGTACATGCAAAGATGCAAGGTCGGACTCTGAAATATTTTTATGGCAATCTATAACATTTGAATTTATAATGACACGATTTCCTTTCTCCTTCAAAAACTTTTCATATTCAGAACAGGTGTTTATATTATTCACGTGGCATATTCTGCTTAGTGCATCGGCATTACAATTTAGGGAACCAGCCTTATGTCTAATTTCGAATTGAAACTCTTCTAACTTCAATCGGAACTTCATGAGACGACTACCTGGATCCTTAATGGAAAACATCTACAATAATGGTTTATGATCAGTAACAATCAGAAACTTGCGACCATATAGATACGGTCTGAAGTGCTTGCAACTCCAGACGATAGCAAACAACTCCTTCTCGATAGTACTATAGTTTTTCTCCGCCTTATTCAAGGTACGAGAAGCGTAGGCAACAGGTAAATCCTTACCTATCTCTCCTTGCGATAACACTGCCCCTAATGCGGTATTACTCGCATCGGTGGTCAAAATGAAAGGATTTGTGAAAATAGGAAATTGTAAAATTGGAGGATTACATAATTTTTCTTTGAGTAGTTCAAATGATTCTATACAGGAAGGTGATAAATTGAATAGCGTGTCCTTCTCCAAAAGATTATTCAACGGTTGAGTGATTTTTGCAAAATCTCGGATGTGGCGTCTATAATAGCCGGCCAATCCTAAAAACGATTTGGTTTCAGTTACATTTTTAGGAATGGGAAACTCTTTAACTGCTTTAACTTTTGCAGGAGCAGGACTTATACCCTTTTCAGTGGTTATATGGCCTAAAAAGCTCAACTCAGGACGCAAAAATTCACATTTCTCTGGCTGTAATTTGAGATTATACATTCTCAGACGTTCAAATATTTCAACCAATTTTTCATTATGCTCCTGAAGAGTTTTTGCATATATGATGATATCATCAAGGTAAACAAAACACTTAATGCCTTGTAATCCAGATAGAACGTTATTCATCATTTTCATGAATGTACTGGGGGCTCCTTTGAGACCAAATGGTAAACAATTAAATTCATAATGTCCATAAGGAACAGAAAATTCAGTTTTGTGTTTATCGGTAGGATTCATCAACACCTGATGATATCCAGATGCCAAGTCTGATGAACTGAAGAATTTTGAGTTTCCTAGTTGATCTAATATTTCGGTGATATTTGGTAAATAATAAACTCCATCTAATGTTTTTTCATTAGGCTTTCGAAAATCCACGACGATTCGCCATCTTTTATTCCCATTCGGATCTGATTTTTTTGGAGAGGGGAATTGTAGGGAGATTTTGAATCGGAAATAATTCCATCTTAGAGCATTTCATCGACCTGATTACGAATTTCTTCATGTTGTTGAAAAGGTAGCCTATAAGACTTTATATTTACAGGAATATCATTGACTGTAGGAATGGAATGTTTTATTGCGTCAGTATAACTCGATATATCACCCTGTAAATAGAATATATCGTGAAAAGATTTGCAAATTCCAAAAATGCTTTCCTTTTCATTCGCATCTATATGAGACATACGTAAGGATTCTGTTAACTTCCTCAGTCTTTCAAGATTACAATCAGGTTTGTTGATAGACAGAATTTCATATTCGGAAACATTTTCAAAAGTAAGAGGAGGATTATCAACAATTATATCATGTTCATTTGTATTTATAAAAGCTACGTTACAATGTCCGTTTGTTGGGCTGATTATACAGTTTCCAACGAATACCCCGTCTAGGATTTCAGGAGATAAACATAAGGAATCGGATTTTTGTGACGTTTTAATTTTGCGTATTACTTCGCTTCTTGCCGGTACAGTAATTTCATTATTTCCGTTTTGTTGAGGTTTTTTCAATAATTTGAAAGAATATGGTTCGTTTCCATGAATGAAAGACATCATTTTATTTTGATAATCAATTTGCGCTTTGAGTTTCAAAAGAATATGTTTACCTAGGATTCCATCTTGCGGAATAGGAAAATCGTCGTTGACAATGTGTACAGGATGTGTAAAGATACTTGTACCTAATGGAAATTCACCATAACAGATGCCATATGTTGCAATAAGAGTTTCTGAAATACCTTTTAGGAAGGATTTATGTTCAGTGTAACAAATTGCATCACCTTTAGTACAGGATTTTTTTAAAAGACTGATAGAACTTTCAGTGTCTAGTAAAAGATTAGCTGGATTATTTTTAGCTAATAATAAAGAAATAATGGCACTTTCAGCTTCTTCAGTAGAATAAGGATTCAAGCAAAAGACTTCATTATTATTCGTATTTTCTAGTGTATATGATTCAGGACTTGTAGCATGATCAGGAGTAGGACTACAAGTATTGTTCAAGGTACGGCATTTCAAAGATCGCTTACCCGACGTGCACTGCCTGTCTCTGCAGTCGGTGTTCGGGAGTTTCCCGAACTCGTTGGGGAGTTGTTCGATTGATATTGATCATTTTTTTTCTTCTTGAAACAATCGCGTATATGGTGACCTTGTTTTTCACAATGAGCACATATAATTTTCGCGACATTCACTTCTGATTTCACTTCTCTCTTTGGAAAGGATGAAAATTGCTGTGTGGAGGTAGAAGGTTTATGTTTAAAGAAACATTCGGTCTCTAAATGACCGTTTTTATGGCAAAAAATGCATTTTTTGAAAGTTTTGTTGTTAGAAAATTTCAATTTCTGTTGCATATCACAACTTCTTTCTTCTTCCACAGCTGCTTCTATCGCTTCCGAGAGTGTTTCGAAACGAGATGCCTTTATGATAAGTTTAAGACTTGAATGAAGGCCATCTACAAAAGATTTGAAAGCTGTTCGAGAGTTTGATTTTTTTATAACTTCAGCTGCATCGAGGCCTTCCGCTTGGATGCAGGCATCGTTGAGATCACTCAGTAGGTGTTCAACTCGATTACCAAAGCTTCGTACAGATTCACCAAATTTTTGTTTAATACGAAGCATCTCACAATAAGCGATGCTTCGTGTCTCTAAGAATTGATCCTGTAAATCGCTTCTCAGATCTTCCCAATTTTCATAAGATTTATGTTTGACAATATTATATGCTGCCCCTGATAATCGTGCTTTAATGATGTTAACAAGCATACCTGCGTCTGCAGGCTGAGACAAAGTTTCACTAACTACGTCACAACATGAAATGAAACGATGGAGCTCTGATCTATCACCCTTAAATTCAGGAATAAGTTTCAACGCTGTATCAATGTTCAATTTTGGCATATTGTCAGTATTTCCGCCTTCTGGGTTAGCCTCTACTATATCTGGCATAGAATTATTCGGTGAGAAAGAATGAATTTAACTCAAACGTCATATAAGAAATATCAGAAGTTGGCAATAATAAATGTAATACGAATACGAAAAACTGAGTGTCTAGATAGGTACGCAAAATATGAAATTTCAAGAGAAGTTTTGCAAAAAAAAAACAAAAATCCAGAACGATGTCTCCCAATGTGCTGCGTTAATGATGGACACCACCATTCGAAACCGTCTGCCACTGTAGCTGAGCTGAATAACTTACTTGCTGCTGATGATCGCTGACTCGTTGAATATTTGTTGATCCGCTTGCCTCAGCTACTCACCCGGTATCAGGATACGTCCAACAGTCGTCGGCTTTCGGAGTATACCATGAAATACTTGAGGGTTGCTTAAGGCTTGTCTCGGCTCAACAATGGAGGTTTCACAGGAACAAGTACTGCAGGTTGCAGGAACTCAGGAACTTATCGATGGGCTGATTTTCGACCACCCCACACCTGACACCAATTTATGTTGGGGAATACCAAATTTTGTGTACTTTGGTACCCCAAATAGAAATTAAAAGAAAAGTCGAAGTCCTTTGACAACTCTATATTCAACTTTGCAGGTTCAGCAGGTCAAGTTACAGAAAATTACAGAGTAGACGTAGTTTCAATGGAGAATGTCCCCGACAATAGGGATACAATCGTTTTTATAAACGACATATCACGTGGTTTAGGCGTTGCCAACAAGAAAGATAGAAATATCCAATAGAATAGTGTAGCAATAGTTTGCAGAAATGCACGCAATACCTAGAGCACGTGAAGTGTCAGCACTTTCAATATGTTTATGATGACATGAACTGAATAGAATCACTGTTGCATTTGATATGAATAAAATTTATGATATACCGTATGATATAATGAAAGAGAATCTAACAATCATGATAATAGCCTGAAGGGCGCACTTTACAACATCAATACTCAGTGCATCCCTCATGCAGCCATGATGTTCGTCATTTCACACTATGGAACGTGGAAAGGTATATTTTCATGTTACAAATGATCGTTCCTTTCTTTCCGATGAAATATATATGATTGATATCTTTTTCGGAAAAGTTACAGTTGGAGATTCGTCATTTCACACTATGGAACGTGGAAAGGTATATTTTCATGTTAAAAATGATCGTTCCTTTCTTTCCGATGAAATATATATGATTGATATTTTTTTCGGAAGAGTTACAGTTGGAGATTCCTTTGAGTTTGTCGATTAACTTTTCTTTGTTCGCAACCAGTCCAAAAATGACGATATTGTTTCTCTTATTGAACCGTTCTATATTGAGGATTTTGTGTTCCAGGATATTGCATTCATCTTCAATTTTCTTCGTTTTATAATCCAGACTATCTCGTTTACTCTTTATTTAATTTTCAACTCTTTCGTTTGATTACTTATGAGTACTTCTTATTTCGAGAGTAAATCATTATTGGAAATTTCACTCATAATTGTCTCGTATTCTCCCGTACTAATATTCCTAGTAGTTTTTGCTAGTGATCAGAGACGTTTCTATAATTATGCTTGTTTTTGTGGTTCCTATTCATTGTATATTTCTGATGCTATTGCATTATACAGGAGGAGTCAAAAATGTGTACCGAGCTTTCTGGGTGTGATAGAACATTGAAAAATAAGTGTAGTTTGATGATTAAACTCATGGCCTAAAATGCATATTGAGGGAGATATATCCTTCCAAAGTTGATAAAATTAAAATAATTTCTCCGCATAACTTCTGAACGATGGAAGCCACCTGATTGAAACTTTGTGCATGAATGTATGTTGTCAAAATACATTTTTTCGACACACTTCCACATTCCTGATATTGTTATGAAGGGTGTTTTCAGAGGGTGAGTCATGATTTTTTGTAGAAAACCTTTTTCCCTGTATTATTTTCGGTGAAAAAACAGGAGCATTCGATGGAGCGAACAAAATTACATGAAAAAGGTACTGTTATTCAAATACAAAAAATTGAGCCGTTCGTGAGATATTTGAGTTTTTGTAGTTACATGATATCAGCAGATTGATTTTATTCATCGCGAGATTCATCGATATAACGATATTTCAGCAGCATTTGCATTTCCGAAGCACTCGCCAAGCATTAGATGCATATCAGTTTGATCAGAGAACGAATAACCTGCCATATTTCTTAAAATCTCAGTTGATAATCGCAGTGATAAATGACACAGAAAAACCACACGAACAAATCGACTACAACAATGTTGACTCGAATGTTGATGACATGAACGTCAGAATTGAGAACGAAATTATTCATCATGGCCTGCTAAAATATCGTTATACCGATGAATCTCGCGATGAATAAAATCAATCTGCTGATATCATGTAACTACAAAAACTCAAATATCTCACGAACGGCTCAATTTTTTGTATTCGAATAGGAGTATCTTTTTCATGTAATTTTCTTCGCTCTATCAAATGCTCCTGTTCTCTCACCGAAAATGATACAGAGAAAAAAGTTTTCTACAGAAAATCATGACTCACCCTCTGAAAACACCCTTTATAACAATATCAGAAATGTGGAAGTGTGACGAAAAAATGTATTTTGACAACATACATTCATGCACAAAATTTCAATCGGGTGGCTTTCATCGTTCAGAAGTTATGCGGAGAAATTATTTTAATTATATCAACTTTGGAAGGATATATCTCCCTTAATATGCATTTCGGGCCATGAGTTTAATCATCAAACTACACTTATTTTTCAATGTTCTATCACCCCCAGAAAGCTCGGTACACATTTTTGACTCACCCTGTATAAAGTTCAATATGAGATATCTTCTATCAAAAATTCACTTACTGAATTCGACTTAGCATCAAGGGCATGTTGATCTTAAATTCAATCAAAAAAAGTACTGGTAACCACTGATTATTGAAATAGGATATTATATTGTGAGAAATGTTCATATTTGTGTTTCAACATTGGAATATACATGAACTGATATGAGGAAAAATAATAATGATCAATGAATTGACTGGTGTGGTGATAGATCGAAAAATCTATGATAATCCCGTTCCATACTCAGTTTTAATTGCTGCAGGTGTTGATATTTTTCGATTTTCAGTCTCCGCTTATGAAGCTCTGGTGAACCATCAATTTCAATCTCCTGGATGTCGAAGCTTACAGAAACACCATTCCTTGAATATGTTAATGCTTTCAGATCATTCACTGTTGGGGCACCACATACTTCCCAATGTCTGATAGATTTGGAGAACTGAATTTCATCAAATTTCTTGAAATAATCATGGAGCAAGTATTGTACTTTGTAATACATAGTCTGCTGGAACATTGATTCTCTTATTTCGAATCTTCCTTTCGATAACAGAATGCATACTGTCCACCTCCATTCGAGTATGGCCTTTCTGTAAATATTTTTGGATGACATCTACACTTTTATCGATAGCGAAATTGAATAAAGCATCCGACAAGGTTATGTTGCGATTCTGATACCCACAGTCATCACTGAATATAATTATTTCCCTGTGATTTTCCGAGGGATTATATAATTCAAGATGTTTTTCCAAACAGGATACGATAATGCTTGAGAACTCTTTACTACTCAAACCACCTTCAGACTCATTCCACAAAAAACAATATCTTTGCTGGCGTTTTATATCAAAAATTGTGGAATTATGTACAATTATTTTAGTTTCATAGTATAACGATGAAACATTAGATTCAGGACACAGACTGTTAGTCCATTGTGAAAACTTCATTATCAGATTCTTTGTGTTTCGCTTTCTCAAGGCTAGTTTCTTTTTTCATTCGAATGTGTTCATTGTACTTTCCCTCTGATGAATTTCTTGTCTCGAATGCGACACACGTGTCATATAAATCTTTTTTGGGTTTATATAATGATAAGTGATTTCTTTCTCCTTGTGGAATGTTGCAATCGATACAGGTGTTGTTTTTTTTATTCGGCAGAAATCTGATTTATACACGTTGACTCAGAGTTGATGAAATCATGTAAAAGTTCAATATGTGTATCTCGAGGAGTTTTTTCGGTTCTGGAGGTTCTAATTTGCCAGGTCGACTGTTTTCTAGAAAGATCTCAGCCCATTCCTTCATCACCCATTTTTTTACAGCCAGGGTATTCAAAAACATCGATTCGCAAACTCTGAGTCTACCATCACCCAAATAGAACTTGTTTGAGTATGTTCTTCTGGAGTTAGAATTTTCGCAACGTTTTCTTGCTACTTGATCAACTGAAACATGATTGTACACGGATAGTTTCAATTCTTCCCAAGTATATCCCCAGAATTGTTTGGATACGGAGTGTCTTTCTTCATCATTTGAAAATCTACACTATGAGAGTTATTTTTCTCTTCTACTCAGTTTACAATTGCACGAGGGTTTCATAGATCTAGGCCATTTCAATAATGTACAGTTCCAGTTCCCATTTTCTCGTTTTCTTCCCAGATGTGTTTTCCATTCCTCTCTATTCAGTAGATTTTTAATCTCAGACCACTTTTTTATGTTCAATGTGTATTTTGTAGTCCGTCTCCGTTTCGGACTCTCATTTTCCAAGCTTTCGTCTTCTTCTTCCTCAGTTTCAAGATTCTCAACTTCTGAATTATCATTCACTTCATGATCTTGATAATTCCCTCCTGGTTCAAATCTCTCCATGAGTTCTGAGTCTGGTTTAAAATCTGGATCAGAGGCTGTATCATAATATGTATCCATTGCTGTTGACACCAATGCAATAGTTTCTTTCGAGCTTGATTAAGACCTTCCATTAATTACATCACACTCTTCTATTGAAGTATTTCCTACCTCTTCGTAATAATTACGCAGTTCATGAAATATTGGCTCATTCTGATCTACTTGGATGTCTTCCACCATGCAAAATCCATTTTCTGGTACTCGTATGATTTGATCTATGATGATTAATCTTGTGAAGTTTGTGATTTCCAACCTTCATAATGTAACTCACCATCATTATCCATGAATACCACTTCAGCTCGTTCAATGGTTGATATTGCATATACAGGTTGGCCCATCGAAAACGTACCGCAAGGCATCACAAGCTGGTAAAGAACTTTTCGATGAAATCCGAAAACAGGTCAAGTTTGTTTGTCAGGGGGACACATTTTGACGTAACAAGCATAGTAAAACCTTGAACCCTCTAAGTAGGGGTGTCACCCCAACATTTTTTCCAAATGGGAAGGGGGGTCGAGCGATACCTCTTCAGAAGGGGCTGGTCATTCCCTACACAGTGCTGCTCACATTTTCAAAATCGATCCATTCGTTCAGAAAATATGGAGCGTTGAAACTCCAACGATAATGTGCGACGAAAGCTGCAAAGATTGATTATTGATTATTTAAGTAAATGTTCGAATTGCTGTCCGTCAACCTGCATAAAGTGGTATAAGTTATTTTCAAACCGTTGTCGTACATTCTGGAGCATTTGGGGTGTCATTTCGCGACATACGTTAATGATTCTTCGATGCCACTGTTCTAATGTGTTCGGTGGTGTTTTGTAAACAACGCTTTTGATGTGTCCCCACAAAGAAAAATCTAAAGGACTTAGTCGGGTCACCTAGGTGGCCATTCTATCGGGCCCCTTCGTCCTATTCATCGTCCTGGAAATGTGTCATGTAAATTATTGCGCACATTGTGGGAATAATGAAAAGGAGCTCATTCTTGTTGATGAATCAGTTCCTGTTCATCGTATGCGGGATCGTTCTCAATGATATTTTTTGAGCTGGGTCGATGGCATTTTGTAGTGAATCCAAGTACATATCGCCTGTTGAATTTTCAGGAGGGAAAAAAGATCCTAAAATAGCATTTCCAAAAATACCAGCCTACACATTCCACTCCTGGGGGTGTTAAGTGTGCGTCTGGAAAATCCTTGGATTGGTGTCAGCCAAGTACTAGCAATTGTGGCGATTCACTAAGCCATTGAGGAAGAAGAAACATTCGTCCGAAAAACACACATTGAATAGAAAATTACCATTGTGTTACGCTCGCTCACTCATAATTTCGCAAAATTGCGAGCGACGATCGAAGTCGTCTCCATACAGTTCGTGCACTAAGCGTATTTTGTAAGGATTGAATTTGTATTTTTCCCATACCCGTTGGACACTGGTACGAGACACACCCGTCGCAATGGCCAATTGTCTTGTGCTCAGCGTACTATCAACTGCAATTTGCCCCAATACTGCTATCCGCGCTCTCTTTTTGTTATGAACTGAACCGTTTCGCGAGTTATTATATTATATATATATATTATTATATATATTATATATATATATTATATATATATATATTATTCCGCATTATTATGTCGCGACGAATCTTGTAAGCTTTGATCAATTCATCCCAAACAAATATTGTTAATTTTCGTAACCAAATGAATATTCTTTTTTTAAAAACCTTTTCGCTCGGTACGGAAACTTAACTGGCGCAGTAGTTCGGATTTTTGGAATCGTTTTTGTATTCGATTTCTGTTTCTACAGTTAACAAAAAAAAAGAATCTACAAACCAAATTGAATCTTTCATAATAATCAAACAAAAATCGTTCGTGCATCGTGCATTTGACTGAAATCGCCCAGGAACGAAAACACCGTTGTTTGTACACTGAGTATTTGACTGGAATCGCCCAGAAACAACAACCCCAAGAGAACCAAAGAAGCCACGAAGTCAAAGAAGAAAAAGAAGACATCGTGAGACTTTGCACACAATAATTTAGGTGTCGAAGTGCCTATATTATTGTGAGTCCTTGAAGAAACAAGATCTGGAGTTATTTTTCAGAGATCACATGTGAACGAAATCGTGTGTAGAAAAATAACCCTGAAGAAAGAAACCATCTTTAAAGAAACCATCGAGAGAAGAGTGAGAAGAAATTGATATCATTGCTTGTACTTGATTTAAACGATAACAATGACAACAAAGCTGTTATCATTGGTCAATGCAAAGTTGAACGATACCAATCACCAACCGCGAGAAATCGTTGACTCAGAAACCCCGACCTTCAATAGTTTTCCGACTTATGATGAGACTTTTGAGCCTATTGCTCATATTTCTGTAAGTTTATGTCTACAACTGACCCTGACGAACTAGCAGAACTCCTTGCTCTATCCCTCAGACTTGAACCCTTAGACGATACTAACCAATCCGAACAACCCTCTAGAATTTCAATAGCACTACCCCAAATAATCGAAGAATACGAAATAATGGCATCACCACAGATTTCCGTAAAAGACTACCTAGACCTCATTCCGAGATTCGATGGAGAACCAACACAATTATCAGCCTTTCTACAAGCATGTGAGATTGTCATTAATTTAATGGCACCTCAGAACGAACCTGCCCGAATAACTTTCACCATTCTTCATATAAGAACCAAATTAGTTGGAAAAGCAGCAATGATGATTTCGGCAAGAACTTTTTTAACTTTTCTTGAACTTAAAGCCATCCTGATATCATTGTATGGAGACCAACGAAACGAAGAATCCCTGCTTAGAGACTTGAATATGCTTCGACAAAAATCGAACGAATCCTCATTGCATTCGCCGATAAATGCATAGATTTGAGAAGTCTACTCTTGAATAAACTAGACTGTACCAACTTAGATGCAAATGTTCGTAATGCCAAAAGACAACTGTACGATGGAATAACACTCAAATCATTCCTTGCTGGCTTGAATAGCCATATGAGCCACATCTTGTGATTGAAGAAGAAAACATGATGTACCATCGAAACCAACTGAATGCATCCCATCAATCACCTGGACCGTCGAGACCTAATAACACAAAGCCACAGACAGGCCACCAATTGAGAGTTAATCCACTCCCAATAAGAAATACCACATATCTTCCTCAATCAAGAAATCCTTACATACCAAACAATCAAACGTCGCAACCTAAACAAAATTGGCCCTAACAACAATTCCAACAACAACAATTTCGTAATTTCCCAAACCAATCTTTCCTGAGAAAAACTACTCCTTCTAGAATGTTTCCTAACCAAAACCAACCTCAATATCAACGAAGACAACAACCGAAACCTACACCAATGGATACATCCTCAGGAAATACTAGAATGAACACAAATACAATGAGAATGAAAACACTCGAAGAAGTATACCATCAAGAAAATAGTCCTGAAGATATTCGACAAGAGTACTCAATACAGTAGAAAATTCATACAACATTCCAGAAAACCAAGATTATTTCGAAGATATCGAAAATTTTCCCATAACAGCCTCGGAGAATTCACAGAACAAATAGAAGTGAACATCTCATCGACAAATCGACTTCCCTATATAATAATACCAGAAATAAATGCAAAATTCATGATAGACACAGGATCGACTAAAACATTGATAAATGAAGAGCTGGCTCATAAGTATTTTCCTGATATTTTGGAAAACGATCTTTTCCAAATATTTACTCCACATCAAACGACTAATCATAGTTATTCGATTGAAATTCATCTCTCCAAGATATTCAACAAGCCAGATATTCTACAAAAACATTATTTATTTAACTTCAACCCAAATTATCAAGGATTGATAGGAATTGACCTACTTCAAAAGCTAAAAGCGATACTAAATTTTGACCAAGGATATTTGATAACACCGGAAGCAAAAATACCGCTCTACATATCTGATAGAAAAATCCACCCACAAATGTGATTCTGTATCAGAAAAAAAAATATTCGAAATGAAAATTGGTGGAACTCAATCACGATACCACCTAGAACGGAAATACCAATTAGAATACCCGTAAACGACATGGATATTCAAGAAAGAATTATATCTGGACACCACTTCGATAACGACGTAGAAATACCTACAGGAATCTACCAAGTTCAACAAAATCACATTTTCGCATTAGCCATAAATCCAACGAATACTGAACAAACCATAGACATACGAGATATAGAGCTATATCCGAGCACAATTGAAATAAACTCATTGCAAACAGAACCAATGGAATATAGCTACGAAACTAATAATTATGAAAATCTCCAAAAAGCAAATTTGAAAAATCTACGATTAAAACATCTCAACCAAGAAGAGTACGACGCAATCAGAAAACTTTGCTATGCGTATAGAGATATTATGTACTGCGATGGAATACCATTAACCTTCACGAACCAAATCAAACATAACATTAAGACTACTGACAATATTTCAATATATACGAAGTCCTATAGATATCCTGAAGTACACAAACAGGAGTTACAATAACAAATCACTTCAATGGAAGATCAAGGGATTATTCGACCATCGAACTCACCCTGGTCATCTCCCTTATGGATAGTTCCAAAGAAATTAGATGCTAGCGGAAAGAGAAAATGGAGAATCGTAATAGATTACAGAAAATTAAATGACAAGACCATCGACGATAAATATCCACTACCAAACATCACAGATATTTTTGATAAATTAGGAAGATGCGTTTACTTCACCACATTAGATTTAGCCAGTGGATTTCATCAAATAGAAATGGAGAAGTTGACATTGAAAAAACCGCTTTTTCAACAGAGAAAGGACATTGAGAATATGTAAGAATGCCCTTTGGACTGAAAAACGCCCCAGCAACTTTCCAAAGATGCATAGACAACGTTTTAAGAGGTCTACAAGATATATGTATGGTATACCTAGATGATGTAATAATTTTTTCTACATCATTACAAGAACATATACAAAGTCTTAAAAAAGTATTCGACAGATTGAGAACAACAAACTTCAAAATTCAGTTAGACAAATCTGAATTTTTGAAACAAGAAGTGAAATATCTAGGACATGTAATACCTGAAAAAGGAATAATTCCGAATCCCGAAAATGTTCAAGCAGTCATCGAGTATCCCATCCCCAAAACAACAAAACAAATAAAAGGATTCCTAGGATTAACAGGCTACTATAGAAAATTTATAAAAAATTATGCGAAACTAACAAAACCTCTGACATCCTGCTTAAAGAAGGGAGCCGAAATAAAACATACTCCAGAATTCGTTCAAGCATTTGAGACTTGTAAAAAACTATTGACAAATAGTCCGATACTACAATTCCCAGACTTCAGTAAACCATTTATTCTAACCACATATGCCTCCAACGAAGCATTAGGATCAGTTCTTTCACAAGGATCACCAGGATCAGATCGACCCATTGCATATGCCTGAACTTTGAATGATCATGGAAGAAACTATTCCACGATAGAGAAAGAACTACTAGGAATAGTTTGGGCGACAAAATATTTTCGACCATATCTATACGGACGAAAATTCACCATATTCACAGACCATAAACCATTGCAATTGCTATATAACCTAAAGGAACCCAATAGCAAACTAATGAGATGGAGAATGAAATTAGAAGACTATAATTATGATGTTATATATAAAAAAGGAAAATTGAACACTAACGCCGATGCTCTATCAAGAATACCCATAGGAATTCACCCTATGGATGATGAATCAATGATAGGAAACGCCGATGATGACATAGATCAACTTCTCGACGAAATAATCCAAGAACGAGAACAGCTCAATACCCCTGAACCACAACTAGAACCCCTTCGAGTTGAACGATCAGGAACACCAATGGATCTACAAGAAATATTTCCAAGAAACCTAGAAGACGACGATGACACTATTCATTCTACTCGAACTGATGAACCTCGAGAATCCATCCGATTAAGTGAAGAACCCATAAACAAAGAAAGAATCCAAATTATTATTGAAATCACCAAACGACCTAAAGAGCCAAGAATGCAACACATATGGAACAAAAAAATAACGAAAATATATCTGACTGAAAACTATACACGAGACGACCTTGTAAAAATACTGAGAGATTACACTATAGAAAATCAAACTTTTCATCTGTATTCAAAAAAAAGGGAATTATATAAAGAGCTCTCAACACTGTATACAGAAATATTCAATAACAATGCACCAAAGCTTATTTGGCATACAAAAAGGTTGATAACCTTAGAAAGCGACGCCATTATACAAGACATGATCAAGATGTATCACGAAGGAAAAACAAATCACAGAGGATCTGTAGAGACTCAACAAGAAATTCAGAAGAAATATTACTTCAATGATATGCTGAGAGTGATTCAAAATTTCATAAATAAATGTGAAATATGTCAACGTACCAAATACAATCGACATCCACCAAAAATACCATTGAATATTACCCCTACCGCCCATAAACCTTTCGAACATCTGTTCATGGACACATTCCAAGTCGAACAGAAATATTTATAACAATAATAGATTCATTTTCGAAGTTAGGCTACGCAAGAAGAATACAATGCAAAGAAGCAGCTGTTATTAGTCAGGAACTAATAAGATACTTTCCATTACATAAAACTCCAATGAAAATTACAACAGATAATGGAACAGAATTTCGAAATAACATGATGAAAGAATTACTGGCTATATACCATGTAGAAATTCATTTCGTAACACCAAATCACCCTGATTCAAATGGGCCAGTTGAACGTTTACATTCAACAATATTAGAACATATCAGAATATTCAGGTTGAAAGAAGAAACCAAAAACAAGGATATCGAAGAACTGATAGACTTAGCCCTAATGGCATATAACCATACTATACATGTAAATACTGGAGAAACGCCTCATGAAATATTATACGGCGAAAAGACAACTTCAACGCAACAGGTCAGGACCGACGAAAATTTAGTAGCTGAACATAATCAAGAGATGAGACTACTTCACGAAATTATAAACGAAACCAACGAAAAACAAAAACAAAAATACATTGATTATCACAATAAGGGCACTATCGATCCACAAATGAAATTCAAACAAGGACAGAAAGTCTACATTCGAGAAGAAGCAACTAGAGGACACAAAACAACCCCTAGATTCAAAGGTCCTTACCTATTAACACGCATGAACCCTGACTTTATTCCAGATGGACGGAGAACACCCTCCAGAAGACACAAATGATTAAACCTATAGATAATAACCCTGGATTGATAATATTCAAAATGGGAACAGCCGCTAACATTATCTCCGAATGGGAATTGATTCATGCAATCAATATAGAACCATTAATCAATACACTTGAGAGGAATAAGCAACACACAAGTGGCCTTGAGTAAATTAGTTCAAAACTGTGAAAATGAAATCAAATTCAGTCGTCAAGAACTGATATTTCTAGCAAAAATATTAGAACGTTCAGACGATCTAGTCAATAAACTATTACCAGTACAGAACAGGAAAAAGAGAGGACTATTCAACTTCATAGGAACAGTTCAGAAGACCTTCACTGGAACCCTAGATGCTGAAGACGGAGAAAGATATGAAGAAAATTTCAAGAACCTTTGGGAAAATCAAAAAACTATCCAAGCAGATACGAATAATTATATTTCTCTCACTAAACAAGTCATAACACAAACAAACAAAACTATGTTTGACTTGATGAAAAATCTAGATAAACTATCAAAAAATCTTGAGTCACTGAGAACGGTACTGAACTCAAAACTGCTATGCTCTGAAAAAAAAGCCATTAATGACATATTGATACTTTCATCTGAAGTCACTATCAAAACAAATGAATTTCTAGAAGACTTACCATATACGTAGGATTCCGCATTATTATGTCGCGACGAATCTTGTAAGCTTTGATCAATTCATCCCAAACAAATATTGTTAATTTTCGTAACCAAATAAATATTCTTTTTTTAAAGACCTTTTCGCTCGGTACGGAAACTTAACTCGCGAAATTCGCGAACAATTTTTCCAGAGGCATGTTTGTCAGGATGCCGCGACCCGATTTCCACATTCATCGTTTTTGAAAGAAAGCTCAATGATTTCCACTCTGTCTGCAATTGAATACACCATAGTTATGAATTTTAAAGTCAACAATTCGTGAGCACTTCAACCACGACATGTATCTAGCAAGTACTCGACCTAATTCAAACGTGAAGAAATGAATCCTATTAATTTTTCACTCTCTAAAATGAGCCTAAAAAATCTGTGCATTGGCAAAAACAGCGACTCGGCAAAAATAGCGAATTCATTCGGAGGAACTTATTGCGGTAAAGTACAATTGAAAAAACAAATTTTTTCTCCTGGGAGGCCATGAGTTGGTACTAACTTTTTATTCTGAACAACTTCTATCAGTTTGTTCAATTGTTTCACTTGCAACGATTCTAAATGCACCCAATTTGATTACCGCACATGCACGAACTATCGGCACCTTTGATGACCATCAGGGCACTATTTTTGCATATTCAGATTTCTTTCAACTCTCATTTCACGGAAATTTGATAAAAAAGTATGGTGGCTAGAAAAATGTGCCATAAAACAACACGTTGTTCGCTCGAGAACTCACTTTTTCCATCTCACTATGGGCAATCCATTCACATTATGAATTTTCGGAATTTGTTACAGGGTGTTCCATTTGAAAATCAAGAGGTAATATCAATTCCTGGAAAAATCGGAAGTTGAATACAAATTCTGAACATCAGTCTGTCACCCGATGTATATATATATATATATATATATGGATATAATGAATAAATATATAATGAATAGATTATATGAATAAGAATTAGGCGGCAAATGGCTTCATCAATTTGTACCATTGTGCTTCAGTTGATTCTTCTTTTCTTTTATGTAAGCCTCGGAAACTGTTTAGCTCCTGTGATGCACTTCTTCCCCATCAGCTGAGCATGATGCTTGAAATTTAATATGTGGTTTGAGTGCACATCCAAATATCTCACCGATGCAATAGTTCTCACATCGAGATTTTTCATAATTATCCGATATTTTGTGGTTGAAAATCATTAGTTGAGATTTTTCTGTTCTTGATTTTTCAGCTTTTCATGGGATTTTCTCTCCTCGTTTCTCTACTTATCTTGGTGGACGTTTCGGGAACGAATCTGCTCCCGTTCTCAACACAATTGAAATATTTTTCTCTTCGCAAAATTTTTCAATGCTTTCGGTTTTGACACTGAAAAGTGACAATTTGGTAGACGGAGGAAACCTGGTTACGAGGTGTTTTCATTGATTGATATCGAATTTTCCATTTTCATATTCAAGTTTCAGAAGTGGATGCCAAGTTCTATTCATATCAACTGAACAAGAAGAAATATTATTGTCTCCGTTCAGGAGATTGCAAGCAGACTCTTTGATTTTCCGTTTTTGGTTGTTGTCTTCTTTTCCTATGATCTTAATATTACCCCAATCGGCCATATGATATGGATTTGGCTCTATCATGAAATGATTTGATTATTCCTTTCTTTATACTTGTATGATGATTTAATTGAAAATTGAGGTATCTGTCGGTGTGTGTATTCTTACGATATACACTTGTTATCAAAATGTTATCTGATTTTTCAATGAGGACATCTAAAAATGATAATCGATTATTATATTCGATTTCTAAAGTAAATTTGATTGTGGGTTCGATATTGTTTATATAATTTGGAAAATCATCTAGTTCCATACGGTTATGTGGCCAAATAATGAAAATATCATCCACATATCTCCACCAAGTCTTTGGTTGTTTACTGAATTTTTTCACAATATTTTCTTCAAAATCTTCCATGAATATATTACTTAGAATAGGAGATAATGGTGAACCCATGGCCATACCAAAATTTTGTTGATAAAAATCATTATCTAATTTAAAGTGAGTTGTTTTGTTCCAAAAATTCTAAAATGTCTTCTACACTCAGCTTAGTTCTTTCAATGAGTTTTTCATCATCTTCCAGTTTCTTTTTCACTATTTGTAAAGTTTTTTCTATAGGTACATTAGTAAATAAACTCACTACATCGAAACTTACTAAAATATCGTCTGTATCGAGATGGATGTTATTTAGTTTCTCCAAGAAATGAGGAGTATTTCTAATGAAACTTTCACTATTTCCTGATAAAGGTTTTATTATATCTGAAAGAAATCGCGATAAATTTTGACAAGGAGATCCTATTGAACTCACGATTGGTCCTAATGGATTGTTTGGTTTATGTATTTTTGGAAGTCCATGAAAATGTGGGGGGTTTGCTATGGTATCTGGATATATGTTTCCTATCTGTTAGTGTGAGTTCATTTTCGTGTTTTTTCATTATATTTCGTATCTTTCTCTTTATGTTTGCTGTTGGATCTCTATTCAATTTTGTGTCATTGCCTTCATTTTTAATTTGTATTATTTTATCATTATATTCATTTTTGTTCATAATGACTGTAGCGTTGCCTTTATCAGCTGGAAGTATTTTGATTGTATCATCATGTTTAAGATTATTAATTGTGTTTTTTTTTCTTCTCTTGTGATGTTCGGTGTTATTTCATGTTTTTTTCTCAATAATTATCTTATTTCTGATTCTATATTCATCAGGAAATTCATCAGGAAGTCTTTGTGCAGTTTGTTCAATAGCTGTTATCAAATCTAATTTTGGAATATGATTCGGAGTGATTGAAAAATTCATACCTTTTGACAATATTGATTTTTCAGAATCTGTTAATGTTCTTGAGGATAGGTTTATAACAGTTCTATTCATGAAATTTTGTTGACGATGTTCTGATCTCAATTTTTTTATATTTCTTTCTTCAATGAGTTTATTGAATTTTCCTATGTGTATCAATTTATTCTTGTCATTCTCTTTTTTGTATGAGTTGTTCACAGAAATGAATATATGTGTCGAATCATCTTCGTGTAAAACGTTGTATAAAATTTGTTCTAACTGTGAGATGATATTTCTTGTTCCTACCTTGTTGTATTTGTGGAGAGGAAATAGAACTTGGCATCCACTTCTGAAACTTGAATATGAAAATGGAAAATTCGATATCAATTGATGAAACCACCTTGTAACCAGGATTCCTCCGTCTACCAAATTGTCACTTCTCAGTGTCAAAACCGAAAACATTGAAAAATTTTTCGAAGAGAAAAATATTTCAATTGTGTTGAGAACGGGAGCAGATTCGTTCCCGAAACGTCCACCAAGATAAGTAGAGAAACGAGGAGAGAAAATCCCATGAAAAGCTGAAAAAGGAATGTACCACCTCCTCGAAGAACTTACAGACAGTATTTCTGTTCTTGGTTTTAGTCTCCAATTGTCACACTGGATTGTTGAGTTGCTGGGTTCGTTCAGTGAGAAATTTTGGTTGCGATGTATTAAAGATACAGGGTAAAAAAAAATGTATACACATTCTTCACGATTATGTCGAAACTATTGACAACATTTGGATAGAATTCTGTATGAATATGTTCTGTGAGCTGACAAATTGCATGAATTTGTTTTTATGTTCGACTCTCATATGGCGCTAGATGTACGGATCGTACCGAATTCTTTCTAGATCAAATTGCATGTGAATTTGAAAATCATTCATTGAAAATCAAGAAACAATATCATTATCCATATGCTGAATGTATTAATCGAACAAAGATTCACGAGAAGAAAATAGGAGAAAATTTGACTAAGAACATGGAATATTCAATCAGTAAGTGATACGAATACACCTATTCATCTTTTTTCCTGAAGAATGTAATATGATCTTCTGAATCGTTGAGGATCGACTATAAAGTTATCAAAGTGATGTTTGATTCTGTCCAGCAACTCTTCCAAGGATTGAAATCGTATGCACATGAACCCTTGATTTTTTCAGCTGAGGACATTTTGAACACGCTAACTGATAAAAATATTTCATGTATTCAGTGAAATTCATCTTGATTTTCTCCTTGTGAGTCTTCGTTTGATCAATATCCGTAGCATGAGAATTGTGTTATTATTTTTGGTTTTTGATGAATGAGTAAATGTTCCTATTTACGGTAACGGTATATAGTATCAACTCTACTGAGACACCTTCTTGGTCTGAAATTCAATGATGTCCAAATCCACATCCACAAATTCAGACTAGAAAATCCGATCTCAAGAAAGTTATGTGTTTAAAATACTCGGTACGAGCTAGCTAGCGCCCTCTATGATAGTCAGACATAAAAACGAATTCATACGATTTGTCAGCTGCCAAAACAAAATTCCATCCCAATGTTGCCGGTAGTTTCGATATAATCGTAGGAAACGGGGTCACCGCTTTTTGAAAAACACTGTTTATATGTGAATCATTCGTATTCGATTGATTATTGTCCTTGTTATTGATCAATTGTTTCCTACCTATATCAATTGGGAAATTCCTAATTGAGTATGGAATGGAATAGAATGAGCGCATAAGACAGTTCAGCGGAAAGAATGTTAGTCCAGGAACTATATGTACCATGTGTTCATGAAATAGCCACCAGGTAACTTTTGAACGTTTTTTTCCCAATGGAACATCAAGAGCTACATTTTGACACTGCTAAGAATTATTAATCTTCTAAAGATTTTTTTTATTGGAAGTGGGGGGCGAATGCTACCTACTTGATTTGAAAATTCTCCCAATCATACGATACCAGAATTTCAGAACAAAATATCCATCCGATATTCATCAGAAACAAATCGGCGGTTGCTACTGTTAGGTACTTCATAGCAGAATCCATCGGACTAGATGGCTATCGAGAATGTCTAATGAACTTTTTTTGGTTTCTACAAAATTTCTCCACCTGATAGAAGCTGTCTAGATGAAAATTTCATCAGTTGCTATCGTGTCATTTGATTTTTTTTCCAAGACGTCGCCCATAAGATGCTATTACGACAGAGAACTTTTGTACATGCCAAAAAATAGTTGGAGATTTCACTAGGGCTTGTTGATAGGAATCTAGGCGGAGGGATTCAGCTATGAAATATCTAACATTATCAACCCCTATTTTGTTTCCGCTGAATATTTTCGTTCGAAATTCTGGTCTTGTATGAAGAATTCAAAAACGTTTCAAAAGAGCTATCACTTCACCCCTCCATTCCATTGGAACTAATTCCACTAAATCGCGCCATATCTGAAGATTCATATTTTTTCATGTCAGAATGTAGCACCTATATGATACCATTGGAGCCAAAAAAAAATTGAAAGGATTCAAACCGTTCAAAAGGTGACCTAGGAGGGATGCTTACTCTATGGACGCAAATGAAAGTTGGGGTCCTCACTCAATGTCAATTTGAAACGGATCTGCAGTTGGAAGTACGGTCAGTCACATCGTTTATCACATGTTAAAAGCGACATTATTCGCAAAAACGGGTGAATTGGCTCATTCAAACTTGGGAGGATTGAGTGATGAAATATAAAACAGAGACCTTATATGAATGAGTTGTCACCAGATTACGTTGCTCAAATTTGTAATCTATTTACGTTTCAGTACTGTCACACAACTAACTGTGATATCCAGAATTCTTTCGGGAGCCAACCTATAACTATGAGCACAAACATTTTTTCACCTTTCTCACCATTGGGATTTCGTGAGAATCTTTACTTCGATTTGAACAATCATATATCTGTACTAATTCACGAGATCCCAAATGAGAGAGAGATAACGAGTACTCTCTTGTTCTCCAAGTGTCAAATTCCAATTGACGGAAATAAATTTCACAATCACCATAACCGATCATCATTAAAATTTCAAAACGCTCTTTTTCACTCAATTGAACCATTCTAAATTGTACAATTTGCAGATTGTATGTTTATTCATTACTATGTATACAAACATCATCAATTATTTTATCTAAATAGTTTTTTGATCTAATGCAAAAAACTCAAAGGAGGTCGATCAAAGTGCTTTATTCCTTGTTTTAACAAATTGTTCTACACTGAACTCAGTATGTATGGATTTAAAATAACAAGCTGTCTCAAAATTTTCAGAAAAAAATATATAGGATATCCTATTCGAATTAAAGAAGTTGATGGCGTTCAGGGTTGAACCGTAAGTATATTATTGACAGAAAAATGTACATCAGATGCATTCCATTCCATTGCACTTACCTGGAAATTTCCATGAATATCGTTCTTTTCGTTCAAATGATATTTACTTGGTTCCATACTTTATCCCAACCCTTATAGGAACTACACAATACATATATAAGCAAACAATTAGAGTCAATGATCAACGAATGAGGACAGAAAATGAAACTATGAAAAACTGTTTAATCGCATTAGGATTCATGGAGAAACTCATCAACCATAGATTAAAGATATAATAGTTATTTGTTTTACTAGGCATAAGATTCAAATCTGCTTTCCTGCCGTGTGAAAAATATATTTTTTTCTTCGAATTTGTTCCCATTCCACGCAAAATCGACTTTTTCATATTCAAATTACGTTTCATTATCAATATCCAAATAACTAAATTATTTTATCAAAGGTAACTGGGCCCTCCGTTACTATGTTTACCGCTGATGACGTTTGTTGAATATGCATGTTTACTGTTTACTTGTCATTATCAATTTTGAAAAGTTGTCACGTTAGAAATGGATTTACTGCAAAGTGAGGATGAATTGATGCAATTAACACCACCTGAGATAAGAGACCAGGCGCGAGATGTGGAATTTAACCTTTCACCGGAAAAATCAAGAACTGTATATTAACTCACATACAGCAGATTCATGGAATATAGACAGAAGAAAAATATAGGATATTTCTCTAAAAATGAGCTGATTGTCTATTCTTCCGATCTTTCAAAGGAAATGAAGCCTTCAACGTTATGGTCTACCTATTCGATGTTGAAAGCTACCCTGAACATAAAAAATAACATTGATTTGGCAAAATACTTGCAGTTACGGGCTTTTTTAAAACGCCAGTTCCATGCAAAAAAATCCCGAGTTTTTCAAAGAAAAGAAATCGAGAAATTTTTATCAGATGCCCCAGATGAACTGTATTTGTGAAGGAAGGTAGGAATATATTGAAAATGATCTATTATGGATTAAAGAAATAATTTTCAATTTATATTTTAGGTTGTACTTATTGTTGCAGTTGCCTGGGCTTGTAGATATGATGAGCTTTTGCAAATGAAAACAGATGATATAAATGATATTGGTGACAAATTGCTATTTATGCTGCCAAATACTGAGACCAAAAGATCAAGATCTTCTGTAGTAACGAAATATTTGAGCGTTTACAGAAAATATGCAGCCTCCAGACCCTCGAATTTAAATAATCGGCGTGTCTTCTATAAGTATGCGAACGGTAAAGCACATCATCAATTCATTGGCATTCACAAATTCTGTAAAATGCCCTAAGAAATTGCTACTTTTCTGGGACTATCCCATGCGAAAGAGTATACCGGGCACTGCTTCTTCAGAACTTCGGCCACGTTGCTGTGCATTCTGGTGGGGACATAACAATGTTGAAGCAACATGGAGGATGGAAGTCTTCCACTGTCGCGGAGGGCTATATTGAGGACTCGCTAGCCAATAAGTCGAACATCGGCAATAAAATATTTTCTGGCGTTTCCGGAGTATCAAGTGTGGAACTAAAGTTGTTAATTTTAGTGGAAAGGAGGGAAGTGGACAGAGTTCAATTGTATTAAATAATTGTTCACAATTCACCATGAATATATCGCAGTTTATTATCATCAGCATCATTTTGAGTTTTCTCTTAATGTCATCATCAATTTTAATAACCAGTTTGATTGAAATTATTACTCGGAAGGTTGCCTTGCAACGAACTTTTTCTGCCTAGGCAGTAAAAGTGGACTTTTTCTGCCTAGGCATTGAAAGTACAACTTCTAAGCCTGCCAAGTATCATTAAAAGGCCGCTTTCAATGTCATTTATGTCAAAAATTTATTTCCGTCAATTAGAGTTTGACACTTGGAGAACAGTACTCGTTTATTTATTACTATGCATACAAACAACATCAATTAGTTTATCTGAATAGTTTTTTGCTCTAATGCAAGAAACTCAAAGGAGGTTGATTCAAGGGCTATATTCCTCGTTTTTACAAATTTTCTTACACTAAACTCAGTTTGTATGAATTCAAGATGACAAGCTTTTTCAAAATCTGTTGAAATATATACGGTGTTCCATTTAAATTGAACAAGTTGATGGCATTTCCGGTTGAACCGGAAGTATATTATTCACAAAAAAATGTACATCAGATGCAAATTTTCATAAATATCGTTCTTTTCGTTTGAAAGATATTTACTTGGTTCCATACTCTATCCCAACCCTGTATATTCAAAATTTGTGTGATAAAACACCATTATAAATCTGTAGACCGTGACAAAATTCAACTATTGTCCAATCTCTTTGATTACCAATTCATCGAAAATTTTGGAAAAGATAATAAAAATTCGTTTGAATACATCCATTGGAGTGTTCCTGGATCATGCGAAAGCTTTTGATACCGTGGACCACTACCAGCAATCGCCGAATTGCACCCAAACTCATCAGAAGTGATTTGGCTCCTCGATTTCTTTAATCTATGCATCAACAGAGTGGTATGCTTTTTGCAGTAAAATTTCAGTTTCCTTTTGGTGACATTCATATTTATATTTATATAAAACTATCACTATTCTATATCCACCTTGGTCTGAATATCGTTTCATGAAACTCAATACACTTCGTTTGATTTGCCTCTCAGCAGGAGACAAATTGTGCTATTTCATCACTATATTCGCGAGATATTGTTACGAAAAAAAAAATTTGAGCTATATGAATAGGAACTCGGAAATTGTTATCGGCTGCAGCTTATTGTGTCCAGTTTTTCCATCGGTTAACTCCATCACCGTGACAAGGTAGTTATGGGATGATGAAACAACTCTTCAACTATTTCCCTCCAAAACATGTAGACGTGTTAAACAACCTCAGAAAGGCCGCACCGCTTGAGTATAGATGTCGATGAGTCCATATACATCAGCAGATTGTATTTATATAGACCGTCGATCCACACAGATTAATTCAGTCAGAATCATGAAAATTCGTGATCCCAAATTATCAAAATTGTATTTCGACGACTGTAAAATGGCCAACCCGTAAAGTATCAAACCGTACTTTGTTAGGCTATATACTACCATAATGTACGAATCAAGAGAGTTCATCAGCAGACATCCACATATTCAGGACTGTAATTTCCTAAACCAGTGAATATATTGATCTTCATGTCCTTCATTGTGGCTACAATTATGCATCAAACATTTTGAAAATTCACAGGCACTTGTATTTTTAGACGATCTATTCATTTCTTGATTCAAGAATAAGGTAACTCGAATCGAAAGGGGTGAATGAGGGTTGCATACAGATTTGATGGCAAACATTTTCTATTTCCTCCAAAAAAATTTGGATTCAGACATCATCGTTGAGTTGGCCACTAAAAAAACATACATTCCAGTGTCTTGCATTTCTTTGAATTAACTAACCGTTTCATAATCAATCATAGCTCACTAAGTTTTTTCAATATAATAATTTGAAAATACACCCCTTTCTTTACCAGCGTTTTCTCTAAAACGGTTAGGTAATTCAAAAAAATGCAAGAGACTGAAATGTATGTTTTTTTAGTGGCCAACTCAACGATGATGTCTGAATTAAAATTTTTTGGAGGAAATAGAAAATGTTTGCCATCAAATCTGTATGCAACCCTCATTCACCCCTTTCGATTCAAGTTACCTTATTTTTGAATCAAGAAATGGATAGATCGTCTAAAAATACAAGTGCCTGTGAATTTTCAAAATATTTGATGCATAATTGCAGCCACAATTCAAAATTTAAGATTTTTTTTGCGCATCTTGCGATGTCTGTAGCTTGGAGGGGATGGATTTTAGGACACATGTTTATAGGAGAAAAAGTCTTATTTCGACCCCAGGAATATGTCATTAAAATATTCGTATTGAATTATGTAACACCCTGTATATCGATTAGTGAAATATAAAAACCGTAAGACAACAGACTGTTGAATGACAAACCCGCGAATTGATATACCCAAGAAGTAAAGATAGAAAGTAAACATATAAAACAGCAGATAAAATGACAGACCGTACCCCAGTACCACACTCAGATTGGCCCGATATTCGGCCAATATAGTTGAAAAAATGGTTCAATAGTGAGAAATGAAGTGGAAACAATATTGTAATCTGTACATCGAAATCATATTGTGGATCGATATCGATTCGATATTTCAAAACACAGATTGACAATTTCTGCACGTGGTGAAATTTTGTCAATATTGATATCAAACATGGAACTATAATAGAGGATGAATATTGTCACTTCATTGACCAACAATATCCATCAGATATCGAACCACACCATCACCTATAATATCACTCAACGTCATTGCAAGATTGATAGCCAATATTCAGACTAGTTCGGAAATGTATTTTCACCCATATTCTGGATAGGAAAAGATGGGTGGGAATATTGATTTGCTAATGGAAGATGATGTTCCGGATAAACTTCAAACAAATAAACATTATACTATTGAACATCAATGTATTAGGATATCACTTGATAAAATTGAGGCATCTCAATATCTAACGTTGATACAATATTGATTGCCGATATTGGGCGAGGCTGAAAAAAAAAAGTTGACACGAATTCAGAACAATGTCTAGAAAAATCACAGAAAATACATTTCATTCGTACTACGGTCCGGAAATGCATAGTTTTCAACATACAGTGTGTTGAACTTTCTAAAAAAAAAAAAATCGTTATTCTTATGATTATCTCAAATATTCTTCATTCGATTGAATTCGAATCTGGCATTGTTATTTCTTGTTATGAGGGGCTGATTTGATCACGACTGAATCAAAATAATGAAATCCAGTGGCGTCCCGGCACCCTACCGAATATTTTCGTCAATAAAATGTGTGCCACTGATTTTTTCGAATTTTTCATCGCCATATCCCATTGACCAATCAAAAATACAACATTTTGGTCTCCTGAGTTGTTTTGGATATTTTGCTTCATTTCCGTGAGAAAAAAAAAATAATACAAATTTATTGAATAATTTTGTTCGAAAAATTCGTTCAACAACAAGGGTAAAAAAAAAATCGTGATCCATGTCCATAGACATAGAATAAGAATGAATATTCATTTCCTTCGAATATTTTATTATACATGCTTGATACACTTTGTATTATTGAAATCTACGCCTTCCTGGACACAGATACAAATTGAAAAGTGATGTTATTTCATGTTAAATCACCCACAATTTCTCGAATTTCTTACTCGGAGGAGTACGTCCTCCAGAAGAATGGGCAACTGATTTCTCAAAAAATCTTAATAAACTTCATTCAGTCTTTGTGGAAAAAAATGTGGCCCTACCAAGTGGTCTGCTATGATGCCCGCCCAGACATCAACACTTAACTAATTTTGATACCCGTGTTCTACACCCGAGTGAGGATTGTAATCACACCAGTAATGTTCTTCATGGATATTGAATGAGTCATCATGTTCAAATCCAGCTTCGTTCGTAAAAAAATAGAAGATATCAGATTTTGATCTTCGTTGGGGAGATTTCTCTTGGCATTGCAGAAATTCAGACGAGCAACAGGGTCTTCAGGAGACAGGGCTTGAACTCTTTGATAATGGCAGGGATAAAGGAGTTGCTCTTTCGAAATTTCATGTACCGAGCTCTTCGGAACATCTTCCTGAATAGCAATTGATCTCACGCTTACGTTGAGATTATCCTCGATTGACTTCAATACCCGTTCTTCTGCATCAAGACGTTTAGATTTGAATGATCTACATTCTCCCAGTCTTTGATGGGTGATGCTGAAGATTCGTGATTGTGGTGTTGCTGCAAGTGCATTGCCGCCAGCTACATCATGATAATAATGCATGTCACGTAGTTCAACGTTAGTATAAGTAAAATGATTATTCATATTGTCTCACTAATTCAACAAGATACTCGAATCAGTCAAGTTCGAATTCAAAACAATCGTCGAGTCTCCTAGACGATCCACGCAGTTGTTTCCAATGCATGCTTTGCTATTGTTGAGGATAGGTAGCAGAATTTAAAAAATGTTTTTTTTTCTCGGAAACTGGTCATTTCATCGTGATGGAACAGAAGGACCATTTTGAAATATTTTGCAAACAAAATCATCCCCTCAATTTTTTGCGAACAGTTCCCGGACATCCATAGTTTCATATGGTGGCAAAACACTCGAAGTCGTGATCAAAATAAGGTCTTAGTTTCATTGGTGACTTATACATGGATTGTGACTTACAGTTTATTCACGGCAACTTTACATACAGGATGACCGGAAATTGAGTCCAGGAAGACGTAGTTCTCAATAATATGAAGTGTGTCAAACATGTATCATGAAATATCTGAAGGAATGAACATTCTATGTCTTTGGACATGGATCACACCTCAGTTTTCGAAAGAATTTCTTGCACAAATTTATACAATGAATATGTAATTCTGTGAAATTTCAAAACAATTCACGAGACAAAAATGTTCCTTTTTTAGTTGGTCAATAGGATATGAAGATGAGAAATCCAAGAAAATCAATGGTGCACATTTCATTGACGATAATATTTGGTAGGGTGTTACTCAGGATACCATAACATAACAAAAAATAACAATGCCAAATTTCAAGGAAATCGGTGTGAGGATATTTGAGGGGATCATAATAAACCATGATCAATCTTTCTAATATATATCTCTTGAGAATATCTATCTCATATCGAACCTCACTATGTGAGGTTATTGACGGAAAATATCGAAATATCTCATACTTCAGAGATATTTCAACATCGACACTCGGTGATTGATTGCTATTGAGTAACAAATGGGTCATAAGAAATATTTTGTGAGAATATGTAATGAACATTGAGAATCAATCTTCCGAGTATTATTCCTCGGGATATTTTGAAGATATATAACCTCATTATGCTGGGTTATTGATAGATACTATCGAATAATCTCATACTCCGAAGTTTTGATGTTAGTAGCAGATTGAAAATGAATATTGACATATATTCACAAAGATGCTCAAGTCTCAATAGATGGGTCATATTCATATTATATCCAGTAGGATTGAAAATAAATATATTCCAATATGATATGTGAAATATTATACAGGGTCGCTGATATGTATGGAAACGGTCGATTATTTCCTAAAGTAAGATAGCTATCGAAAAATGTTAGGATACAAAAGTTGTAGGGTTTTTCAAAATCCATTAAGCTAATGGAAAATTAAGTATACAGGATGAGTCAAAAAGTCAGGACGAAACAAAGTTGCTTTTTCTCTAATGGGACACCCTGTATATTATTCCACATTTCAATTCTGCTCGAAATTCTGAACAAAATTGATACAGCGCATCATTTCCTGAATTCAACCGATTTCGAGATATCGAATTTTGAAAATAACTTATAATAAATTATCCAAAAATGTTAGTCCATTAAGTTCATAGTCCATCAAGTTACCTTTGAAAGTTTCCAGCTCCATAACAACGCCACGCCGTTCTTTTGTCTAACAGTGATGATCTTGACAACACATGTCGAAAATACATTTAGTGTAAATGAGTTTCGCGCAAAAATGGCACGTTTAACTAATACTGAGCGTATTGAAATTTTAATGATCATAGGATTCGGTGATAGAAGACGAAGTTGTGACCAAGTAGTGAATATTTTTAATGAATTGCATCCAAATCGGGAACCAATTTCTAAATCAACCGTTTCAAAAACATTGCAGCGTTTTCATGAAACTGGAGATGTCAAAGATCGACCAAAAAGTGGAAGACCAGTAAGCGTTACAAATGAAGAAAATGCTTTGAATGTCATGTTAGATGTGGTGGAAAATCCAATAAATTCGGCACAACAGAGGGCTTTGAATCATAACATGAGTCGATATTCCATTCAAAAAATTTGCAAACTGCAAAAATTCCATCCATATGAAATTCATTTGGTACAAGAATTGAGTGAAGACGATTTTGATCGTAGAATCGAGTTCTGTGAAGTTCTTATGGATAAATTAAGCGAAAATGTCAACTTTGTCAACCACATATTGTTTTCTGACGAATCTACATTTTTGTTTAAACGGGCACGTAAATTCGACACAACTGTAGGTATTGGTCAGACCAAAATCCACATTGGATGGAGGAAGTTCACACTCAACGGCCACAAAAAGTAAATGTCTGGTGTGGCATT